>VYZM01020546.1:112354-131408 GCA_013398915.1 Dromas ardeola
TAATAATTGAAAAAATTTTTCTTCTTTTGTTTTGTATATTTTGGTTTTATTTTGTCTTCAATTATGCCACCAGGGAACAAAGTTCGGATATATCGGAAACTGGGGTCAGTGAAAATGATGAAAATCCCGTGAGGATTATTTCAGTCACACCAGCAAAGACAGAACCTGTGAAAAACAAGGTAAGCCTGGGGATTTTATGGACTGTATCTCTAATAAGCTTGGTATTAGGGGTTTATTCCGTACACATCGCTGCAGGTGGTCTCCGAGGAATTGGTAATGTCCAATTTCATTTCATGTAGTTATATCACTTTTCTAGCCCAATAGAAGACCCCTTACTTTCAAAACTCCTATTTATTTTATCCAGACTAATTAATAGAGCTCATGTGCTAAAAAATAGCACAGGCAAATCAGACGGGATTTCTTTCTTTTTTTTCTAAAATTCCTAAATATTCCCACCTTTATTCTGTGTTTTCCAGTATATAACAGTAAGGCTGTGATTCTGAGTGAAGGCTGACACCTGTAGCTTTTACTGAAGATATTGCCAGGAAAATGTCAAGTGGTCCTCTAGCATGAAATAAACATCTAACTTTTGGATTGTGTCACAACTAAAATATTATTTAAACTTTATAAAGATTTTTAATACTTTCCACCCCTTCCATTAGAGAGAGAAGATCATGCCTAAATAGTAATGATTTTTTAACTTAGAAAACATACAGTTGCATGAAGTTTAACAAAGGTAAATGTGAAGTCCTGCACCTGGGATAGATCAAACTCAAGCAGCAGTACAACAAGCTGGGATCTGCCTGGCTGGGGTGTAGGTTGGCTACGAAGGACGTGGGGGACTATCCCAGTGGACAACCAGCGAAGCGTGAGTTAGCAGTGTGCCTTGGCAGCGGTGAAGTCCAGGCAAGCTGGGTCCTGGGCTGCATCATCAAGCGTATAGCCAGCAGATTGAGGGATGTGATTATTCCACCCTATTTGGCATTCATTAGGCCACACCTGGAATACTGTGTCCAGAATACTGCGTCCTGCCCAGTTTAATGCAGATACTGAAAAACTGGAGAGCGCTTGGCAGAGGGCCACCAAGATGATAAAGGCTCGGAGAAGTTGTCGTATGAAGAAAGGTTAAAAGTGTTGGGTTTGTGCAGCCTAGGGGAGAGAAGCCTTGGGGGGATCCAATCAGTCTTTCAGTATCTAAAAGGTCTTTATGGAGAAGATGAAAGTACTCTCTTCTCAAGGCTGCATGGTGACAGGACAAAACACTATAGGCAGAAGTTGCTTCAGGGTAAATTCCTTCTGGATGCAAGCCAAAAAAAAGAAATAAAAACCTACATTGTGAGGAACATGGAAAACGCTGGAATAGGTTGCCCAGAAAAGTGGTGGAATGTCGCTGTTCATGGCTTGGCTTGTCAAGGGCCCTAGATAATCCCCGAGGCCCTGCTTTCAACAGAAGGTTTGATTCCAAACTGGACGATTCTGTGATTCTAAAATCAAAATAGATTTTTGTAATAATGTAGGGATACATAGATGCTTCATGCTGTATGTATTTTAATAAGTTATATATCTACTCAGTCTTTTTTTATTAGATGAAATCAGAGTAATAAGCAGGTGTTTTGGATTTATATCATCACATAGAAAACTTTGCTTTTTCTTAGTCTTTTAAAATAATATCCACGAGATATTCACACCCATGAGCTAAAGAAGAAGAAAAAAAATCTTCTCCAAATTTCAACATGTGGTTCCTTTTTTTTTTTTCTTCTTTTCCCCCAAAATAGGGTTCTTCTGAAAAGTTAGAGAAGTTAGACAAAGCATTTATGAAATAAATCTTCAAAAATGCTTTCTAGGTTCTTGAAACCTGATTTTAGTTAAATTTTCAAAGAGTAGTTGTCTGTAAAGTTCTTAGGAATAGAAGTTGTAAATGTCTGCTATGAAGCTTCTAGAACAGTAATAAAGACTACAGCGTCTGCCTGACATTTAAACATTTAAGAAATAGTGGCAGACTATTTAACAAAAAATTCCTTGGTTCTGATGCAGCACTTAAGGCCGTTCACTATTATAATTGGTTTGTTTGGAATTGCTAAGTCAGCCCAGCCCTACTTCTTCAGTGCCCTTTTCTCTGCCTCTCCTCCTAACTGTTTCGGAAGCCAGTGTTCAGATGGAAGTCCGTCCTCCAGTTGCTTCTTCTTTGTTTCCATATGAATACTTTCCTGCGTAGAGACCTACATTGCCTTTCTGTTTCACATAGACAGACACTGCTTCATGAAATTTAATCGCTGCCATTACCTTCTTCAGTGTAATGAGAAAAACATGCATATAGGCCATACCTATTCAGACACGACAAAGAGTTAACAAAAGCAGCGAGTTTCATTTGTGACTAGGTCTTACTCCCTTTTATTCCCTGCAAGCCTTGTTATTTTTCCCTTTCACGTGTATTTAGGGTTTTAGTAATCTGCACCTTTACTGAATGTTGGTCTTAAAATTTGCGTATGTGTTAAGTAAATATAATTTGCTGTACCAGAATCATTACTCTTGCTCCTCAGTTCTCTCCTGCCAGTTGGCATCTCTCCTGCCAGTTGGCAAAGAGGCGGTAAAAGGAGCTTGTCCAGAAGAACCATCATGGGAGGAGCTGAGATTATTAGTCTTACTGTAATCTCACTTTCAAGCAACTGGAAGATACATTGTGTGCAGATATTAACGTTATACACAGTGTAGGAAATCTTTTTGCAAGGCTAATGTCCGAAATCCCATTTAGTAAAACTTTTTTCTAGGTCTAAGCCCATGTGATGTGTTTTTATAAGAACACTTACTTTCTCTTTTATAAACTCATGTTTCTGTCGGAGGAAGGTAACAATTTGAGTTTTGCCTTTGGGAATCTTTGTTCTTCTTCACAATCATGATTTTTAATTTCTAGGAGATAAATTCTGATCAGGCTACACAAGGAAACAGCACTGAACGTGGGAAAAAAAGAACAGCAACAGCATCTGGAACTGAGAATATTCATCAAAAACCGGAAGAAAAAAATGTAGATGAAACAGGACCATCACTTGCAGCAAAAACCAGGAGAGGGCGTCCACCCAAACCTGAACCTCAGGGTACCACTGCAAAAAATGAGGAATCAAATAAACCACCTGTCAGGGGAAGGAAAAGGGCAGCAGTCAGTCAAGAAAGTCCAGGGAGTTTAGAGGCAGGTAATGCCAAAGCACCAAAACAGCAAGACACAGCAAAAAAGCCAGCAGCAGCACAGAGACAAATTGATCTACAAAGGTAAAAAGAAATAAATAATAAAATACATGGGTGGGGTGGGCCTTTCCTGTCTCCAGATAGATCCTGAATTTATAATTATAACAGATCTAGCACAATGATTTCTAAGCACCGTTGTCCAACATATATTGTGTTGTGCCTGTTCTGTTTTTCAAAGTAAGTACCAGGGCAGCTGGAATTGGAGAAATGAATTTGTTTGGTCAGAACAGGATAATCTAAACTGTTTTCACCAAATTTCATTTTTTGTCTGTTCCACTTAAGTAAAAGAACTAAAAGTTGAGGGTGTTTTAGTGCATTCATTAATGCCATGTACATTGGAATTCGAGTGCTTTGCTCAGCTTCAGTTCATTGATAACAAAGGCTTGAAAACTGACCATCTTTAATGAACAGAACAAATTGTAATTCTAACTGTAATTCATTTCTGATACTTTGGGTCTGTGCTTGTTTAATATTAACAATATTTTAATATATAGTTTAAGTAAATCAAAAGCAGAATTTGGAACTGTAAACTACCAAACAGCTCTTGGATGATAATTTATTTTTCTATATCCTAGTGTTTAAATGTGTTGATTTGATTCCCAATATAAACAAACCACAAATGCGTGTAAACACTTGAGAAATTTGTTTAACTGAATCTGATACAATAATAATTTTAATGCAAAAGTGGCCAAGGTTGTAGAGCACTAACATAAGGTCAGCAAACCAGTGCACAGGAAGAAATCTCAAATTAATCTAAAGGAAGAAAGAATGATTGTAGTGGTTTCTTTCTAGAGGTTTTGTAAATTGAAGATCTTGCAGAGAACCTCGGTCAAAAAGAATTACCTTTTCCTCTCACAGCGAGGTTCCTACACTAGTAAATTGTTCGGTCTTTCAAGAGCGTGGTATTTGTGTTCTGCCTTGCAATGCTTGTTTTATACATCATATTTCTGTAAGTCTTCATAACAAATTGCACTATCCATAGCCTTTAATAAGCCACCTGTATCAGATAGCTTCTTCAAAATATGTAATACCTTAGTGTTTCTTGGGAAAAAAAACACCAAAACATTGTTAACATTTTTCAGAAGTCAAGTGCTTGGAAGTGATGGAGATTCACTGTTGGAGATAGACTCAAGTCCAGAATATTCTCAAAATGCAATGGATCTTTTTAAGGCCTGTGGAAGCAGCCAGGAAGATACTGAGGATACAGAGATAGCAGAGGGAGGCTTCCTTAAGGTGTAGCAGGCATCTTATGTAGGACGATTCTGTGTGTTTTATTGTAGCTTATACAGCAAGGAATCAAAGAAATTTGTCTGTCTTCTAGAAAAATGTATGTAAAAATAGCTGTGTCTGATAAGGGTTTTTTTGCTTTTAAGTAGACATGCACAATTTACTGTAAATATTTGAAAAACATACGAAGTAGTGCTTATTCTTAAGAAAGACAGGCTATTTTTATAAATCTGTGTAATTAAATACAATTAATTAGAACAAGTTACCATTCTTATTCTCTGATTCCAGGAAAAGCTATGGATAAATGTATTTCTGTTTATGCTGAAAAAACATTACTCAGTTCTGGAATTACTATTATTCAACTTGTGTATTTCCAAGTTTATCAGGAAGTTGTGCTATACGATAAGGAAATTTAGTTATATTCAATTAATTATGTAGTCATTGAGAAGATACAAGATGTAGTTGTAAAAGTCACAATATAAAGAGTGTAAAAGCTAAAATGTAAATGATACAGGTCGTGTTTTGATTCGGAATCAATTGTAATTTCTGTGTCCTTACAATTAACTTTTATTTCCTTTTCTCCCCCCAAAAAGGTAAAAAGAAAACTCACTCGAAAAGGGAGGAAATGAAGGCCAAATAAAGGCATGCTCCAAGCTTCTGCAAAAACTAGGATTCAGAAATTTCCTGTACAGGAACTGAAATTACTTCAAAACACACAGCTTTCAGCTCTGAAACCAGAAGGAAAACTATGCTTCCCTTTCACATGAAATTAATCCTTCTCAATGGAAATGTAAAGCAGAAACTCTTGAGAAAGAGGCTAAAAGCATCTGTACTTATTTCCCCAGAGACTTTTTTTATGAAAAGTCAATAATTAAGCAAATTGCTTAACACTTGGTTCCAGTTCCTGCATTCTGGAGTTTAAAAGTGTATTTACACCATTAATTTTCATGCTGCATTTTTTTTTTAAAGAAAGTCAGAGGAGGTCCTTACACTGACATTGAAAATTCATGATCCTAGAGCCAGGTATTCCCATGTTTCACAGAAAAAGTAGAAGTCTACTGAATGGATTTTAAACAAGACTAGAGGAAAAAAAAAATAACAAAAAAATTTTTTTGCTTTACTTTTGGAGACTGTTTTATGTATAATTCTTTCTGCCTGCCTACTTTTCTGCAAAAATAAGATGTACAGATTTCAGTTCCCTGCTATGAAAAGTCATGTGGTGGCAATTTTATAAATGTTGCTTTCTGATTTTTATCAGAGTGGGAAAGTAATCACTTAAAATTATTATTAATTCGCAAGTAGACATTTCATTTTTTAATTTTCCCTCCGTTTTAGTTTAATATAATTTGCAATAAATGTACATATTGATGTTTGTTTTATAAAAACATATATCACTTTTAAGTGTTTTTACTCCTGCGGTTCTGTTGGAATATTCTAAATTTTAAAGGAGTAAAGACAGTCCAGCATTTGATTTTATAATGTTTGTCACCAGATTTTTATTATTGATGTAAAGAAAAAAAAAATCAATTTTTAAAAATAGTTGGACTTTGGCAGCTTTGTAAGGAAAGTTGGAAATGTTTAGGATTGCTCTCAATTTTAAGCATTTGTGCTGATTGGAAGTAAGTCTGTTTTGCATTTTGTCTTCCTGTCCAGGCTCATTTTTTAATGTTTATTTTAGAAGATTGTTGCATCAATATTATGTTTCCTGGCATTGTTCAGCATAGATATGGTGTACACTTTTATGTACACATGATCATATTTAAGTTTGTTGCATAAAATAAACGCTTCTAGGTGTCATGTGGCAGTCTTTTATTTTTTTAATTTTATTTTTTTTATTTTCTTTCCCAGAAAACTACTTGCTATATCTGTGCATGGTCTTGGATGTTCATAGAAATATCCCATTGAGCAAAGAAGTTGAAATGCAGGAAGCTACATAGTTTAAAAGTTTTTTGGGTGAAGTTACAGTGCTTTATCCTGTGAAGTCGTATGGGAAGAAGGGGGTTGGTTTGCAGAGTGGCAGCGAGCAGCTCGCTGCGTTTCCCGGCGCCTCAGTTCCCCGTTTCTCTTCTGCAAATGGTTTTGAAATCCCTTGACGCTGTGTAGAAGAGCTGGCTACTGTTGACGTTAGTTAAGGATTACTTGCTCTCCTAAAATGGCTTTTAAAGGATGGCTAGGTCTCTCTTACCACGTGTTTAAGTGGCCGTTACAGTTATTTTTCGTCTGAAACAGAGAAAATCAGGCTCTCTTCACAAAGCAGCGTACACAACTCTTTTTCTAAACCAATCTGCGATGCTTTGACTTGAAGGATTTGCAATGCTTTTGGCACAGGGAGACTGGGAGATTCTAAAAGCGTTGAATTACACATCCATCAGGGTTTTGATTTCTAAAACTGAAGTAATTTCACAAGATGGATTTACTGATCACAACGCTGTTTCTTTGTAGTGCGCTGGTCTAACACTTCCCTCATGCAAAAGTTACAGTATTTTGGCTTAAAACAATGAAGTTTTTAGGTGCTACCTAAAAAAGGCACTCTCTTTTAGAAATGAGCTCTAGTACGTAGGATTGTGCCTCTAACGACGATTTGAAATCTGGACTTGACCAATCTTGCAAATATTCCCAATTGTTTCCAGAAGCTTTGGGTTTTGTGAAGTGGGTAATTGTTGGGTGGGGGTTTTCTTTTTTTTTTTTTTTTTTTTTTTTTTTTTCCCCCCTTTTTTTAATCAGTTCAAATGTCAAGTTACTCAAGCAATCACCATAGAATAATTTAGGTTGGAAGGGGTTTCCGGAGGTTCAGTGCCATGCTCAGAGCAGGGTTTTCAGTTGTCTTTCTGCGGACAGTTACATTTCTTCTGTTTTCTTTAAGGGGACATTTGAGTTACTTCCATCTGTTGATTATCAGTATAGTCAAAGAAGATCGGTACGTTCATGCAGCAAATTATGCTGGGCATAGTTGGCTGAGCAAAAATGCAGCGTACAATAGGAAAGGTCTACTGGTGGCCACTGTTTTCTTTTCAGAACTTGCCCCAGATGAGGCTACATAGAGAATTTTTCTGCCTGCCCCCAGCTAATCCCTCACCAGAGCCCAGAGAGAGCACGTGGCCCGGTTCGGAGTTGCCTCAGCGATGGACGTCGTTGTGTAAGGACAATATCCCCTAAGGCCAGGCGTCATTCCAGCAGTCTGCACATAACACATACAGCTTGTGATAGCAAGTAGTTGGAACCGTCAGCCTTTATAACAAATAACAGGGAAGTACAGGCATAATTTTTATACATACGTAATTTATGTGTTGCTGGTACTTCTGATGCTTTAAAAATAAAATCTATTCAAGAGTAGTCGGTATAAAACTGGAACTGAAGGCAAATTATTCCAAAGAAAGAGGTGGGGGTTTTGTACTTGGCCATATATAAGTTTTTAAATATTTTACATAAAAATGGAGATTCTCTCATTGTAATAAGAAAAGTGATGCTCAGAGGTTTTCACTTTTCATGTGTGATAGAGAATAAAAGGAAACCCGATAAAACCCAGTCTTTATGGCTTTTATCCAGTGTAGGATTTAAAGGTGCTGAGGTTTCACGTTCAGTTACATAGTTAGAGCCAAGTTCTCATCACCTTTAAGTTCCCATCTTCATAAAAGTGTGGCTTTGTTTCTTAGCAGACACATATTTATTTCTGTTTCTTTGTGTCCTCTGGTGCCTGGACCGCACGGCTTTCACAACAGCAAGACAGGAAGGCTGTTCTGAGAACGTAATTTGTAACGTGCTAAATTAAACCTCTGCCACTCAACAAAATTAAATCTGAATAGTTGTTTTAGACAAAATAATAATGTTTTCTAGAGCAATCTTAAACAAGAAAAATAATATGCATTATAGATCTTTTCTGTGCACACTGACAAGCCTTTTAAGTTTTAGAACTGATAAATAACAAACCCTTATCTAAAATGTACTTCCAGGCAATACTTAGCGCATGTTGTTGGACCAAGTTCAACATCAGACTGGCTCTTGAGTTCCAAGTTAATGCTGGGGGTGTCACAGCTGGACTGTCTCCTTTAAATTGGGACCACGAAACATTCACAATACACAGGAAATTTGCTTCTTTAAGAAATCATCCACGTGGATCCTCGTTCGCTCGTGTGTGTGCCCCGTGATTGTATTTATCAGCAGCAATAGGTTGGTTTGTACACGGAAATCAAGTCCCAAATGGGTGCTGAAGAAAATAGCCCAAACTAAAGAAGCTGGACTGTGGAGTCTACTTGCCCGCCAGGCTGAGGTGTGCACAGCTGATAACCAAGCATTAGTCACAGAGTAGCTGGTCGCAGCCCAAGGAATTGTATCTCGATGCAGAAACAGGTTTGTGTAGGGAATGGCAAGGTGTTAAACAGCAATTAACAAAGGCCTTCTGTACAGCAGCACTTGATATGTCCCTCGAAGCCTGCCCCTGCTTAGATTTCTGATAAGGAGGGACTCATCCTGCCGATGAGTACCCCAGGTGCTCAAAAGGTCAGAGGGAAGCTCAAATCCCAAGATAAAATACTCTTAAGCTTCAAAAAGACCAACAGCAGCTTCCATTCCTTAAAGAGTCTGTAAGCCTGGCCTTCCCTGGATCCATTCGCCTCAGTTCCTGGAAGGCAGCAAACAAGACAGGACTTCCTCAGGAGCAGAACTTGGAAGTCCTGGTGGAGCAGCAGAGAAGGTGGCCAACAGCCTTTCCCTTCCCTGCTGCACAGCCTGGGTCAGGAGAGTGGATCCAAAACGTCTTATTCCTGTAGTTTTACCACATGAGAGACCAAAGTGGGCGAGCGCCCCAGTTTCTGCCTTCGATCTTGCACTTCGTGAACTGTTTCTAACTGAAGGTGGCCAGTCCCGCGGCTCCATCACAGATTCCTTAGCACCACGTCACTGTGGTGACCCACAGGATGACCACTTCCACAAACCTGACTCGCTAGAAATGCTTTGAATTCGGAGCAGGAACGGCTCTCACTCTTGTGCAAGTTCCCAGCCTTATTTTCGAAAGGAAACGAGCAACTGTCGGGCATTTGCAGCTGCTTGTAAAGAAATGAGTGGGCCCGCAGCAAGAGGTCGGTCAGGCTTGTTCCAGTTCAGATAACCTCCCCCCGGACTCGGGCTACAAAAGCCGAAGCAGCAGCCACGCTTACTCCAGCAGTTGGTAGGAGCAGCGTTGCACCCGAAGCCAGTCGGCATCACACGTGCCTAAAGATGCTGCGAGTGCGTTCCTCGGAGCCTTGGTGTCACTCACAGGTGCTCGACGCAAACTGCACGTTACTGGAATTACTGCCCACAACAGGCAGCATACAGCGACCGTACCATCGCCTGGGGAGGAGTCCTCCTGCTGGGAAGTCCTTCCTGATGGGGAGACCTTCTGACCCACCAGAGAGCATCTTCTCTCTGTTTCTGCCCAGCGAAAGTCATGGCAAACTTTTATCAGGGAACTGTCAGTGCAAGGGCTGGGTGTTGGGAGCCAACAGGAGGCAGAGTCAGGACTCGTGAACCCCTTTAGCTTTGGCAAGAAGCCGTTCAACTTGGAACCTGGTGGATTTATCAGCGCAGCTAGATCCACGGGCAGCAGAACCGAGACCTCCGTGGGCAACGCAGATGGGTCCTGTGTTACTTGGTGAGGAGGGGCAGCCCTCGAGAGACACGTCTGCTCTTCAGAGGGAGCACAGAGGTTATCCCAGCTAATTTGTAACTCGCTGAAGTCCTGCTGGCAGCCCTGTTGTCTCAGCAGCCTGTCAGCTGAGGCGAGAAGCATGACCAAATAACTCTGTGTACCCCGAGCGTCCTCCTCCCACCAGGAGACTGTTATTTCAACAGCCACAAGAGCTCAGATGTGTGTTCGTAACGCTGCAAGGCGGGCGTGCTCCAGAACAAGAAAGACCCGTTTTGCTCCTGAAGTTCAGGCGTTTAATTCTCCTCTCGTTGCCCTGGACGCGGAGATGGAGGTATGTTGACCCCGATGCGCCAAAGCTTCTGAAGCAAGAGATGGCGGGTGATTACGGCAGTCCCAGGCAGGAGCTGCGTTGCTTTGGTGCTGGGTCCGGCTGCTGAAGGCAGGTGGGTTATCTCTGCGTGCACTTACTTCATAGTCGTTACAGACACTTCATAGGTGATAATCCGATTTCTTACCTCGGCGCGGCAGAGCTGCAGCACCCAGCGCCTGGCTGACACCCTACCCCAAGGAAAGTGGGACCTTCCGAATATTTTGCCCTGCGGTACAAGTCAAGACTCAAAATACCACGCGCTTTGCTATATATTCAGGTGCCGCAGCATCATCCGTCTCCGGACGAAATGGGGTGGGTTTACGCTAGTGTTAGAGGTATGAGCCATCCGTCTCCTCTCGGGAGAGGAGGTGTCCCTGCATGGACACCGCGCTGCTCCCTGCTGCCCACAGGTAGGATTGTCTCTGCTTCCTGTGAAATTCGGAGAGGTTGTCACTGCCCAAGTACTTCATGCCATCGCCTCTTGGCTGCTTCCATCCCCACGTATTCCCAGGAAAGGAGAGCGCAATCTGTAGTCTGCATAAATTATTCTGGATGGTGGTAGCAGCGATCACTGTTCATCCTTCCTCGTGCCATTACACCAGGACAGGATTCGGGCTGGGGCATGGGCAAGGAAGACGCTCTGCAGACCCTGGGAGTCGGCATGACCGCGATAGCTCTGTACCTTTCCTTAGTGCCCTTTCCCATTCTCTTTTCTTAACCTTCCTGCCACAGTACGTTGCTTCCTAGCTGTTCTTCAAGGCCCACTGCTGTATCCATCCATGCCTGCACATTGCATCTTCTGCATTACCTTCTCGCTTTCCTCTACATGAGCTCCCCAAATCCTTTTACGCTAGAAGCTAAGAAAGAGGAGACCATGCCATGGTTCATTTCTGATGCTTCTGCAGGGGTGCATTGACAGTTTTCAGGCTCTGCTTTAGTAACAAGATTTTTAAACTCTGCTTTTCCCACAAGGACGTTCAGAGTAGGCGTCCTCCCTAATTCAGCACAGGTTGCTTCTGTTCCTCACTCCCTTCATCAGGCAAGGAGTTGTTTCTCACAGCGCACCTACCATGCGGAGTCTGGCTCCAGTAACCTCTCTGTGACCGTAATGTCAGCTGTCTGTGAGCCCCACGTAGTCATCTCAGGGGCTGCCTTAGAGTCTGTCTTCAACATGCACGGAATGGCCCAACCTCCAAACGCTTTAGGGAAACTTTCTGGTCATTTGCATTATTACAAGCTGTCAGGGAGCTCCAGCATTCCCCCACCCAGAAGCAGCATGTATTTTTAATCCTTTCTGGTTTCCACAGGGGTATGAAGCACCGAACCCTCACAGACTGTACAGACCAGATCGTGGTGGCATTTACAGTCCTGTTGTGTTGGCCATGAGGTAGACATGGTCATCTCTCTGGCTTCCCAGGTTTCAAAGACATCTTCTTGGTAAGATCCTCCCGCTGAGCGTATCAATGTCTATAGATGCCTAAATAGGAGAGCGTAAACCAATGGGGCCAGGCTCTTCTCAGTGAACACACACGATATATTTATTTCAGCATTTGGCTCCGAGTCCTTGAAAACCAGGATGACTGTTTCCATCGAGCGTTACTTGAGCTTGGGTCTTCCATATACAAAGTTGTGTCAGTACCTTCACCTCGCAGGAGGAGCTTTTCCCTCTCATTTTCTCTTCCTGATGATCCTGGGTTTTTTTTGCCATGACAGCAGTTCGTAATACCCAGCTGAAGATGTCAGTGGCGCTTGGATCCAGTAAGGACGGCGTGTGGGAGTAACGCAAGGGCTTTTTGGTATAATCTCCTCCAACCTTCAGGCACCGACCCTGCCAGTGCACTGACGCAGCAGATGTTACCGAAATCCTTCTAAGCAGGATAATGGAGGGAGCTTTGACCTACTTTAAAACAAAATAATCAAACCAATATATTTTTATTTTATTGCGGGTCAGGCTGGCAGCAACTTCCTTAATGTCCAAGCGGTTGCGACAATGGAGGAAGCCAGTGGAGCAGAGCTGAGGTGGGGGGACGCTGCACGTTGTGTCTGGCCAACACAACCCTTTCCCATGTAACCATCAGGTAGTAGCTCCTGCTTGCCCATTTTGAGGGGTGTTGTGCCCCCCCCAGCCTCGACACCCCCCACCCCGGAGCTACCATCACAGGGGTAGGTGCCTGCCAAGACAGACTCCCCATCTCGTCCCTGGTGAGACCCCAGCTGGAGTGCTGTGTCCGGCTCTGGAGCCCTCAGCACAAGAAGGACATGGACCTGTTGGTATGGGTCCAGAGGAGGGCCACAAAGATGATCAGAGGGCTGGAGCACTTCTCCTATGAAGGCAGACTGAGAGAGCTGGGGTTGTTCAGCCTGGAGAAGAGAAGGCTCCAGGGAGACATTATAGCCCCTTCCAGTACCTAAAGGGGTCTACAGGAAAGATGGGGAGGGACTTCTTTTTATCAGGGAGTGTAGTGATAGGACATGGGGTAACGGTTTAAAACTGCAAGAGGGGAGATTAAAGCGGGCATTAGGAAGACATTTCATTTGACTCAGCATCATTGAGCTCCTTTCTTTCCAAAATATCATACCTTTAAGCCAAAATATCCCCCATTGCCTGGGCAGAGAGCGGGCTGCCTCCAGCCCCCCCCGGACCCACCACTCCAGCCGGGGCCTCCCCAGTGCTGAGCGGAGGGGTGGGATCACCCCCCCACCACCTGCTGGCAACGCTTTGCCTACGGCAACCTGGGACACCATTTGCTGCCTTTGCCACGGGGGCAGCTTGCTGGCTCGTGGTCAACTTGATGTCCACCAGGACCCCCAGGTCCTGTTCGGCCCAGCTGCTTTCCAGTTGCCCCAACGCGTGCTGGTGTGTGTGGGGGTGTTCTGCCCCAAGTTCCTCTGCACTTCCCATCGCTGAACTCCTCGCAGGTGAGAACAGCACATGAACACTATGAAGAACAACTCTTTCCCTCTTTGTTTTTAAGAACCTTTCGGGCATTTGTGGTGTGGTTTTTTTGTTGTTGTTGTTTTTTTTTTTTTCCCACCTCTGCATCATCTGACTGGGTGAACTTCTGGTAGCTACTTTGTTCTGACCTGTCTGCTTCTAAACTGCTCCCTCTTCTGACAAGTATGGCCTAGAGACAATTTACTCCTGGCATTTTTGATGTGGTGCAGATCATTCCAGGACTTGAATGTGGAAGATGCCACAGTGGGGAATGTGCACGCCAAGCAGAAGAGGGAGAACGTCCCTCCCCACGCCCCCATCCCAGCAGGGCATTCACCTCCGGGAAGTTCTTACACAGGCTTCATTTCTCAGCGTTTGTCCCCTTAACAGTAAAAGCCATAACCGCCAGGGGCATCATGCCCTTTGAACTGGTGGGTGCAGATCCTCTACACCGCTTTCCACACAGATAAACCACGTCCAACACAGCTCCTTGCAGCGACGTGAAGATGTGTTGGCCACCACTTTCAGGAAGACCTGGGCCCTGCTCTGTTCCTCAGCCTTGCATTTAGGGAAATTTAAACCTGTGGCAACGCCATGACTTTCCAGCACTGTCACTTTGCTACGGAACAGGCTCAGCTGCCAGGCTGGTCCTGACTGCAGCCCGAAAGGGGACGGGCCAGTTCAGGTCTGCTTTTTTGAACCAAAATCTACCTCAGAGCAGACCTGGCTCTTGGTTTTGAGCTGTGACCGCCGAGGTGTTCCTGCTTCAAGGAAGCCACCCTGACAGCCAGCTCCCCACCAGGGCGGTGGAGAGGTGTTTAAAATGGGGACAGCCGGCTTTGCCCTGAAACAAGCAAGGGCTGCTCCCATGATGCAGGAACGCCACTCGCTCGGCTGCAGGGAACTTCCCAAACCTCTCCGACAGGATCAGCAGGAGCCTCGACTACTCACCTCCTACCACCTTCTTAAACTGCCAGCTGGGAGGAGAGGTGTTTTGGGAGAGACGGAGGGGAGCAGGGCAGGGAAAGCAAGGCTCCGGCTGCGCAGAATCCCTGTTCCCACCCAGAAGCGGGGGGAACCACAAGCCCCTGCCCCACACACAGCTGTGAGCAAAGGCAGCTCGGGTTGTGGAAGGGGCTGGTGGCTCAGGTAACATCAGCGCAAACCAGCTTCTCTCCCACCTTCCCCCCAGCAACACCACACTCCCTTTTCCCTCGCCATCCCAGCCCCTCACCCTTTGTTTTACACCAGGCTGTCACAAACCCACCTAAAAGACTTTATGCATTTCAACACAAAGCAGCCACTAAGCGAAGCAACGTCATTTATTTGACATTATACCAGACACAGATGCTCCCGATCCAGACCCAGACTTGACCTTAAAAAACAATTTAAAACCCTGGCTTCGCTGTGTTGGCAGCATGGGGGCTCGCTGCCGGAGAGCTGGCCCTGTCAGCGTCACGGCCATGGCAACAGCCAAGGAAGCGCAGGAGGAACCGAGCCAGCAAGCGCCCATCCTCCAGCTCAACCCTCCACTGCCTCCCAGATTTGGGGTGCTGGAGGAAGTGACAAGGCTGTCGGACAACTTTGCAAGTATTTCAGTATACGGCCGCTCTCAGTTACTCAAGTCAGAGCAGCGTCCAACTACAAGAACAAGGGAATACGGAATTTTATTATTTTTTTTTTTAAATTTCTAAATTAATAGGCGGGCTAAGAGAAGCAGCCCCCACCTGCAGCAGAGGGGCTGGGGAGCGCTCCCTCTCCCTCACCCCTCTTATGAATGAGGTACCACAATACAACACAGCTCATGGTAACGGTAAATTTAAACAAACCAACCAACCAACCGATCCCCTTTACACCGCTGTTTTAACACCGTAAAACCATGCAGCGCTATCACATGTGGTAGAACCTGCCTGGAAACCCGCAAAACCCCCCCAGGGACACGCACACCCCCGAAGATGGGAGGAAGATCTGACGCAAGGTACGGCAACCACCTTCACAGCCCCGTCCCCGCTCGGCGCCTCGGCTGGGCAGACAGCCTCCTTCAAACTGCTTTTCTCCATCTAACAAATATGCCCCAAAAAAGCAAATCGTACGTACTGGCGGCAAACAAATCCATCGTCACCCTCGCTACCAGATTCATTCCTGCCGCAGGGCAGCGTACTACCCAACGGGCCGTCACCTCCCCGCGTAAGAACCAACTGTATCAATACAGAACACAGTTTAAAATAACACAGAGAGGAGAGGAGCACGAGTGGTGCTGGGAAATCCAAAGAAAACTTGTTCCTCCGTGGGTTACCGACTTTGTTTCTTCAGGCACAGCCTTTGAAAGGAGAGCGGGGGTGCTGTGTACCGACATACACTGCTGAGGCTACGACGTGAGGCAGGCCCAGCTGAAATAGCGCACGCTTTCATTACACAGCTTGCTTACATTTACACAATTTCCTTCTTCAAGACTTTTTAAGGTGCATCACGAAACTCATCATCCCTTTCTCCCTCGTTACTGACGTGGAGGCAGCAGACCCTGTCATCTCAGCACAACTTGAATGACCAGAAATAAAGTGAAAACTGCTTTCAGGGAAACATGCATTTATTGTTAAGCATTCCCAGTGAAAAATCAACATCTTTTAAAATGTGTGTTTATTAAAAAATCATTTGTGTACAAAAGTGTTTGTGTAGTTTTTATTTTCAAGGAAAAAAAAAAAACCCAAACCAAAACAAAAAACCCACTGGTGCTGCAATTCCAGCCCACCCGTTCCTCCTGTACAGGAAGCCTGATGCTCAGGTACCAACCTCCTGCGGTATCTTTTTATTGGTAATTTTTTTTTTCTTTTTAATTAGAAAAGTCAAGAATTTAAGATGGAAAAGGTAAGTGAAAAGCAGGGTTCTTCACCAGTTGACATCAGCATCCGTACGATGGCAGCCTCCTTCAGACACCACGACAGAGCACCAGCAGTCGCCGCAAACCGTAAAAAAATGGACAAGTAACAGCATTTTCACAGTACATTTCCTCGTCTGTTGAGTCATAAATCTTAACTTACATTATCAATGAATGGCTCAGCACCGTAAGCGATGGGCTAGCTATTTTGATGCCTACAAAGCAGGTAACAGCAGAGAAGGAACATCACGTCACAGTACAGTGCAAATGATTTGCGGGAGTTTGTCCAGCCAGCCCAAATCTGAAGAAGTCCAGTTGCTGCCTACAGGGAGCCCCGCAGTCAGACAACCAAGCAAGAAGCCAAACGCATTGAGGACAGCTGGTCTCCTGAGTCTAACGATGAATCAGCTGATGACACTAACACCACAAACGGGAAGAGCAAGCTACGCGATTCACCCATGGCTTCGGAATATCAAGAAAACAGCAGCGCTTGCCCCTTTGCCTGGCACTAGGAGAAAGCTGTGCCTGGAAAACGAGGACGGCAACGATGAAAACATCTACGTGGTCTTCCCAGAAAAAGCTTTAGGCACCCAACGAGCATCTGGACTTTCATGCTTCAGTTCTGCGACGCAACAGAGGGCATGAGGAAATGCGCTTTCGCTATCTATTGTTGAGTCAATTGCTCATCAAACCCATAGAAAACCCACCGCCTGATGGCAAACCAGTGGCCACGCTCATCGCGATGGTTCCCATCAACTCTAGCAACAACACATAGCAGGAGAGGACACCTCATCTTCTCCTCGCATCTGCTCACCAGCAGGCACGAAGTAAAACGAACTTTCACTGCTAAATTATTTAACATTTCCCCCTTTGGGCAAGCCTCCAAGCCTAAGCTAGCTTTTGTTGGTGTTTAGGAAGGAAACAAGGGCCGTGCACACAGTTGGGTTTCCCCTTGTGCCGAAAACGGAACCCTTCACCTTCCCAGTACGCGACCAAAGCCGTAAACGAGAACTCCTGCTTGAAACTGAGTTTTGATTCCCCCCCCTCCCTTCTCCTTTCCCCAATTAAATAAGCAATCCATATGCTCTGAAGTGCCTACTCTGATTCACAGCTGTTAAGCTTAAATTTGCATAGTTTAAATGTTTCTGTTACCCACACCATATAACACAGATTTGGCGTTACAAGGTAAGCTTCTTTCTGGCTATTTAATTCCTCCTTTCAGACAACAACAACAACAAAAAGACCCTGTATTCCTTATGTCAGTGTTCCAATACTAATTTACTTGGAAAACACTTAAATACAATGATAATTAAAAAAAACCCAAACATATTCCTACACCATTAGTACCTAGTTGCTCAGATAAATACTACCCATCCAATTATAGTCAAGGCCCCATGTACTCTGCGGCAAGCTTTTTTAAAAAAAAAAAAAAAAAGAAAAATTGTTTGGAATATGCAGAATGAACAGCACTAAGTGCCACATTTTTCCAGAAGGATATGTTCCTAAGTTTTTTTGTCCCCAAAATGTACCAGTTTGTCATACTGAGAACACAGCCTGTTCGCAGAAGCAATGGGAGGAAGCTGTGAATTTGGCGAGTGGGGGTGGGATAGAGTCAGGGCTTTTGGCACTCATGGGAAAAGGGAGGCTTCTGGCAATGGGAAAGGGCATTTCTCCACCTTTGAACCAAGCCGCAGCTTTCTTTTCGAGGAACAGGACAAGAAAGGAGTTTTTCTTGTTCCCCACCAACAAAACAAACAAGGGATAAAACCACTTTGCTCGGTGCATGTTAAAACATTCAGCAGTGAAATCCGAGTGATGGTCTGGCAATCGGTAAGCTTCATTCCCAATACCTTGTTTAGAAAAACAGGGCCATTTAGACTTCAAAATTACCGTTTCACACTGCCGTCTTACACAAGAGAGGAAGACAAGGCAGGATTTATTTGTACTTAGAAAGCAACTGTACCCACGGTTTTTTATGCTCTTGTTGTAGGAAAATGGTAAATGTGCAGCTGGAGTGGACTGCGGGGCAACTCCACCGCTGCGAATGCACAGGGCCCTGAATACAGCAATGTTCAGTCACACAGAAAACAGAACCACCATTTTGTATGTACAAACTCACAATGATAAACTGAACACTAACCGCAAAATCCCCAGGGCTCAGCCCCAGCTGCAGTTTAACTAACCTGGTACAACATTATCCCTATATTCAACTCTGATAATTACTGAGAACACAAAAACATTCCTCAGAAAGGACTCACACGTCAAAATTCAGAGGGACTTCAGACCACAGATGTCTCTTTAATGCCGGGTCACGTTTCCTTCCCAGCTCAGTTCTTGAGAAGCTTCCCTCCTGGCCAGCATCTGAGCTGGCATCAAAATATCTTTGCTACCACATGGATGGAGGGCAAAACCCAGTATCCAACACCTATACAACAGGGTGAAGGGGAAGACGAGTGTTTTGCAGTAGAGAAGAAAATGAGGTAATTTCATGAGAGAAATAAAACTTAACAGGGCAGTTTCAGAGGTGACCATGCTCACCTAACAACCATCTCCTCTTTTCTCCCCCTCCCCCTGGCTTCCTTTGTCCCTTCACATACTGTTGGAAAACCCTGCTGTTCTTAGGAGACCAATCATATCAAAAGACACGTTCAGAAGCCCGTAACCGAGAAGTTTTATGTCCCCAACAATGATTTCCAAGTTCTTTCTTTCAATAAATAGCAGTGAAGAACAAGGGAAAGTCAGTCAGCAATTTATAATTACCACCAGGGTAAAAAAAAAAAA
>VYZM01020546.1:131426-159387 GCA_013398915.1 Dromas ardeola
AAAAAAAGGTGTTGATGTAATCAAGAAGTTCTTAGCCTGTATAACAGAAAAGACAGCAACTTGAGATAAACACAAGTGGCATTTTGCCATAGTTTCCTACCGTCCCTGGTTTTCACCTAACAAACCAGCTGAACAGTAGCAGCTTCTTGTTAAAAAAAATAAATAAATATAAGGAAAGACAAGACAACTCATTTCCTTTGGCATCATTGCAAATGATTTACATTAACTCAAGAAAACTGATCACTGACTACACCTTAAAAAGCAGTAAGTAAAAAAAACTAAGCAAACGCGTTTAATATTGCACCGATATGAGTTCAAAGTATTTACTGTCTGTGCCCTGAAATATTTAAAGTCTGGACGCGTGAGACGGAGCAGTAGAGGGAAGATCCCTGAACTAGCTAGGTCTCCACAGCTCTATTTTCTGGTTCTGTTCCCCTACCGCTATGCTCCAAGTATTTCATAGATACAACAATAACGTTCCTGATTTCCTCTAGCATGATTTATAAACAGACTGTCTATGAAGTATGAAACTATTTCAACTTGTACTTCATAGCTACAGAAAAATCCCAAACAAATGTCTATTTCCCCACCCCATTTAGTCCACTGTTTAGGATAAAAAAAAAAGCATCATGGAAAAGGTGATTTATACAGTACTCCCTTATCCACGATCCCCACTCTCCAGTCTCGGGATTTCTCTGAGCTTCCTTGTCAGATATATTCTCAAAAGCTAGCATCATATCCACAGAGACATTACCGCTCTCTTTAAATAGATGTACTAGTGTTTGAAGTTGCAAAACTAATAATTTTCAAGCTTTTGCACTCAGGATGAAATGTCATTTTAATACGAATAAAAAGACTGACTGTATGTACACGCCAAGGTAAGATTTCAGTTCTCGTTTATCAGAAACATCAATCCAAAAAGAAAGCTAAATTGAGAACACACTTCTACTTCTATGTGCATTTGAAGTATGTACAGTAAAAACACCAACACAGCCTCCATGTGTCAACTAGAGAAAAATGCAAGCAAGGATGAATTTTAAAGTACCTGGTAAGCAATCCCTAAATTGAAGCCAGAAATAAAGCTAGAAAACCGCTGCAAAAAACAGCTGATTGCATCATATCAAGTACTCAAAGAAAATTTTTTTTTAATTCTCAGTAGGCTAGAGAATCAGCTTTTTCCTCCTTCAAACGCAGTGAAATCGTATTATCCAGAATGTACTGAAGAACATTTTACATCTATTTAAGACCAAAAAAAAGGAAATAAACCAGCTCCATCTTTTTGTGCCGTATCGAAGCATACTCCTTACGAGATTGTGTAGAAAACACGATGGATGAAAATCATTACTGATAATTCAAAATATATTCTTTAAAGGGGAGCCTAGACTACTGTAAATGGCACACGTGATACCCACAGATGATGAAACATAATGTAGCGAGGATTTTTAGCTGCACGATGTAAGGGAGAGGAGAATCAGGTTTCCCAATTAATAAGCTAGAAAGAAACCGGTTCTGAATAGGTCACCATTTGGAACTTTGGGTAAGTCTTGAAAGCCTTTCAGGAAAAAAAAGTTACAAGAACACTCGAGTATTTCAATGGTGCTCTCTTCAGCGACCCTACCTAATATGTCTATTAAGTACAAGCATGCAAATATAGGTCAATCCACAGGCACATAGGATCCATGTTAAAAACAGTAAGATAGCTGTGATGAGTGGCACCAACAATTTTGATGACTAACACTCAAAAATGTTGCTTTCTGAATTACTAAATCAAAATCCTGAAGCAAGTTCCTGCTAGTCTTCGTCACACTGCTAAACACTAAAGTAGGCATGTTTTTCCCCCATTATTGTAGCTGAGCTGAAAGAATTTTTACAATATTTAGTAAGAAAAAAAATTAAAGTATTTCCCCTTTTTAAATTTACACAGACGTTTAATTAGCTTTATTTACAGAGCGTTTTGTTTTGTTGGTTTTTTTTTGTGTTTTTTTTTTTTTTTTTCAGTCTCCAATAGTGCCTAGATAGCATCATCAGGCAAGAGTGCCAGTTTTAAAAGAGAATCTATATAGAATCCTAAAAATAACAGATGGTGATGCTCCTCCAGAAGGGGCAAGCTGGACTACTGAAGCAGCTCTCTCTACATGGCTCAGTTACTCAGGAGTAATTCTGTTGCAGTCTCTACATCCCATGATTTTGAAGACAAGGCCACTATTACTGCATTCTGCAATGAGAAAAACAAAAGCAGTAACGTTTTCAGTGTGTGAACCTGCAGCTCTGAGAAGCTGAATGAAAAGTTCACAGATTAATCAGAACATGTTCGTTTACCATTAGTTAAATCCTAACTAAAAATTTACAGAAAAAAAAATGTTTCAAAAAAGGCAAGGGTAGCTCACAAGATTTACTAATAACATAGTATTTTAAAACTCCGATTCTTAAAAATAATTAGTAAAACAGAATTATTAGACCTACAAAAGGTCATGGAAGTAGCAAATCTACATTAGTATACTAATGACTCCTTGTTTTTATACACATATACTTGCCCTGCCCCTACTGAAAAATATTTAAGGTAGATATACTTACCCTATCAAAGCCCATAGCACAAAGGTTTTCTATTTTTTTGGTGTATTCTGGACTAGAAACTGGTGCTCCAGCATACACATGTGCCCAAAGTCGAGCTGTCTGTTTAAACATTTCTGGATTTTGTTTGTACTACACAAAAGAGAGAGAGGGGGGAGAAGAGGAAAGTTAAATCAACTCAGCAATCCAACCAAAAAGCAAGATGATATGGCAGATTCCAATCCATCATTCTTTCTACAGTACCTTCAACAGTGTTTCACACTGATCATGCTGGTATTTTCGAAATGAAATTTGGAGGTGAGGATTAGACGTAAACTCATGCAAGCAGTTCATCTAATGAATTTGCCTTTAGGTTTAATTACACACTATAGGTATTTTATGTGCACAATCAGGTACTGCTCTCAATTGCACTGATCAAAAGCAAAGTAACTATATTTAGCACAGCTACTGAGAATTTATATTCAGTGTGGCAGAGCACAAATTATCCCTATGTTAACATCTCCTGAAAGTACATACTGCATACTATAATGAATTTCTCTCATCACTTAAAAATGTGCCTGGTTTTATACACTGCAAGTAGGTCTGCAGTTTTTCAGTCAGAGCTGACATTTTACTACCAGGCTTCCTCCTGAGAATAAGGATATTGATAGCATATGTGACAAAAGAAGGGCTGAAAAATGGGTGAGCACGTGTAAAAAAGCTAGGAAGCGACAGCTCTTTTAATGCAAGCTATTATTTACCAGAAAAAAATTCACACAGGATATATAAACATGATTTTACACCACTCTCCTCACTAACAAGTTTTCTAATAAACAACAGAATGGACCTTATCACAGAGAGTTTTCAGCCTGCGCCAAGAACTCAAAAGCCAAGAAAGTAGGTCATCTGTCATAAATTGTACTCAGAAAAGCAAGACAAGCTTCCTATTTTAGCAACTTTTCTATGTAATACCAAGTTTAAGTTTTTTGTATTTAAAAGAGACACTTTGCCTCGATCAGTACGCTTTTAAAAAAAAGTAGGTATTTCCATCTTCCGATATATAATTAATTTTAGCACTAAATAATAAGACAAGATATTGGGAAACATATTATTCAAATATTTAGATGCATTTTAAGGACAGAAACGTGGCTGATTATTATTCTAAACATTTTATTCATACATTAAAACAATCATTAAATCTATAAAGCACTGTCAAAGTGAATACAGTACTTTTTTTTTTTTTTTTACAGATGTACATTTCATTTTATCTCTCCTACAGCAACACAAACTACACTGCATTGTGTGCTTTGTACGCCTCCCACTAATTCTGCTCCACAGGAAGTGATCTGTATATTTACATTTGATTATTAATGGCATTAGAACATGGAAGACAATCTATTGTCAGAAATAACTCACTGTGTTACAAATACAGTGGTCTGTAATAAATTGCTTTGGTTGTAATGACTAGAAAAGGGACGGATTAAGTTAAGCATCAGTAGCATCCTGCAGTACTATATTCTTCTGTTCTGAAGAGACCTTCTCCCAATTTTTTAAAATATTTTTGAGAATGCTGCCAAGCCTAGAAAGCAACTAGCTGAAACACAATGGATTAGTCATAACCGCATTTTATTCAGAACTAGCTTTTAGTGTTCTATAAATAAAATTCCTTTACTTAGGTATCCGTAAATAATGTAGCTTCTCACTGAAAGTGCCTAAAGGCACCTTTTACTGATGCCTCTGTATCAGGAATCTGAGGCAGTTAATGTTGCTGTACTTAAAAAAAACCAGCAACTAGTTGAAGCAGTTTTCACACCAGACAGCTGGTGTCTGAAAATACTACCATTATTCAAACAGGAATTCTCCCTGTGTTCTCCCTGGGGTTCAGCTCCAGAGCTCGTAGGACACTGCCATTTACCTGGACAGCTTAGTAGTCGAACATATAGTTTAGTAAACTAACATAATGAAAAATGAATGTGGAGGATAACTAATGCCTCGTGAATTTTTGTTTTGGAAAAAAAAAAAAAACACAAAAAATCGTACTAAAAAAAGACCCCACCACCAAATAAAACACAGGGAGGAACTGCGTGTTTACCACCACATCCCTCAAAGACGTTATAATCCCTTTCTACTTACATACACACGCTTCTAACTCAAGGCCGAACCCCAGTATAGTTTTCATGTGAGTATTTGCAGGGAACAGGAGAAACTGAACCCTCCCCGCATCAGCCACACCACAGTCCTGCCGGACACATCCCCACCTCAGAGGCAGCCTGAAAAAAATCGCTCTTCATAATCTAGGAAGTTTCAGGAAGTTTTTCGCTTGAGAAAAAACCCTCTTTCCAGCTCAAGTCCTTCTACAAGACCGTTATGATTCCCACACAAAATTCTACCATCAGGGCACAAATGGTAAACACTATTCTTGTTCTTTGTAAAAAAGGAAGAAGTGGTTTTGTTTAATAAAGAGGGAGTGTGACAGCACGGGCGTGCATCCGGCAAGGAAAACCAGTGCAGGGACATGCCTGGTGGCCTTCCCGGCCTGCACAACAATTCTCCCTGCGTAAAACAACTCAGTCCGACAGAGCTGTTCAGGGACGTTCGCTCAGAGCAGGCTCAGAGTACTGCAGAGCCCCACAGGCAAGCCTTCCGCCCTTACTGCCGAGTCCAGCAGTAGCAAACAGCTCTCCCCCACCCGGGGGCGCAACGGGCTGCCTCTGACCTCCAGGTTTCCCTCCAAATCCTGCCAGGTTTGATAAACCACTAATCTATCACTCTACACATATTTTATAGGGAAGAAACGCACACTTTGTCACCCTATCCTGGAGGGTCCTGACTTACAGGAGATACAGATGAGACTGATGTTGGAAGAACTTTCTACTTTCTTTGTTCTTTTGTTACTGAAATATACCCTTACTACCAGTCAGCGGGAAAGCCAGGCCGCCCCTCTTCCCAGAGTAAAAGGGAAAACACCACACACATACTCGGGACTTTGTTGAAAATTATCAGACTATGAAGTTATGGAATAACTGTTCCTATCTTTCATCCATACTTTAAATAGAACCATGTCAGTCCTGGTATGGCCTAAGATCCAGTTGACATTTTATTGTTACTATTTTTTATAAGTTACTGCTACACTGTGAAGAATAACAAGCCCTGTTGACTATAGAATTCTGCTGATACCAATGCAACCAGTGACTTTAATAGTTATCCCAAGTGCTTGCAAAGGTAAAATACATCAGATACTTCATTCAGATAAATTGCCCCTCAGGATTAAACACAACAGTAATTCACCTAACGTCACTATTAATAAAATTTTGACATTAAACAAATACAATGCTCAACAATACTCATAGTAATCTGGAAGAGGAGCTGCATACCAAACCAAATCCAGTGAACACCATCAAGTTAAAACTCATTTTAAACAAATACAACATTGTTTTTCTTATATTAAAAGCCTTAGATTTTAAAAGGCAAGTTATACTGGAATTCATTTAACTATGCTGTTGTCTCCTGACATTTATGACAAGCTAAATAAGGAACAAGACTAACAAAATAAACCTCCTGACACTGCACTGCTACTTACTCTGGAATCCAAAGAGTGAAGAGCACAAAACACCACAGTAACTCACACTTACTGTAAGGTAATATTCCAAAAAATCCTTTAAAATCTTTCTCTCCCCCAAGATTTGGGACCTAATCTGAGTTAGCAAAGGTTACAGAAGTGTTACAAATTCACAGCCAACTAAGTATCTTACCTGGTTTGCCACTACTGCATCTTGTGGATCATCTGGTTCTGCAGCTGCCAACAACGCTTGCAGTGATAACAACACTGTTCTTAGAGTCATTGCTGCTGCCCTAAAATTAAAAATTTGAAAATGACTTTACAAACTCCCATGCCTGTACTCACCTTTGCTGCTGTACTAGTACCATAGAAGACATAAGAGTACGTGGACAGATTGTAAGTCTAAGAATCATAATTTTAAACAGCTGCAGTTTATAGGTATTAGAATACCATTCAATATACATATTCAAATAGGGTAACAATGCTTTCTTAAGCTTTTGGTAAACACAGTCTGACCTACACATTTGATCATGCCCACTAAACAGAATTAATTTCATCAAAAAAAAAAAAAAAACAAGCCAATTTGAAGTTTGTGTCTTCCTTCCCTACTCCCAGTAACAGCACCTTGCATAAGGTCTAGGTACTGAACTGGCAGCCCATGTGTGCTCCCTCTGCTGGCACTCTTCGTAGCGAAATAGCATATACAGAAATAGTGACCTGCATTTTAAATACTTCTAACAGATAAGGAATTTTATACATTACGTATCTTTTGCATTGCATCAGTTTTAATACTCATTTTCAATAAAATTTAATAATTTACATGATGAATTACTACTACTATAATAATAAAAAGGTTTGGCTGTTACAGGATGTGCATTTTTTTTCCAGAATTTCAGATTCTCTTCCAGTTAAATGTTAAGTATTTCAGGTTCCAAGCTGAATGCTTCTTCCAAACCAATGAACGTTTCTCTAAATTACAAACAAAGCTGGGGATTAGCTGGCAAGATTATATCTAATCAGATAAAGAACACCTAGTTACTGAAACATATCCTCAGTTGAGCGATGAGAGCCTAGCTAAGACATAAACTCAAAAGTACAAAGCATCTTGTTTTCCCACAGCTAAATGACACACACAAAAAAACAAAAAGTGAAAGAACGTAGAAATATTTTTGCTTTACATGTACCTATGCTATTTTACTCATAATTTCTGGTTCTTTGTGATCCCTCCTGGTTTATACTGTCTTGAAATTAATCTATTTAATGTATGCGTCGATGCCGTAATTCACAGTGGTATCTGCTAGTATTAAATAGATGTAATGCAACACATTTACTATTCCAGCATTCAGGTGTCACAGAACGCTAAGTCTTTCAGGCCTTACAATGCTCAAATGGATTTAACCATTTTTATTTTTATGCAGTGAATTTCAGGAGCTACCACATCCACCACACATGCTATAAAACCTAACATCTTTTTTCCCAGTTAAGTAATTTTATTACTCTATTTAGTGTAGTTTTAAAGCTAGACTTAACATGAAGTATCTATCAACTGTAGCTGATACTGTAGTTACTTGCACCAAATAAAAGCTGTTCTGCACTTTTCTTTACAGAAATCCGTCTACTTTAGAGACAACTGAAAATACTGACATTATTTAAAATAAAGAAGACAACATGAAACGGGTCATGGCCACTTGTACCACATTTACGTACAAGTTACTTCCATTTAAACAGTACCTTCTGGGAGTATAAAATATCCCTTGGGGAGCAGGAAGCATTGCTTAGGACCAAAGATGTCATGGACACCTAGAACAACTTCTGTGCTGGCTCCAGCCGTCTCTGGCTTTCAAGACTGCTAGGCCTTTTCAGTCCCCGATCATCTGTTATGTTTGTAGATTTGTACATAAAGCATACTGGGACTTGAACTTCTGTTATGACATTCCAATTTCAAAATGAGTAATAAAAATAAATATCTCATCCATTTGGATATGCAGATGGCTATATGCTCAGAGAACTCAAACTCTAAAATTATAAGTTTATAGACTAGACTAGCTTAGCTACATTTGTCAAAAGGTTTAAAAATGTAGTTTACAACTTATTTTCAAGTCTCATGTCTCAAAATGGCTTTCACATCTCATGCATAAGATGACAAAGTCTTCATTGGACACAAACGTTTAAAGAAGTGTCCTTAAATCATAAAATAAAACCTGTTACAGCTTCAGCTGCTGTTTGTATAAAAAAAGCAAATTAAATTTTGTGATTAACAGTAAAGAAAACCTGATGTATTTTGTGTAACTATTGTATACTCATGTAACATTTTCTACCTTTAGGACACCAATTAACTTTCCTGATAAAAGAAAGTAAAAAAATCTTGTTGTTTTTTATGTAGCTTAGTCTTAATTCTTCAGACATAAATTAAGATTCCCAGAAGAAACTGGAGGGATGACTAAAAATAGATTCTCATTTCCCAAGTACTTTAAAAAGCTCTTCTTCCTCCCCATTACCTTCTTTCGGGAGAATGGAGATGACTGCCCAGAACTACATTTACAGGCACTAGTAAGGCAGGACCTGTTCCTCATCAGCAAAGAGCAAAAACAATTCTCATCACCAGTTCTGGAGGAAAATTTATGCTGGTAGTGGCACAAAACTAAAAAACCCAACACACACACCCCACACGACATCCTCACAAGCTACAGAAGAATGTCCTGCAAAAAAAGTTGTATTTTCCTTAACATGAACTTCCAGTGGAAAGATACATGTCTTCTGCATTTTCCAGTGCTCCTCAAGGGTTTATTTTTCCAGAACAGAATCATGAAAAAAGATTTCCAACTCTTCTTATATTTAAAGTTTATTTCTAGGTGTGGATTTATGCGCAACATCTCATGGAGTTCAAGCAATTCCCTCTGGTAACTCCAGCTAGCTACATGCTACATGCTTGGGGTTTAGGTTTTTTCTCTTCTTGCCAAAGGCAAGATTTTGTAGCACTCCTGACAGACTTCCATCTAATCTGTTCTTAACTGGAGCCTCACAAGTTTCTTGGAAAAATCTATTTCAATGCTTCACCATGCTTGATATTCTGCATGCTAAAATGGCTTTCCAATCTTTCATTGTAGGTCATATTTGCTTAGACCATCATTCTTGTCACTTTACTTTGGATTTTTCCTATGGTTCCCATCTTTTTTGGAATACAACGCTCAAAGTGGGCATACTACTCCAACAGAAGCCTGAAGAATCATAAGTAAAAAGCAGGCAGCTTACATCATGAGTTTTGCAAGTAAAACGTCCTACATTCCAGCATCTATTCGCCTTGCACATGACATTATATTGCCTTTGTCCCGTGACATTACTATCTCCTATTTTCTCCTAAAGTTTACCCTTGCCTCCCACCTCCATCCCAAAATGCTGCTTAGCCTTGCGAGTTTGACATTACAAACCGTGAGGAAAGGCCAATAACATCTACCAGTGAGCTGCAGAGAGCTCACTACAGGGAAGCACCGTCCCTCTGAGAACTTCAAGCTAAAAGCCTCCACTCTGAACATCCTAACCAAAAACCAGGCTTTCTATTGGCATTGCATTTGTTAAACAGCAAGGGAAACATGGAGTGAATCAGAACAAAGAATGCTAATATACGCTTTATTCACTTACACTTTTTTTTTTTGGTAATATCTTGGGGCATTTCCATTAAAAAAAAGAGCACCCCTAGTTCGGGTGAATGCAGTGATAATATTAAAAAGCACAGCAAGCCAGCTGTGCCCAGCATGCCTGAGGTAAGAAATCTCTTACCTTTCAATGAGCTGAAAAGAGTCCTACGAGGATTACGAAACACTGACAGTTTTTCTTTTTCTTCATTTTTAAAGGCTAAGTAATTTTCCATTTAGGAAGTTTTTACTTATGTTCTGTATATTCCTCTCTGGAAACAATCTCTCTAGTTACTTCGAGAGGTAACCCAGCAGAACAGAACAGCCGCAGCCAACAGATTGCTGCTCCACTCCGTCAACCAAATGTGGCTACTGGGAACACTTTTTATTTTTTTTAAATAATCTGCAATATTTATTCCATTTGTGAAATAACTAAACTTGTTAATCCAAGAGAAAAGCTCTGGGAACTTATACCAAAGGCTGATGGAATCTGGAAGAAGGGAGGAAATGAATAAGGCCTTTGAGTGAAGCCCGTTGTATAGTCGTTATTTACAGGAGAAATACAAGACTGGGCACCCATTAGTGAAAGAAAAAAAAGAAAGAGAATAATAGAATAGCTTTGACATAGTGTAGGGGGGGAGACAGCCTGCTTGCTGAAGAGTTCCTCCAAACAATGTTAATATTCTCTGCATTTTTCTCAAAGCTTTAAAGAGGCTCGGTGCTCCTCAAACACCGTGAACAAAACCCAGCAGTTTTAGATACCCAAGGAGATGATTACTATGAGCTGGCTGTTGCTTATGTATCTATTAAAATTGTGTTCTCTCTTATAATAATGATCTCTGCATCTCAACTAGAACTGAAGCATGAATCCTCCAGTTCCTCTAGTACAGCCACTGTGAAAAAAATATTATTCTTATTCATTTTTATTTCAACTGTCAAAACTACAACAGCCGAGAGTTTTTTTGTAGCCATACACACAGCCACCACACATTTGCTTGATAATCACTGCTCAAGGGACTTATGCAGAACAGCTTTCAAGTAATTTAGTTCTCAGGTTTCAATGAACAGTATTAGATATGTTTTATATTTAAGAACAAAATTTTGAGACAGAATACTAGTCTGGAAGATAAATATAGGCTACAGTAAGTGAAACCACATAACAAAAGTCATATCAGATCAGCATAAATCGTATTCCTTCTACAAAATCATATTCCTATTTTAATCCTACCAGCAAACAGTAGCTGTTCTGCAAACAAACTGGCGTAACAGGTATTTACAAATCTAAACATGATGAAAATCCACAGCTGCAAAGAATTTCAGCATCAAGCATATACTGTGGAGAAAGAATGTCATTAAACTCATTAAAAAATCATTTGAAGACATTGCAAACTGATAAAACCTCCTGCCAATATACAGAACAATATCTCAGCTATGCTAATTAGAAGAGAAAACCATTATCATGGGATGGGTGAGTAGGGAAGAGACTTTCTTTTTTTTAAAAACTAAACACATTCAAATCTTTGTATTTGTATTCACCACATATAAATGATTATTAAATCAGTTTATTAATTCTTTACGAAACCTTACTACGTCCCATAGGCCCAAATTCTGTCCTTCAATTCCCAGTGACCTCACTGAAAAACACAGATATACGCTGGAATTTGAGACTTACGTTTAAATACAGCAACAAAAGCAGCATTGTTCAGTTAAGAACGTTACAAGTCAGTGAAGTGGCACTTCTGAAACAGAGCTCGTTGCTAAAAGATTTGACAAGAGAGACTGTGGAACTAAATATATTTTCTAGAACACAGCCATTAGAATATTTCAGAATTGCATATGCCCCATGTACCTTTGAATATCTGGTGAAATCCATTACCTATTAAGTTACCAAGGTTGGGGGAGTGTTGCTTGGATTTTTCTGTTTGTTTGCTTTCTAACGAAGCGATGAATTTATTCAAACCATTGTTCAACCTACACATACAGAAGACTTAAACATGGTGACGTGGGCTTTTCTCAGTTTAAATAGCTAAAACAGCATATACTGAAGAACAACAAACAACTTATTTAAAGAATATTAACTATTCATATGGCATAGGAAGCTTTAAGAAGATACTCAGAAAAAAAGTGTTATCTATCACAACTCTGAAATCTCTTCAAACAAGAAAGGATGGAAGTAGCCACAACAGTTTCCTCTTCTCCAAAGGACCAGAGGCTTTGACAAGCACTCAACAACTCTCAAGCAATTTTCATTTACCATTCTGTGATTAAAAAACAAAACTTAAAGAGCACCACTAGAAAATGAAGTGATTGCTACATCAAGAATCATTTGAAAAGGGATTACAGTATATAGGAAGCCTCCTCCCACCACCACCATGTTCTGTGAAATTCTTTCCTTAGTGCTTCCAAATGAAGACAGTGTTTCAAAGGAAGAGTTTAACAGTATATAAGTGGCATAATATTGGTGCTCCCTGTGCCAGCTGGTTTAATACAGAGAAGGAAAGTTCTTGTTACAATACTCCTACTTTGTATATGTCTTGGTGAAGAAAGGTATTGATGTATTTTGATGTCTTTAGAACCAAGACACAGATTAAGTTATCTGTGCAAGACACAACTTTCGAAGATAACAAGGACACAAGTCAAATCTCCTCTCTTGTTCTTCTTTTCCAAATTTCAATCGTTTTGACTAAAAAAAAATAAATTAAATTGAAGCTCATGATTTCTTTAGGTCTTTGTTGCCATTTGGTATTTTTTTAGCTTGATCAGGCACTGAAAAGGCCAGAAACTTGCATCTTAAAGCTATTAACTGCTTCACTCCTAGTGCAGCAGTTTTGGCATAACACTGAATTTTGTGAGACTGTTTCAAATCACAATGTTTGGCAATGCTGAAAGGCAACAGACCACCCGTTCCAGGGCCAGAAAGCAAAATGTGGTCTCCTGAATCCCAGTCCATCACTACAGAAGCAAGATCATCCATCCCCCTCCACAGAAAACACTAATTAGAGAACATATTAAAGTAATATGAAGATGTTAAAAAAATCTATTAAATTACTTTGGGTTTAATTCAGAATGCAATAAATAAGCATGACTTCTGCTAGGGGCTGTCTTTCCTTTATGTTTCCAGGGGAAAATGCTAGTTAAGTGTTGTTTTTGAGAAACATGATGTTTAGGGGCCTCAGTATGGAAAGATTAGCCTTGAAGATACCTGTTAAAAGTCACAAACCTTGATACTGTGAGTAAAGCAACTAGACAATACATAAAGGAATACCATAAAATGGAAGAAAAAAACAAACCCTGAGCTTAAAAACTTTGGATAAATTCTTCCCAGGAGAGTATCAGTAATGCTGAGATGCAGTTCCATGTTAAGTACATTTGCTGCTAGAAATAAATAATTTTTGCCTTCCCATATCTTTACTACTTAAACCTTTTCCTGAGTGAAATAAGCCTAGCTGGGAGAGCAGGCTTATGTGCTCAAATCAGTGAGGTGAGCCCTGTTAAAAACACCCTCCAAAATTTGTTTTTCCAAAAAATCCAAGTGACCCAAAACCAAGCAAACAAAAATAATAAAAAAAAATCCCAACACACAAACGAATCAGCCAACCTCACGTCCCTTCACTAATCTGGTTTCGAGTACGATCTCTCAGGAAACTGTACTTGCACAGTTAGACAATCGTTACTCTCCGGTGTAATTGTAGGATGGTACGAGTAACTAGATACAGGTACAAAAGTGCACTGGCTTTACTGATAGAAAAATTATGCCATGTACCATGGCACATATGTTGAAAGATTCTACTGCCTGAAAGAACATCAAGTGCTCCAAGGCTGTAAGGAAAAAATACACAGTTCCAGAAATCAAAAAGACAACAGTTTATGATGATTTCATTTTAGTAATTTACACTATCCTGTGCCACATGACTTGCATAATCTTCTCACTCTGTAAAAGATGAATACACTAGATGTGTAACCTGCAAGACTTCAACTCAAGCTTTCTGCTCTAGAGTTTCTCTTTCAAACCCAACTGATGTCTACTTGGCCAACAGCAGTCTTCATGAAGTTGTTGAATTCACAAGCATTTGAAGCTTGTATGTATTAGATGTTATCTGCTGGGGAATTACAGCCCTGTTCTTTTGGGGCAGATAAGAGGAAAATAACGAAGATTAATTCCATTCAGCTTAGATATCATATCTATTGGTACATACGATCTTCAAACCACATGAAATATATCACTTGAAACAACAAATGAACAACGAGTTCAGCTGTTACCGTTTGGCCACTTACAGGTCTATTCCACAGATTTTGGCTATTAAAACCTTTACAGTAACATTAAGCAATCAAAAGTCAGCAACTCACCAACAACTAAAAGGCAAACGGTCTACAGAGGTGCAAATCATAAATATTATCAGTGATAACTGACAGACAGAATCAGGACAGTCAGTCTCTTCTTTTCCTTTTCCTATTGCTAACCTGTTACCTTTATACTCCCAGACTCCCTTCATACATTTTTTTAGCTCTGTCAGAACTAATTTTTATTTGGAAGTAGAAGTCAAGAATCAGAATGAAGATAAGCACTTGCTTTTTTTCTGCATACACCTCAGGAGGCTGAAAGGACAGAATTCAGGAAGCAATAGGTAGCATTTGTTAATGAAAAAGAACTAAATAAAAAAATTAACTCCAACAAAAATACGCAAATCATCAACAACAATTAAATGCTCACCCTTACCCTAGTGCAAAAATTTTTACAAAAGATCTCTATGGATATAATATCTACTTAGTACTTCCCAAAATTACCACCCAAGCATTTTATTTGCATCTTTTTAACTCAAAATACTATACTGAAACATTGTAAGCTTTAAGGATCTCAAATTACAAAGTGAAAAGCAACATGAGCTGTTGCCTCCTAACTGGGACACTGGTATGTTTGATTTTGCACATTTAAATCCATATGAAATCTTACCATTGATCTTTCAGAATATCCAAACAAATGGCCCCAGTGACTGAGCTAATATTAGGATGCCATATTTTGGTGATAAACCGCACCTAGAAGACAAGACAATTTAAAAAAAAAGGTTATTAAATGCAGTATATTAAGTAAGCATTTTATATGCACCATTTCTAATAATAATATAAAGAAATACTAATTTAGGAAATATCAAGCTTAGTTCTAAAACACCAGAACTAAGACATGTGATACCACTTATTTCAGGAGGCTTCAAGTTTGCAAGGCCATTTATTAGACAGAGCCTTGTCTTTACTCAAAACCAGACTACTGTCTGCTTGAGGACACCAAACTCATCCCTAACTGCTTTCCCATACACTGTCATGTGTGCACATCCCTGCTTCACATAAAGCCATTCAGAAATATCCTCCAGCAGTACCAGTATTTCAACATAAGCAGATGGTCAAATACAGACTTAAAACTTCCAGTGTTGTAAATGCTAGAACGTCCACTCTTAATAAAAAGTAAACAAGTCCCTGAACTCTTAACATAGGCATGGGATCTCACTGTTCAGCTAAACTGTCGGTAGCTACTGAAGTATTATATCAATTTCCTTGGTGGACGTTATTACTTCTACAACCATCCGCTCTCACTACCCATATGCACAAAGTTCTTCAGAGAGCTAGATTACCTAACTAGATTACAATTATTTTTCTTTGCTGTTGAAAGACCTAGTTCCAGTACTCATTCATTGAACACGTCCATATTTTACACTAAAATAAAGTGTATTTATGCTCACAAAACATAAATAAAATTAGTTTGGCTTCTCTTTTTTTTTTTTAAGACAGCGAGAAAGTTAAAAGCAGCATTTTCTTTTAAAAGTCTCAAAACCAAAAGCTGTCCTCTGAAAAGAATGTATACGTCTCAAATTTCTCCTTCATTTTCTTCAAACCCCTTGTTTCAGGTTGCCCTTTAACTACCTTCTAGTGACTTTGACCTCTCTCTGTTTCTCATCTCTACCTCCTCACCCCAAACTCCTGACAAACTTTTTACAAATACACAGATGTTTCAACTTTTGTTCCTGATCTGCAAGCAAATCAATGCAGAGAACACGTTATTTGTCAGGCACTACAGCCAAAGACTGTACATACAGGGATGTAATAAAATCAGTGCAATCGCAGTGTATAAATAGGTTAAGACCATAACAGTTCTGCTTTCCAGAACAGAAAATAAGAGATCATGTCAGCTGAGCCACTTATTAACTAGCTCAACCCTCTAAATCACTTTGAAAATGTAAAAAGCCATGTAAATACTAGGTAATTTCTCACAGCGGATGAAGGCTAACAATGGCTGTCAAAGCACATACTGAACAAGATAAAGAACTATTTCAGATGAAAGGCAGGGCTAGACACAAGCAAAAAGGCCTCCAATTCAAGACTACAGACTCCAGAATAACCAGTACTATGTTACAGCGCACTGAGATTCTAACAGCTGTCTATAAGCTTTGGAAATGGAAACCACCGAGCCCTAAAGCAGCAATTAAACCATGGTCCATAGACTCATCTTTCAGTGTCCATGACCTGTTTCAGCTCTCCTTATTTTAGCTCCTGCCAGAACACACGCAGATGAAAGAACTGAAACCAACAGACATTTCATTAAGACTTTCTGTGTCTTTCACTCCAGCCTCAGGGAACTCATTCAAAGGACAAAAGCCAAGGACCAAAGAGCTACTGGCACCTCTCCTTTCCTCCACTTCCCCAGTTCCTCCCCACTATTACATACCAGGGTGAAAATAACCAGGATCTAGGACATGTTCTTAGTTCAAAGACATCTTTGAGACAAACAGAAAACCAATCAAGAAGCTGAGTCAGACAACTCAGGAAGGAGTCTGCTGATTCATCAGAAGCCACTGAAGAAGGGAGTAAATCAGGGCACAGGAATATACAGTTGCACATGGCTGGAGTGAACACTATTCAGACTGATCCATTCAGGAGGGAAGCGGAGTCACAAATTTAAAATGCAGATACAGTATCTAGAAATATCTAAAGTATCTAGAAAGATATAGTAAAGTTGAAAGGGCAGGACAGACTGTAACACAAACATTTCTCTTGTGTCTCATCCACATGCATGTTTTATGCATTCCTTCAACAGAGCTGCAGGAAGACCATTACATTTCTCTATTGGTTCTTCAAGTCACACAACTGTACACCTCACTATAGAAACTTGTTAGATTAGATCCAAGACTCTACTAAATATAATTTATGGAGCCAAAGAAATTAAAAGAATAAGTAATTATCTATTACAGCATTTCTTCAATGATACTGAGGGGGAGGAATGACAGCCATACTCTCCACATCAAGTAAAACTATCTGAAAACTATTTATCTTGCCAAAAAGAAATCACATGAGGATCAATAATAGGCACAAGCTCCTCCCCAGAATTTGCCAGTTTGTACTTTAAGGAACAGAGTGTACTTCTGATTGGATACAGCTACGCATCCTGCATTATTTCTACCTAAAGACAACAGCTCCGATGCTTGTCTAGAGGAGAATAAAAAAAAAAGGAAGATGGCTACCACAAAGAGACTACACACGTAAGCAAATAAGTAAGAATACTCAAAACCGACTTGTTAGCCAAATTATTTAAGTCAAAAAAGTGTTTACAGTACCTTAGGAGGATTAAACGGATATGTTTCTGGAATTTTTATCTCTAGTTGATACCTTCCACCTGCAAAAGACAAGAACAAGTTACAAATTAAAAGAATATTACTCAAGCTTAGTCTTTCACGACAATAAACCTTATGTTTCTAAATGGACAGTTTTTCAAGTAATTTAAATTTACTCAGAAGTATTAGCTAGAGGATCCTTCTAAATTTCACATATTTTATAAGTAAATGCATATAAAGTCAATCTAGTAAAGTTGTATTTGCTTATGCCAATCAGAATCTGTATTTCTTCAGTATATCCAATGTGTATATTCTCCTGTACTTTCTTGTTTCCAATGTCGTGATTTCCATGCTCTATTTTAGTAAAATATCCCAAAATATAAACCAAATGCACCTCAAACATGAAACAACAGGCCACAGGAACGTTCAGGCTGAACATGGGATATTACATTACTTTGACTCTTTTCTGATACCTCATGCCAATAAATTTTCTTCAAATAACACAATTGAAATTAACTGCATTTCATTTTAAACTTTCTGGAACTGAAGACTGTTCGACTAAGTCATTTAAGAAACGCGCCCACACTTTGGAGAAAAAAAAACAAAAGGAGGCTCCGATGTTATTTCCATTATGTTCTACATTACTGTCTAAAGTAGTTACTTCTATTCTGATTCTGCAAACGCTTTGACACCCTAGTACTATTAATACAGTTTGCAGGGCTACAGCATGCAATAAGGGATAGTTTGAGCTTGGTGGACAGAACCACCTTCTACTGCCCTTTTCTAAACATTTCTCATTTTTCCCTCCCTCTTACAGTATCACTGCCTATGTCTATTTCAATTAGAGTTTTGTTAACATTCAAGTTTACTATCAATGCTTGTTTCTCCTCACTTGCCATTTTTTTCTCATCCTACTGCTGCTCTTTCAGAAAGCAGACTTTTCCCTCCCTCAGTACACTTCGTTACAATTTATAAATTTCCTTGAATTAAAGTTGAAGTATCTGCAATCCATTTTCTTTGGGATTTCAAGAGTGATTTACTCTGTTGCAAATAGCTCTATACAAAACCAGCTCTCAAGCAGTCCCAATAGAGGCAGCAAGATTCACGTGCAGCGAAAACAACTCAAAGGAATATTCTGAACAGTTATAGTCTACAGCACCTTTTTATCTGTGCCACAATGCAGTTAGCACCTAATAACACCTCTCACTTTTAAAATGTATTTCAGTCTAATACACTACACCTGAAGCTGTTTGGTATTTTACGCTACTTTCTACAGCTGGTTTTTCTCAATACTACAGTAACTTCAGAAGATTTAACAGAAAGGCTAATAAATCCGAAATTGTAATAGTTATTGTCTAAGTTGACTGCTTGTTTGCTTACAGGACAGCAGAGGCAAACTATTCTTGAAGACACATAAATCAAGAAGAGACCTTATGTAAGTTTGCTTTTCCTTTTGTCTGAATTGAAGCATAATTCAGCAGCATTTTTTTCCTAACAAACAAAACAGTTACACTGTTCCTGGACTGCAAAAATTCATCAGTCCCTGTACAATTTTACTGCCACACCATTTTGTAAGGTAATATAAAACCTATCCTCAGGTATAACCATATCTTCTGCTTACCATTAAAACTTGCCATAAAAAGACAGACTAATAGAGTCTTCTGCGTAACAGGCTATTCAGACACCATTTTTTTTTCCACCTGGAAACTGCAGGGACTAATGAGTTGGTAATGTTATTTATGCAGTATTGTTGTCATGCACTGAAGTTTACAGTTAAAAATATAGGCTTAAAGACTTAAACTGAACAAACCTGGATATTAATTTCCTTAATACTACATTTAAAATGCAAGTGACTAACATACTAACTTCTGCAGGGTTTTTTTTTTTTTTTAAAAAGGAGTATGCATATGTATGGCTTTTTCATAGCTATTTAATACTTGAGATCGAATTAAACAGTAGTGGCAGAATATTCCTTCTGTACTCCTACTGGAGCATGTGTCTCACAATAGAGTTAGAGCAAGTTTTAACTATTTTCCTTAAAGAAATATCCTATTATAAATTCTGCAGTTATTGTGGCTCACATGCAAACTTGGCTTGAAATTAATATTATGGTTACACAGGGTTTAAAAAAAAAAAATACAAAAAACCAAACCCCAACCTATCTGTTGAAAAGCTCTTGAATCAAGTAAAACCCAGCAGCCATTCATCTAGACTTTCAAAGGTCCTCTCCCCAAACATACATGTTTTAACATACGGATGCAAATGTGTTTCAACTGAAGTTGTGTCTTGCAATATTCTGATAATTGATCAATATGAGTTGACACTACCGACAGAAAAATAAAAGCTGTAAAATTTGTCAACAATACGTGGCATTCTTCCTCTCAGTCATACTTAAACCAATGTTTCAACATCACCTATAAAAGAATTTTGCAGCAGCAGTTTGTTTTCAGATATCTCACCAACTGTGGTAAACAATAAATATTACTTTATTCTTTCACTTCACAATGGTCCTAGAATTTCCTCCTGTATCATGGAACTGTCTGACCTGAACTACTGCATTAATTAGCTTTTCATCATAAAGCGCTTCTTGCTGTGTCATTGTTCAGACTATAGATGACAGGAGGTCAGTCAGTAATTATGCAGCATGCATTACTGCGTTAGTCATAAAATGTAAACTACACACACTGGCAAACCCTTCATAATTACCTAAGGGAATAAATGCATAAAACTATGTTACAGAAATATTAACATTCCAAAGTAAATTACTCAAGTGTCAGGAAATGCCAGAAACTGGGCTGCCGGTAACTTTCATTTTGCTTCTTGGTGCATATGCCTTCTAAATTAAAGTAAGTACATGATCACATTACTTTTCTATGAGATCCCTGTCATAATCAGAATACGTAATAGTTTTAGCCCCCCAAAAGGGATATTTACTATATCCTCTTCATTAAATGTACTCATACGTACTTAAGTATATGTGCATTTCACATCAACAGATTCCACACTAAACACATATTGCTGATTTTCATTAGCAGAACTATGCTGAATATGTGAATACACAGTGCTCAGCTTTTGAGATTTTGGTCTAACTGAATTATCCAACAACACACAGAACCCAGTTCTGCAGACAAGCATTCGAATCTTTTTTTACCCCCTTCATGAACTGCTATACAGTTTTTAACTTTTGTGACACATGAATACATCTTTCATTTCAAATAACTCTCAATGCATTCTCCAAAAAAGGTCCATTTCATAATGCTGGCCTGGAGGGAAAAAAAAGAGGTGCACTAACACTGGTCTGGAGGGAAAAAAAAACACGAAACAAAACAAAAAAAGGCAACCCACGACAAACCAACTCAACCGAGGAAGATTAATTCTGTTTGAAAGGGAAAAAACCAAACACCAAACCCCTCCAAAACAACACTCTCCTCCACCATTCAGATGTTTCCTCATATCCAATTACTTAATTTTGCAACATCTTAACGTTGGTACGTAAGACTTGGTTTTACAAGACCAACCATATTTGCAAAAACCTATTACACTAAACAGAATGATCTGCTTCCAAACAGGTCACCAGCACTACTACGTATTTTAGGTCTACAGTGTAGTTCTCCTTTTAAAGCAAAGGCACAATTTATAACTAGGAAATTATCTTCTTTCCAGACATTATCTTCTGTCAGCTAAACACTAGTGGCTGATGAGTATAGCGAGACAGAGGAAGGGAGAGGGGAAATCACCATGGTTTGCTAGACAGAGGAACTCCGGGACTCAAGTTCTGGAGGGGAGCATCCCTACCATCACAGATGCTTCTACTTTTTTACTCTCCCCCTTCCAGGCTCATTTCCTTTCTCCTCAGCTTCTGACACCTCCTGCTGCTGCTCGATGTTCTCCAGCATCAGTCTCTGTTAGGCTGTTCCTCCTCCTTTATCTACCCTGGGCCCCAGCAGGGAGGTGGGTGGGCACTGGGGAAACTCTCCCTGCTCTCCAGTCCAATGCTGCTGGCCAGCAGGTCCTGGCCAGGAGAAGCAATCACAAGGGATGTCCTCCTTGGTGAAGACGCAACAACTGGATTTTCATCAGTAACCTCTAATGATTTCAAGTGCATATACACCTATACCTATCTGAAAATTATTGTGATATTTCCCCCACTTGATGAGAATTTATTTTTCAAAACAAAGAGCACATGTCTCATCTCTGGACAATACTCAAGTCCCACTCTTAGCTCCAACGCATCGAGCAACTAGAGCAAATGAAAACTTGGAAAATTGTTCTAATTTCCAACAAAAAGATTATTTGCCTGTAACATCCCTTGAGACATTTTTGTTTACTGGAAGTTCAATTTCAAATCAAAGTAGATATCTGGCAAGGAAAATTTGCATAAACACCATCTAAAAGTAACCAAAAATTAAAAAAAAAAAAAATAATAAACTCCTCATTTATCATCAAGGAACTTTAACAGAAGGTGTGTCTGCCAGCTCCATATATATTATACACAAACAGAAAGTTTACAAGTACCAGCACCATTGAGTAACTTGGTATCTCTGATGAAGTATGCTATATTAGCTTCTGTTAAAGCTTCTAAATGTAGTAAGTTATCTTGCTTTTTCCAGACTGATATCAATTACGATACCAGCTTTAATAAACAAGAAAGCCAATAAGGTGTAATTTAAGAGAGCTACAGACATGAAGTTATACTGCAGAGTCCCCCACTCCAGTGTAAATTAAGTATTGGGACCCACGGATGCCCGAGATTAATCCCAAATTTAACTTGAAATGGCATCTCTACTTGTGATCGAAAAATGCAACATTTTTTTGAATGACCACCACCTTAGATCACAGAAATACACACACAGTTACATTAGATTCTGAAGCCTTTCCTTGATGCTTCAAGGCTAAGGAGCTTAAACTGTCAAGCCTGTAAACAAGTAAAAGTCAGCATTATACAAATTACAATGCACAGTTTAAACCTGTAAATTAACCTTTGATATGGAATAATCTGTCCTACTATAGAAAAGATTTGTCTTCTGGCAACACAGAAGTTGAACTTAAATATTTTTCAAGTTTAAAACTTGTTTTTTTTTTAAAAAAATCAGACTATTTTAAAACACATCGCTCTACATTTTTATGCTGTAAATGAATTTTACAAACAAAGCATCTCAAGACACATGATTTGAAGTGTACAAAGACTGCATACACAAAAACATTACTTGCCTTCATATGGTGTGTCCGGAGGTCCTGCTATTTCTCCTCTTAATTCTGTAAAATTCTCATCTACAAGATCTACTTTAATTTGATTTTTGCTCGTCTTAAAAATAAACAGAGAAACAAAGAGTCGTAAGTAAGCATTTGACATACATATTTCCCCCAAAATACGGTATTTTAAGTTTTCAGAATAGTAGTTTGTTAAAATAAATAAATCAAAATTTAAAAAAATAGTAACCTAAAGTGAATCGCTATCTTCCAGTTGGACTTTTACTTCATTAAAAATAGACTGTTTGTGAAGGATTACAAGTTTCAATATTATTTATACTATCACTAAAATAAGCAAAGCAACCCAGCAATGTAATATCTAAAGTTATATTTTTAAGTTGATTACATTTTAAAAAGACCATGATCTTTCAAATCAGCTATTAATTCTATATATCTTAAACTATAAAACTAAATTGACCAAGGTACACATTGGGGTTTTCTTCTTGTTCAGAGCAAGTTAATTAATAATAGACAAAATCATCACTTTCACTGGAATACAGAAAGACTTCCCCAAATAGAGTGCTCACTATTTTTAAACAATACGATGATCTAAACGGAATACCGTAGTCTTGTTTAAGATCATGTTTATCTTTAATATTTAGGCGTAAGGCACAATTTATTTATACATTTGAATTTCATTGTCACCTCCTCAACATTTTCACACCCCATATCAACTTGCCTACAAAATAAAAACACTGTATTTTGATACTGAAAAAAACCCATATGTTTTCCAGAAACTGATTCTCAGAAGTGTTTAGCCAGAGCTACTCGTTCCATTGAATTCGCTTTCCAAGTCCAGAGAGCGGCACTAGTGAAATTCATACAAACCCTCCAGCCAGAAACTTTTCTGGGGAGATGCAAAGCAGAATCTCCTTTTAGAAAGACGTATCGTGAAGATTTTAGAGGTAAGTAATTACAGGTTTGTCCATTCTGCTACTTCTGTATACCATGCTCACTTCTGTATACCATGCAACACATATTTCCTAAATCCTCTTTTTTTCCCCCCCGAGAAATCGCATCATCTTTCCAGATCCTTTAAAATTGTTCCAACTAGTTCTATGCCAAAAAGCCCTGTGCACCTGCCCTTCTCTTCTCCCTCAGAGTAAACCTGGTTGCTGACAGCTATGAGAGAAGAGTTAAGACAGATAAAGCTGATGGTTGACATCAACTGGTTCTTGGATCCACCAATGATGTGAATGAACCCTTAAGGACGCAGAATTCACTGAACAACAGCTGGGAAATCCTCTCTATTTCCTTCCTGTAAAGATTCTATAGATTCAGTCCCCCCACCAAAGAGTGCGCTCTTCTGACCAGAGACGTTCACAGATATAAACAAAAATCAAAGTTTAAGTAAGTTTCACCATGTAAAAGACCCTAATTAAAAGTTTCACTAAATTAATCCAGTGGTGATTTGGGAGCTTTTTACATCTGTCCTTAAAACACATGTCCTTAAAACTTAGGTAAAAAAACCTTCAGCCCACACAAATGAAGCAACACCTGCAAATGCATAGCTGACACCAAGTACTGCATTTCAGAAAAACAAAGATTCAACCACGCTACAAATTAAGAATGCACCGTGCACCTCCAAAATCAAAAGCCAGCATTTAGTAATGGTTCTGTTTTACTGATTTATATCTATAAACTAGCTTTTTGGTTTAAGCTCACCATCAGATCTTGCGTTGTCTTTCATGACCTTAGCCAAGACATCAGAGAAAGGAAGTTAATAGGAGAACTGATGAAATTATTTTTAAGCATATTTTAAATTTATTTGCTTTCCTGCAAAGAAACTCCCTCTCTGAATCCAAACTCAATCACAGGCAACACATTTCTCTTGCAAGGTTTCCAACCCCCTTTTTAAGTATTTTTGCTCTCACTGTTCCAACTGGCAGCTCATTCCACAACCTCACAACTGTTAAAAGCTTTCTAAACTACAATTTAGGTAAAGTTGTAATCTATTTATGCCTACCTGTGACAGCATTGTTTCCCAGCTTCAACAAGTTTCTTCGTATCTCTAGTATTTATTCCCCTTGCAAAATATATGGTATATATACCAATTTCCCTTTTCAGACTTGATTTTGCTCTAAACAAGCTAAAATTTTAATCTTGCCATACTGATTTTTTTTTAATTATTTTCTCCACTCTGTGTCCCATGATCACCAAACTAGCCCTGCATAAAGGAATTTATATGAAAACTCAGAATCAGTGCCACAAACACCCCGCTGTGCTCACTGAAAATACATCACAACCAGCATCGCCTAAGATCAAATCTGCCTTCTTGGGTGGCAGCGTGACAAGACACTCAGATCAAGTGAGAGAGTCCCAGCAAGGCTTCCTTTGGTAGTTTTTGTCCTCTTCAGTGACTGCACCGTGCTTTCAGCAGTACTGCCCCTGAACCTATTAATTCACAACGCAGCACATTGGTTTAAATAACCAATACAGTTAACGAGTCACTAAAACTACCTGCTCTGGTAATGCAGTCATTCTAAGGTCTAGTCAGGTTCTCCTGCTCCCCCTTTGTCAACTAGTGAGCTCCTGCCAACTTCACCTGGTAAGCTCCAAGTTGACAGCAGGAGTTCTTGTTCTCTGCAAGTAAACCCGTAACTTTCAATTTGGAGGACTGAATCAGTAGCAAAGGGGTGAATTTCAATGAAATAATCTATGGTTAATCCATGCTGCAACTTGCTTAAATTTCTACATAGCATTTTACTTTTCTTCAGTGCTCTGCACACTTGTAACAGCCTGGATATTCACCTTAGTATCCCATTTCAATTAGTATCACACTAGCTGTTTTTCACAAGTCCTTCCTGACTCCATAAATTTGGTGAAAAACAAACATCCACCCTATTCTTAAACTCAGTTTGTTTCAAGAGTCAGTGATCCTGGTCCCCCCATTTGAGCTGGCTGCTTTTATTACTACAGCTGTAGCTATCTCCATACCCTTATTTCCTTTGTACAGAACCTTGAGGAAAAGTGGCAGGCTACATTACACTGTTTCAGTGTAAAGATTAAATTAATTTCGAGTTCATGTTTAAGTTCTACCATGCCCTCCATATCACAAATGTATTTTTTTATTTACATAGCTGAAGAACCTTTTTCATGCTATTCTGATAGACTTTTCAAGGTGCAACTCGGCTTGACCTTGCCAGTTCTTGCTTTCTCCTTCATCCCTAGAGTAATAACTAATATTTAACTGTACTGAAGTGATTATTCATCCAATTAAATCTGGAGCTTTTTCCTACAATATTTCTCCTTAGTGAGGATCACATAGGATAAAATTACTTAATTTTAGCAGCTCTAACAGAATAAACCCCTGGCCTCCACTGTAATCATCTGAACTGCTTCTAAAATGTTACCAACAGCAGAGTTCTCCAAAAGCATGCCTCTGACAACAATGACCTTAGCACAGAACTTATGAATCAACTTGTGATCTCACAACACAAGTTGATTTTCCAGAAGCAGTTGTTCCACAAAGACCTCATTACGCTTCCATACCAAGTCTAAAATAGCATCACCTCCTGCTGATTCAGTAATAATTTGGAGACTAAATCACTGGGCTAGCAATTCCCGAAATATCTGAGCCATGCCATCACTAGCAGCATTTATTTCCATAATCTCGAAGTTAAATTCTCTAACAATACAATTCCCACTAGCATGAAAACACTCTACAGACACCAAAATCCTTTTCTAGGAATCTGCAAGTCCAACACTACACCAGCAGAACTTCCCATCATCACACCTGAAAATTATTTTGCTCAAGACCAACAAAAAAAAGAGAAAGGAGTGTTAATGCAACATATTACACAATGCATGATGCCATTCCCTCAACTTTTATTCTTCATACTCTAGTTGGATTATGCATAGTCTTTTTTTCTTTTTAAATGCATCCCCTGCTTCACACTAGGGCTCTAGTCAAAAGATTTGGTGTCTTTTAGACCACCCCAACTGCTGAGACTCGTTTATGTATTGCTATAGTCATGTTTACCCAATTTTATTCTGCCTTGTGGAGATTAAACCCAAGTATGGAGATTAAACTAAAAGCATGAGGCAGAAAAGTTGGGAAAGATTCATATAAGGCACTTTCATCCATTACAAAGCTCTTATCTCTAAAAAGAAACACAAAGGAATCAATTCTTCATAAAGAGTCATTCTGTGAGCATCTCCTGAAGACTGGATACTCAATCACATTTATCACAGTAGCTACTGATCCATAATATTTTGACTTGTCTTTGTCTGCCTCCTTTTTAAAAAAAATCCTGAGAATTACACTGTCTAATTTTACACCTGAGTATCTTTCTTGTATAGAACACACAATCCACTCCAGCAGAAACTTTGAAGAGTAAGTTCCACCACCATGAAGACTTATTACACAGGTCTTCTCCAATTCTACTAAAATCCGTTTAGAGAGCAACTCTGGACCTTGTAATATTACTCTCAGCAGACAACAAGCTCTTCTGTTCTTTTTATTCACCATAGTCTACAGGCCTTAACAAGGAGTCCCTCATTAGAGGGGTCTGCCTTCTTTCTGTGGTTAATCCATCCTTTTTCCTGAGCCTTCCACAGATCTCCTTCTCTCTTCCCCAGTCTGCCTGTTAAAAACTCTTTTATTTATGTGTTATTCATGGTCTATTAGCCTCTTCACCAGTCCAGTACCTCCACTCTTAAAAATTAAAGTTTTCCTTCATAGGAGATAAAAAGCAAAAAGAGAACCAAGACAAACTGTTACATAGCAACATTACAGGAGCACATTAACAAGATGATAAAAATGGCATTGTTCTTCTAAACATCTCTTTCCCACATACAAATTACTATTTACTGAATTTACCAAAAAAATTTACAATATATATATTCCAAGTTCGATCTTGAGGTAAGCCTACTTCCTGAAGACTGAAGGTTGATGAAATGACTTTTTTCTTTTTTTTAGAAGTAGGAATTACAAGTGCATGGGAATTTTTTAATACAAAAAGCCTCCAAATTCTACAGTTATTTTGGTAAGCAGGCTATCAGAAAAAACATTAACCCCAAGCAGTATCAGAGCTGGCAATGGATGAATGGATACTGGTAGGCTTAACCAAAAATGCAGGAATAAGATGGTTTTAATTTATTTTTCGTTACATGGCCAGCAGTTTTTGACATCTATATTGAAACTTCTAGAGTGGAGGGAAAAAAAACCAACAAAACAAACCCCTCAAAAATCCATCACACTTCTATGTCCGCCATGGCTACAAAACACATTATAAACTTAATACTAGATGATGATGACATACAACAAAGAAATTTTGAGTGAGGTTATTCTAAAAACCAACCAGCTCTACACTTACTCCACCCATGACATTATCTTAACATCATCATAATAATTAATAAAAATAAAATTG
>VYZM01020548.1:0-17212 GCA_013398915.1 Dromas ardeola
TCTATGATTCTATGATTTTCAAATCAAAAATCTGCAAAGAAGAGGGAGACTCCCTGTTTACAAGGAGTCACGTGGAAAAGATCAGGGGTAACCGGTACAAGTGGCTCCAGGGGACATTCTGGTTGGACACAAGAGGAAAAAATTTCACAATGAGAACAATCAGCCATTGGAATAATCTCCCTGGAGAAGTCATGCATTCCCCATCACTGGACACTTTTAAGACTCACTTTGGTGCTGGGCCACCTTGTCTAGACCGTGCTTTTGCCAAGAAAGGTTGGACCAGATGATCCTTGACGTCCCTTCCAACTCGGCATTCTATGATTCTATGATAATTAATGGGCTGGTGTTGTGATTTAACCCCTGCGAACAACCACTTCCCCAGTTGGGATGGGGGAGAGAAGTGAGAAAAAAACCCACGTGGGTTGAGATAAAGACAGTTTAATAGGTAGAGAGGTGTGGTGGGGAGAGGTAGATGCCCCATTCCTGGAAACATTCAAGGCCAGGCTGGATGAGGCTCTGAGCAACCTGCTCTAGTTGAAGATGTCCCTGCTGACTGCGGGGGGGTTGGACTAGATGGCCTTTAAAGGTCCCTTCCAACCCAACACATTCTGTGATTCTGTTTCTAGAGCAAAAGCTGTGCACACAAGCAAAGTAAAACAAGGAATTCATTCACTGCTTCCCATTTGCAGGCAGGTGTTCAGCCATCTCCAGGAGCGCAGGGCTCCATCACGCGTAACGGTTACTTGGGCAGACAAACGCCATCACTTCGAATGTCTCCCCCTTCCTTCTTCTTCCTCCAGCATGATGCCATATGGCATGGAATAGTCCTTTGGTCGGCTGTGTCTCCTCCCAACTTCTTCTGCCCGCCTGGCCTACTCGCTGGCGGCGGGGGGTGCGTGTGTGAGGAGCAGCAAAGACCTTGAGAGCTCAGCAACAACCAAAACCACTAGTGCGCTATCAACAGTATTCCCATCCCAAACCCAAAACGCAGCACTACACCAGCGGCTAGTGAGAAAGTCAGCTCTATCCCAGCTGAAACCGGGACGGCTGGGCGGTTGCTCAGCCCAGGTTATACCTCACTAGTGTTGGAAACCACCTAGACAAGGGTGGAAACCGAGAGCTCGTCTCGTGCCACGGGCAGTTTGCTGCAGCCCCCTTGGGACTGCGAACACCTGAGCGTGTGGTCGCATTAGGCAAACGGCCTCTCAAAGCGAGTTTCACTGCCAGGCGGCTGCACGTGGGCAGGATTCTCTGCAGTGAGAAATCAGAGGAGGGTTTTTGAGAGCCCCCGCCAAAGACACCCAAAGCCCAGGGCTCAGCAGGCGGACCTTAATTCTGTAGGCACCGCTTGGAAGGTGAATGCAGCTGAGCACTGGGTGCCCAGCAGGTTTTTGAAAGTTTTGGGGCAACTATTGATGCCTTCTCCAGCTTTTTAAAGGTTGATTCTGGCTGCTAGAAAAAAAATCAAAGGTGGAAAGCGGCTTGGGCACAAGTTAACCAAGAGGAAGCGTGAGTTTTGAGAGGGAAGACTGTGAGCTTCAAGAAGGCGAGCTTGAATAAACCGTGAGTTTGGGTATATATCCCTCAGAAAACAAGGAGTGGGGGAAGACATCCAGGGAGTTGCCGGTTCCTTACTGGAATTAGAGTAACGGCACATCTGCAGACCATCCCAAGGCAGAAGCGAGATAGAAAGAATAGCATGAGATCAGCTTGGTCATCTCGAACACAATGAGGAACACGCACAGAACGTATAAATCAGAGCAGTCCCTACTACGGAGTGTGAAAGAATAGCGTGAGCACGGGGGGGACAGAGCTGGAAGGAGCGAGGCCGCGACCGCGGGGGAGCACGAGGACGGGCAGCGAGTGGCGTGGGGGATAAGGAGACATCAACATGGACGTCAGTAAACAAGGAGAGAAAAAGCAGGTGGTTCTTCTCAGCAAGGAGGAACACGTACAGCTGAAATGGAAGCGAACAGAAGGGTTGGGAGTATTTTAGTGAGAAATTGCATTAAAAAAACCCCAAAACATTCAAGTTTCAGTCAGGCAACTGCTAACACCAGCGGCAGGTGAGACTTAGGGAAGGGAAGGTGGAACAGAGATAGAAACATTAGGATTTTTGCAAATAGCTGGATGATGTTCTAGCCAAATCATTAGGGGTTATTGTTGGGAATTTGTGGGATCAGGGAGAACTTAAAAGACTGGGTGAGGATGAATAAAATGGTGGGAGGCCACACAGCTTGGCTAAATATCCCCAAAACAATGCGAATAACGAAGATGTTTGTTATCACCTGGAGGGTGCGATGGAAAGGAGGACAGCTGAAGGGGATTTGTTGAGGGTGACCTTGACAGGCCGATCTGACCTCCTTGGGGACCAGCAAAGCTGGCAACTGCTTTATCTTGATTTCCACGATGCTTTGATGTGCCTTCTGCTGACCGGTTCCCTCATCTGTGTCCCCATAAAGCTCACTCGCCCCAGGGGCTTGCAGGAGGAAGGCAGGAACCCGCGGCTGAGCAGAGGAGGCTCATTAAACAACAGTTTGCACCTCAAGGCGCAGTTTGTCACTAGTTTACAGCCAAGAAAGCAACATATCAAAAGGAGCTCTACAAAAGTCTTTGCTGGTTCTATTACCAATGGGTGTTTTTACTTGATAATGAGAGAGTGAGATTAATAAGATTCTGCGTGATGCCTGCGTGCCCCAGGCTGCAAGGAAGTTTGACTAAAGCATTAGAAATTATCTTAACAAATTGGAGGGGGGTCCTGGAGAAAATAGGATATAATTTGAAAGAATAAAAGGGAAAAAAAAGGGGGGGGGGCGGAAAGAGTGCAAAGGTCTTATCAGAAGAAGGAGCATCTGGGGCTGCAGAGGGTGAGGCAGGAGTGGCTAGGTGGCACTGCTGAGGAGCACTTCCAGCTGATTTTAGAGGATCAGATAATGCAGAGCAGATCACCAGTGCTGGGGAAGCAAGAACCGAGAGGGAACGTGGTAATGATCATCCGAGCTACAGGAGAGCCACCTAGCAAATCCCCTAGGCTCAGGAGTTCTGGGTGACCGGTGCCGGTGAAGCTCCCCTGGGACATTAGAGCTCTTGGCCCTGTGCTAGACGTGCCCTGTGAGCCCACCTGGAGGCACCTTCTGCTGCACTTCAGGGCTGGGCTTGGAGAGCTAGGTGGTCCCTTGCCAGGTCTGTGTTCCCCTGCTCCGTCAATCCCGTGGGTCGCGTGCGTTTTACACGAGGCCGGCGTCTTCAGGGGAAAGCCTTCCAAGTCCTGGAAGGGATTGTCTGGGAATTTGTGGGGTCTTCATCACTCAGTATTTCATAGATTACAGCTATAAAGAATACTATAGTTGCTGTTTATCCTGCCTTTGGGGAGGAGGAGGAGGAACTAGATGACCTCTTTGTAGTCCTTCCTAGCCTTATTTTTCTGCAACAGGGTTTTTTGCTTTAAGTTCTGAGTAATACTCATGAAATTATACGAGAATCTCTGTTTTCATTTAAGAAAGAAATGTTTCCCTAATATTTGTGAAGAAAAAATGGGAAGCATTAACCACTGCCAACCCTAACAACTCAAGAGCTAAAAGCAAATAGAAGCAAATGAGCCCTCTCTACAAAATTCTGTAGTTATTTTAGGCCAATTTATAATTATTTGAATGCTTAAGGTTGTTACTGTTTTTCAAGATCGAGGTCCAAATTATTTAAAAACCGATCATACATTGACCTACTCAGACTTGCAATAGCCTAGTTCCGTTTTCAAGAATAATTTATGATGAATTTTAGACGCCAGTTAAGCCCAGAAATCCCAGAAGTACTTTGTATTGTGTGTGTTCTTAGGGTCTTTAAGACAGGTCCGTGTTGCAAATGTCTTAAGTCCAAGCTGTGTAGCTGGGTCAATCAGTTATTAATATTAACTGCTCCTAAGTAGGGACATCACCATTTCTGCTCGGATCTCGTTAGGGACATTTGCCAAATCCTCAGATTGAGGTACTTCTGCCTCCTAGAGCAGATCATCGTGCAGCATCCCACCAATTAAAAAGAAATCCCGTCTGATGATAAAATTAATATAGAATTAATATGTGTCATCCCAGACCTGAGAGGTCCTCACTCCTTGACCCGAGCCCCACAGAAGCCTTGCACCCTTTCTCAAGTATTTTATTTTAATTTCTCTTGCACTGAGCATTGACGCTTCAGGCTTTGGTGAGATGTTTGCTTTCTGAACCACGGGTCCTCTTTCTCCCCTGAATGCAACTTTCTTTTCCAAGTTTCGCCCCCTTTTACTATGCCAGCCCTGATAATCTTCGTTTTATGGATGAAGAACCTCAAAAGTTCAAGTTGTCTTTTGCAGCCCAGCCTCATTGCGGCAAGGAGTCCTGGTCCAGGAGAGGCAGGAGCCAGAGGACAGAAAAGCTCATAACGGCTGCAGAAATGACACAGATTCGTAATCCTTTGGATGGGCTGATCAAAGGCAGGGGCCACAATAGGAAAATAAAGAACAGTTCTTTTTAATCAGAAAATAACATTACTTCTTTCACAAGGAAGAGGTCCCCCCACCCAATTTTTGCCTCTTTATATCTGCTAGACTTTATTGGGTCCAGCTGCCCCTGCTTTTGTTTTTCCCCATGAACAATGGAGAGAAATCTAGGAAAAAAGGAAACATCCCAAAAATAAAGGCATTGTTCCCTCCAGCCCACGGAGTGCGACAGAGTCCTCTGGAGGGTGGGCAGGGGCTGAAGAGGAGAAGAATGCACAGAGGCAACGTTCCTAATGCCAGGGGACTTTTTCTCTTAAATCCTAAACTTGTTGGGTTTTTTTTTCCAGCATCACAGTGCAGCGGAGCCTTCCCATCCCAGCGGGATGGAACCAAAGGTGGGAGGAGAACGTGCCATAGCAGCCTTGTCGGTTTAGGAGATCTCCCTTTCTTTTGGCATGGGTAAAACTCTCTCAGCATAACACAGGGCACTTTGTGGCAGGTCCAAGTGCCAGTTGCTACGCATCCTTATCAGATCAGTGAATCTCTTAGAAGGATGTTGCAAAGAAGATTTTTAGCCCATTTCCCATTTACATTTTGGCAACAGCTGCAATATTTGCAGCAGCAATAGAGTAGATTTTAACATGTGTGACCTAAAAGCTTTGGAATTCATGACTTTCCTTTGAGGAAAGCTCCGCTAAATTGCAGGAAAGCCATCTCTTTTACTCCTCTCGATGATGTTAGCCGCAACGTTAATACAATAAAGTCTCCTGGAACCTGAAGTCATAGCATACCGAGAGGGTGTCCTCAGATAGGTTTATAAGCCCTTAGGACAAAGGATCCTGACTTTTATAAAGCCTCCATACATCACTGCAGTTACAATTCCTTTTTCCTCAGTGAGAGCCGAGATGTTTCATACAATCTGCTTTACTTCAGATTGTCTTTTCAGTAACTACGAGCTCTGCCTGTGCAGTAAAGGTAGTTATTAAGTGAAGTTATTTGTGTCAGAATTTCCGTAGGGGTGTGGATTCAAGAATACGTTCACGTTATAAGAGCAACATGCACTAAGAAGTTGCATTCATGGGATGCCTTCCTCCCTAGCTCTGTCTAGGGCTCTTCCGAGATTTTCCCTCTCTCAGGCCATCACTAACTATCTCTGATCATCTGTCTGTCCCTGCCATCTTACTCCATGAATTCTTATAACTGTCGCGAGCTGCTCATCCCTCCCCTCAAACTCTCCTGGGAAAGGATCATCCCATTCCCCCCTCTTGACTGGCAGTCACTGTAACAGGCTTCAACAAGGCACGCAAGACAGAGGATGATTAGAAAACACGCAATATCCCAATGTCAGCTAAAGAGCCTCTGCATTTTAAGCCTGAATTATTTTTTTTCCCATAAGCAGGAGGCAGCATTTACAGAGCGCAGTGCGCACAGCATCACTCGAAGCTCCATTTCACATCATTAAACATGAAAAAAGGGAAAGCAAAAGCTACCCCTGTGCGTCGACAGACATTTTTTCTTGGAGATGCACTAATAATTATCAACAAGCAATAATAATGGCAGAGAGTTACGTATGCTTGTATCCTTTTTACGGGGGGGGGGGGGGGAAAAAGGGTCGGTTGTCCCTTAATTCTGCTTATTTTCACATGTTCTTCCCCTGTACTACTGACTTGTAAGAATTAGCAGCACGTTGACATCGAGCTTCCCTGTGCAGACAAGCCTTTGCTTTGCTTTCTGTTTTAAAGGAAGATGGAGGCCTAATTGCTTAGCCAGCCCTGCTATTTCATTTCACTACAGAGTATCCAAGGAGGAGGTTTGGCCAAAGAAGGCTAAGTTAAGCCTAAACACAGCTTCTTCTAGAGAGGGTAACTAGGATGTTGCTCTTGGTTCTGTTGTATGTTTATTTATATGTTATTTGGTGATAATGAAAAACAAATGTCAGGAATCTATTCAGTTCTTAAACTTTTATAGACTTATTGTCTTTATTTTCAACTGTGCAACCGTCTCTCAGCCTCCCCCTCCCTCAGACACATGGTAGTGCAGTCGGTGACCAGCCTCAGCTGTGCTCTTACTCATCCTGGCTGGAACAATGATATTCCACACCACGTTATACAACCTCCCCGGTGCTCGCCGCCTCGTCGCTCCCGACCCCTTGGCTCCCCCCATCCCAGGTCGCTCAGGCGAGCAGGCAGCGGAGGAGTCTTCCAAGTTACTGTCCTGGGGCGCTGGTTTCAGGATTCGCTGTTGCCAACGAAAGAGGAGATGGTCTTTGCCTCAAGGAGCCTACGTGATATATGAAAGACACCCTTTCAGAAAGACCAGAGCCTGCTTTGACCCTTTGCTTGCATTGATAATACTCACTCAGCAGCAGCCCATGCGAAAACAGGGAGGAGGAGAAGGGAGCTGCACTGGTAGCTCGATTAGAGGACCAAGAAGAGGGTGCTCCTCTCCTCTACCCATTGCCAGAGGATGGCAGGGCTTTCCCCAGGCTCCAGCATTTCTGGCACAGGCATTTACCTGACCCATCCACCGGGAAGCACGGCTCTGGATTAGGTACTCCCCTCTCCCTAGGTGCTCCCTGGAAAGAAGCCGCCCCACAGAGCCTCTGTCCGCCACCGGGTGGGAGACCCCCAAAACATGGCCCTTCTCACCCAAACCAAACGCAACGACCGCCCTCAAAGCGGCAGCAGATGGGCCTTGCAGCTCACTCTTCACCCGTGCCGGGGCTCAAACTGTGGCCCCGCTCCATCTGCAAGTGATTTCGGTCATTTGATATATTTGTCTCTGTTAATGCACGGCACAAATTACCTCTTTGGAGAAGCAATCCTGATTAAATTATTAGCCACAGAATTTAAATCTCTAAAGCAAGACCAGCAGAAGCCAAAGAGGCTGAAATACACATACACGCCACAAACCTAGGGCAGGGGGGTTCCAGGACATCTCCTGTCAGATTTCCTCTGGCTGGAGGAGATGTTATGGTCATGAAACCGGAGACACAACTTGCTCTGCAGGGATAAGTCATAGAATGGTTTGGGTTGGAAAGAACCTTAAAGATCATCCAGTGCCACCCCCTGCCCTGGGCAGGGACACCTCCCACCAGCCCAGGTTGCTCCAAGCCCCGTCCAACCTGGCCTTGAACCCCTCCAGGGATGGGGCAGCCACAGCTTATGCCCTGCTTATGGCCCAGGGCAACCTGGGCCAGGGTCTCACCACCCTCACAGCAAAGAATTTCTTCCTAATATTTCATCTAAATTTCCCCTCTTTCAGTTTAAAACCATTCCTCCTCGTCCTATCGCCCCACTCCCTGATCAAGAGTCCCTTCCCATCTCTCCTGTAGGCCCCCTTTAGGGACTGGAAGTCCGTGGGCAAAATGCTATACTGGGTCAGTGGAGTTAATTCTAAATGATATAATCTCAATTTCTGCAAAGCACGTGAGCTCAAGTACTACTGCTCATGTCTCTCTCCCCTGTCACCACCCGCCTGTGCAGGGCTCTTCCCATCCCAACGGTATTGCATCGTCCTGGCCTGACAGCCCTGTCCTAGAGGTCAACTTACCTAAAGGCTTGGTACTCACCAGACTAAACCCGCGAGCTTTCCGCACCTCGAAGGCAAGCCACAGACTTTTCTTGCACCGCTGCAGCTCCTCAGGGTATTCCCAGATGTCCATCAGGACAGCAGCTGTGGCACGGCTCTTACCGAGCTTTGCTCCGGGAGGACAGTGGCTTTGGGGTATCCCGAGGGACCGACCCATGTCCCCATCTCCCCCTCGCTGATGCCTCCTCATAGAGCAGGGACTGGCAGGGCCGGTGGCCATGGGCTCATGTGCAGTCAGCATCTGAAGCACCATCACTTGTTATGAGGGAAGCGTCGTGGGCTGCGGTGTCTCTCCTTTGTCACCTGCTGGGATTGTCACACGAGCCTGTTTGCCCTCCAGATCCACCCCTGGAGCCACCAGCCTCAGGTCCCTGCAAGGAGCGCTCATCCTGCCCTTCCTCAGGCATACTCCGTCTCTGGAGACATTCCAAACCTGCCTGGACGCGTTCCTGTGCCACCTGCTCTAAGGTGGCCCTGCTCTGGCAGGGGGTTGGACTAGATGATCTCCAGAGGTCCCTTCCAACCCTATGATTCTATGATTCTATACCTCCACATCTCTGATCCATTAATGGTGCTTCATTATTAGCATTAATAAGTCCAGGGTCTTGAGGGGGCCTCGGCACTGCCATCCTTCCTAAGGCAGCTTTCGTTCTGCTCAGAAACATACCGCGTCTCTCTGGTCACAGCCACACAGACGATTTAGGCTGCTTCACAGCAGCTCTTCTGGGCTAAGGAGGAAAAAAGGAAAAAACAAAACAAAACGTTATTGATAAAAAAATGAAAAAAGAATGAAAAATTAGCCAGATTGCAGTGGGTTTTGGTGGCACGGTGACCAGCCTGTCCTTGCGCCTGATGCGCACAGGCGTCCACGTGAATACGCTACGTCCCAGCAGCGTTTCCTCGATGGCCAGAGCAAAGTGGAGGTGGAGGGTCCCAGCTCAGCCCCCGCCCAGCCCCAGTCTGCCCAGCAAATAATGCTGCAGGGTGGGAGATGGTGGAGGGAAGCCCCCTCGTCCCCTGGCTCCAGCGTTCCTGAAGGTCAAGTGTTTCTCTCTGCCCCTCAAAAGCGGTGCCAGCAAAGACACCGGTGGGGAGGAGAGGCCAGTAGCTATTTGGAGCCAGGGACCAGCGTCTTCCCTTGTAGTTTTGGGCTAAACTTGAACTTTTCAGCATCTCAGGGTAAGGTAGGGTGAGTCCAGGGTAAAGAACTGAAGCCCTGGCTTTGAAAAGGATAAATCCAAGGAATTTGTATCAAAGCAGGAATGGTCAAAAGGAGGACATATGGAACTATCTTGTTCTGCTCGCTTCTTAAGTTATTGGAAACTGCACACCCAAGGCCCTGATCTGGCTACGGGACCTCCACAAAAGGGGCTTAGTTTCCAGGTGAGCTGGGATTTCAGTGATTTGCAACCTCAAGACGGTTAATATTACGTGACAGCAATAACCAGGGGAAGAAAAACCCGAGTGTTTGTTCTTAGATGCGTCCCAGCAGTTGGAGATTTAAGCGAGGAGAAAGATCACAAGTCTCAGACGTAATATCCTACAGTAACACGGCCTTAAACCAGCAATTTCCTCTGCGGAGCCCGCGTCGGGTCAAGGCTCAATAAAGCACACCCTCTGAGCACCGGTTAGGGGATTTGGGAAGGGGCAGTAGCCATTTGATAGGGGGTGGAATAGTAGAAATAAAATTGCTTATTACAAAGGCGTATTTCAAACAGGGAAGAGACACAGCTCTAATGAGTGCCATCCGCCTTCACTTCTTCCAGTACAGGTCCGGCACTCGTGGCTCCTCGAGCTCTGGATTCCTGGCTTTGGGAATGTTGTGTTTCTAGGCCAAACCCGCCAATATAAACATGTGTGTTTCATCTCAGAATAAAAAAAAAAAAAAAAAAGATTGAAAAATAGCAAACCATGTAATTTTTGAAAGGAGTAATTCATTTGCGATTTGAAATCGCATACTTTTGGATGTGAAGGCTGGTTTCTCTGGATCAATTGGATGAAGACATCTGCTTTATTTCAAAGAGATCTGAAGAGGTAAGACTTGACAGTTCTTTGTTGAAATCTTTGCTATCTCCTTTGTATATCTAAATTACATTTATTGATATACAATGTTGACGTTTTTGTAATACTTCTAAATCTCATAACCTTCTGTTTCAAATTCACAGTCTTCTACCACTTAAGCTATTATTATTTTTACCAGTCCCAAGGGTGTGCTAGAGTCTCTTTGGTACAAATTAGAAAGGCTTTTATGAAAAACTTACAGTTTATATAAAAGAGGTTCGCTCTTTGGCTTCCCAACTCCACCGTCCCCAGTACCAGCGTAGCGACGGTTTCTAGCGTAGGCTCACCCAGGACGGGTCTCCACGGCGCCCAGCGTTTTAGCACTGATGCTAGACTTGTTCACAACTAGGCTCGGAGGATCTGAAATGGTGTTAGAAACAGTAGCAATTTTCCCCAGGAGAAAAAAGCAGCCAAACGCTGACAAGCTGGTGAATACAAACATGTCAAGGGATCTTCTGGCAGCGAGACTTTCCTCCGAGCTGGTCGCAGGCTTACCTGGGGCTTTAGGGTAGGCTGGGTGCTGACCTGGGCTTCCCACCAAGCCATGGGAGAAACATTTTTAGGGAAGACTGGTTTTGCTGGGGTAGCAAGGACGGAACGATCCCTGCCTAGAGAACCTGTAGGTCAACGCCAATTAGTTGGAGCAACCCCAATTTTGGAGCAAAGATCAAGTCATGGGCAAGAAGGTTGAGTGATAGAGAGGAGGGTGGTGGGAAGAGGCTGAGTGGAGGAAGAGGAGTGTGAGAACTTGCTAGAGCAAGCCTTTGAAAAGGTGACAGATCCAATGTGAAGGGTAGCTAGGAAGCCCGAGAGAGAGACAGAGGCCATAATCCTGATTATCACATACACAGGACTTATTTCATATGAAGAACACGAAGGGGACTGGTAGGGAAAAGGAAAGCAGGGTGTAAATGAGGTGACGTGCCATGGATCATACAAAGATAACCTAACGCAGCATTGCATATAGCAATTCCTGTTACTTGGTTCAGGGCACTTGTCTTGACGTTTCCACATTAAGATGAGGAAGTTTGATGGAATTTGACATCCCCTTGGCTTTATCAGGTCTGTGATCTTTGCTTGCACTTAACACTTCCCTCTGAAGAGGAAAACCAGATCCTGCACACTTTTCCTTAGAGGAGGCTGCCCAAAGGGCAGTGTGAGGGATGGATCCCTGTTGGATAGCGCTAGATGAATACGCATCGCATCCTGGATGTGCCATGTGGCGCGTCTGTCTTGCTTCCCTACGCAACACCAAATTCACCTCCAGAATCTGCTTCTGTGAACCCTCACCTTCACCAGACAAAGACTCTTGATTGCTCTCACCAGGAGCGAGTTTTCTTAATGTACAGCTGATTTCATGACAGGGATGAGATGTTTGTGGAGGAGAACAGAAACAGGACGTTATCTCAGGGGTCTTGGCTGGAATGGGGCTGCAAGGGGGAAGAGTCCTTGGCGCCCATGAAGAGCAGGGGGTTGACATGGAATAGAAAAAACAGTGGATAATACAGTTGGACTGGAGATAACTCATAACTAAGCACATCCCACCTTCCAGATCTATTTGCTTTTTAGGGCAACAGGAGGAGGATTGTGTCCGGTCCTTCCCAAACTCAGCCTGCAACATCCAGCCCAACCTCACCTCGTCTCCTCTGCCTCTATCTAAAGAGAAGTCCCCAGGATGGAACCAGCAGGTTCCTGCTGACCACCACCAGATCTTCTCGGCAGCCGGGGATCTGCCCTTCTGTAGACTCCAGGAACACAATGACTGAGGCCACCCTGCTTCCACTGCTTCACTCTCAGGCTTTTGAATTTTTTGTTTATTTTTTTCAGAATACTGGGACCTACAGTTTCACCTGATGTGGTTAAATTAACAGGGGTTTTGGGGAAACTCCTGGCTCAGGGCAAGTTCACGAGAGAGGATGGTCATCCAAGTCCCTCATGGCACCAGCAACCCCCTCTCCTTGAAATATGCATCTCCGTGAATAGAGATGAAAAAAAGGAAAGGAACTTTTACTGCTTTCACATGAAAGCAGAAAAAACACCCCTTCCGAATCCTTTCCTATTAAGGGGCTTCAATCAATACGATTTAAGCTGAATTTATAAAGACACTGATGTTTTCAGTGGAGGAAATATTTTAGTATGACCTTGATCTTCCTCAGTTACCAAAACACGTGTACCAGAATGCCACAGACCGTGGTGCAGCGTCAGGGCCAGGATCTAAAGTGGGCAAAGGAGAGACCAGGAAAAACAGAGCGAGAGAGAAAGAAGTCACACCATAAAACCCACCTGGCTCAGAATCTAATACATAAAACCATCTAAACCCACCTTCTACAGCCCATCCAGGCAACTCCTGCTCTGCTATGGCAAGGGGGGTGCTAATGAAAAATAAATTGTAAGCTCTTACTTAACGCAAATTTTAGACAAAAAGAAGAGAACAAAGGAGTCCTCCAGGCAAAAAATGTGGAAAATTACGATCATTAATAATTTCTCCAGCTCTTAACTACAAGATTTTCATCAGTTTTTCTGAGGCGGCATCACACTAACTTTCCAGTCACAAAAATCCATAAACCCACAAAAAAAAAAGAAAAAAGAATACCTGTTTGATCACATAACAATAAACGAAGAACTCCTCGCCAACGTCGGGGTGCTCCGATTTGAACGTATCCGGAACATACAGACTTTGAAAGGCCTAGAAACATCCTCAAGCTTCCTGGGAGGTGTAAACCAGCCCAAAACTGTATTCTTATAGCGAAGAGTACGAAGGATGATAAAACACAATTTGTCTTCAGGATTCTTGGTCTCATGTGTTCAAACATCGGTGTGAAAAACGAGGCCTTTGGGCATATTTTTAGATGCGTGGTAACAAATTGCCTGCTTTTCATGAGTCCTCAGTACCCCTCTGCCCCGGGAAGATGGAGAAGCTTCAGGAGCTCTGAAACTGTTCAGAAATACAATTACAGCACAATTTCTGGATGTAAATGCTTAAAAAACTATACTTTTTCTTTTTTTAATAACCCAGAATGCAGAACCTTGTGCACCCTCTATTAAACTATATAAATAAATATAAACCCAGAGGGAACTCCTAGCTCGCATCCCGAAGAGATGATGCTAGAAATCCGGACCCCATCCGTGATTTCAGTCCCACCTCGCACCTCAAAGCATCCCCAAGTCTGGAGCTTGATTCGGGTCCGCAGCGCTTTTTATTGTTTTCTCGGGGGTGCAGCATTTTCCATGCTTTTTCCAGCAGAAATGTTTTAATGCTGCCCATTTCGGTTTTTATGGCGCGACGAAGCAAATTTACAGCTGAGAAACTTCTCTCTCACTCCACGCCACCTTCCACCTTTGATGTCTGCGGACCTATAGGCGTGAAAATTTATATCCATTTAACTCGCATCAACTTCAAAACCCTGCCAATGAAATCCCTGGGAACCAGCCCCCTCCTGGGTTGATTTTTGGCTGCTGCATCACTTCGGGCACCATGTGGCCACTGAGGCTCTTCCCTGCGCTTTGACCAATCAGAGAATGGTTTGGGTTGGAAGAGACCTTAAAGCCCACCCAGTGCCACCCGCTGCCCTGGGCAGGGACACCTCCCACCAGCCCAGGTTGCTCCAAGCCCCGTCCAACCTGGCCTTGAACCCCTCCAGGGATGGGGCAGCCACAGCTTCTCTGGGCAACCTGGGCCAGGGTCTCACCACCCTCACAGCCAAGAATTTCTGCCTCCGATCTCATCTCAATCTCCCCTCTTCCAGTGTAAAACCGTTACCCTAATGCTCATCATGAGCTCAGGAACAGCATCACTGCCCTCCAGGCTGGGCAGGCATGTGCCTTCTTGTCCCCTTCTCCAGCCCCATCAGTCTTGAGGCCTTTTAATATGGTGGCCAAGCCCCAAGAGACGCCTCTTTCAGGGCATCTTGGAGGCAGGGAGACAGGGCATGCTCATGGATCCCCTCTTCCTGGGAAGGCAGCGACCAAGGGGAGAGATGCTTGGGGTGTGTTAAACCAGGAGAGGCCTGGAGAGCACGGGAGAGGGATGGGGTGTCTCAGATGAGATGACACGGGGGCATCAAAAGGAGCTGCCAAGAACAAATCACTTCCAAAGTATGCAACATGGCACTCCAGCAGTCACCGCCACGGGAGCGGTGGGTACCAGGAGCAGGGATACCAGGGGAGTAGCTGGGTCCAAGAACGCGGCTACACAAATTCAGCAGTTAAACATCAATCCAGAGCTGTTACATAAAGAGATACCAGGAAATCCCTTGTATTTGGCTCAGAAATCCCATTAATTGCATGCTGATGTGTGGATATTTCGGGAGCAGCGTTGCTGTACGTTTGCCCTGCTCTTGCACAGATTCCCTCCGCAGCAGCGCCCGGAGCCCAGCCCAGCAGAGCCACACCATGGGGTTATTTCAGGTCGGTTTTGAAAGGCTTTGTCGCTCACCACCACCGCCTTACCCAGAGCTGAGCACGGCAGAGACACCAGCTGGGGTTTTCTCACCGTGGCAGCAGGAGGTCGGTAGGAACGACGGATGGCACGTGGCTTTCTGGGACCCATCCTGCCAGCAGCACGTCCTAAGGAAAAAGTGACCCCAAACATGTTTTTCTGAGAAGTCTGATGCTACGTCCTGAGACTATTTAACAGCTCATGCCCTTTGCAGGACTCATATATAGTTTCTAGAGCCCAGCTGAGGCCCAGAGCTGCTCAGATTGGGGCGGTTGAGGGCACACCCATGAGGAACCACTGGTCAAAATACATTAAAAGCAAGTGAGGGGGGCCTGAAGACATTAGGGGATCCTTGGATTGGATTTAAGGGCCTTCAGCAGGGTATGTCCTAACTCGAGACACCTGAGTGCTATTCTGGGGATAGCACTTTGGTGTGTGCTTTGCTGTTGCTCTCTGGGGCTGATGCTCAGCCCCTCTGTGCAGATAAGAAGAGACCCCCTGGGTTTCTGTCAGCTGGCATCATGCGTCTACGTTAGAAGTTCATGTTCACGCTTTGTCCTGGAAGCGACCTTGACTTTGCCTTATTTTTACACCTTGACAGCACCAGAACATGGTACCCTCCGAAAATCAAAACAATAGGCTGGAACAAACCAGGACAAATGGATTTTCGAATAAAGGACACCACTGTCCCCAATCTGCAATGGCAGTGCTCCTGGTGAGGGGGCATCCGCGGTGTCCCCTCACTTCCCTACCGAAGCCATGAAGGTTACCTGGGAAATCTGGTGGGATTTCACACAGTTACTGCTGCTGGAGACCTCGTGAGAAGTTGTAGATGACTTAATGTGACTCAAGAAACAAGCGAGCAGCTCGGTTTCAGTTAAAAACGGGCTGGGATAATGTCGATCTCTAGTTGTCCAAACTGGGAATAGCACTGTGACCCTCCCAACTGCCTGTCCTGATATCCCCGACCTCCTGCCTCTGGGTTTTGTGGGCAAAAAGGACAACCAGGTGGTCCTATCAATGAAATGTCCCCCTGCGAGAGGAGGTGTGATGCCACTTTCTACCCAGCTCGTGGATACCTCGAGCAAAGCGCTGCAGAAACGGAACTCGGGCACCAATCCATCTGCCACCATTAATGGCCAGGGAAGAAATTCAAAACGGACCTGCACCGTGCCCACGTGTAAAAGGGGGACAGGTGGCCCTGGAATACTTTGGATTTTGCAGCTGAAGGGCTGAATATGGATACTGGCTCCATGTGGGGCGAAGAGAAGACCCAAAGGTGTCCCTTTGAGAGACCAGAAAATGATGCCTTCTGTTCTGGCTGTGATATATCCTGCTAATTATTTACTCACCCAGCCCCTCCCCAGGCACCCCGCTCCCCGGCCGTGCCCTCCACGTCTCCCCCCCTTCACCCACCACTTCTTCTTCTCTGCCCTGGTTTTACAGCAGAGCCGATGCCTCCCAGCGCCCTCCCCATTGCGTGGGTCTTCTCTCCCAATCTGCTTTTTTAATAAAAAANGGTAGGAATGGCCAAAGTGTAACTTCAGAGTTTTATTACATGGCCTTTTGCAGCCTGGCATGCAGCATTCAATTTGGAGCGGAGTGTCCTAGCTCTGTTGCATGCCGAGATCTGTTGTCCAGATGAATTAATTCCAGATTATATGTGGGTGTGGACTTCAGCTGGGCAAAATTTGGATACCCTGGTTGAGTCATTATTCTCTGATGAATCTCTTGGTGACAGTCTTTGCCCCTATTGTTCTGAGGTGAGCCCCATGGCAAGAAATGTGAAGGCAAGAAACAAAAGAATATAAAGAAAGGTTACGAAATCAAATTCAGTTAAGGCAGGGTTATTGTCCCTCTGTTCTGCCTCTTCTGTCCTCCATTTGAGATTGGATTTTGCAGGGAAAAAAGACAGAGCGAGTTTTCAGGGCAGGTTCTGGAGCGGGGGGGGCACAGGGGGGTGGGAGCCCGTCCCATCGCCTCTCCCTGGACGGGCAGGAGGACGACGGGACCCACACGGCCCAAATGAAACGGCAGAGACAGGGAGGAGGAAGTTATCATCAATTCTTAACATTTTATTTCTTTACTGGGTTAAACAAGGAGCGGAGAAAACCTCTGCCCCAAAAATACAACAGAACTGAAAGCATTACAGGTACAGAGACTATTGAACACAGAGAGTAGTAGGATAATATTTTTAATACAACTGAATTATAGCATGGTTTTGTGTTTTTTGTTGGGTGTTTTTTTTTTTTTTTTTTGTTTCCGTTTGTTTTCTGTCAAACCATTTTGGAAAATAAATGTAATAGGAACTAGTGCAAAAAAGTTCTAAACATGAAGCACAGTGTATAAAATGGCATAAGAAAACTGTCCCCTCGAGGACACAGTCACTTTCTTATGACAGAGGGGAGAAAGAGAAACAGAAGGGGGGTGGGAACAGAGAGGGAGGGTCCGGGAGGCAGAGGAAGAAAGCTGGAAAGAAAGAGAAACCGGGCAGGGGGATTAGAAAGAATATTTTGACTTCAGCAGTATGTTGGTTTTGTTTTGTTTTTTTTGTTGTTTCACCTCGCCACCATGTACTGTAAAAGGACCTTTTTTTTTCTCTTTTTTTTCTTTTTTTTTTTTTTTTTTTTTTGTTTTTCGGCTTGGTATAAACG
>VYZM01020548.1:17225-41409 GCA_013398915.1 Dromas ardeola
CTGTAATCACCGTCATTTCACAAGCACTTGAGAAGGGTTCGGTCACAAGCAGCCTGGTCCCACACACAGGCAAAGACATCCCAGCCTGGGGGGGCGCGCTCCGGACCTTGGCGATGTCCCCCTGGCGATGTCCCCCTGGCATGCCGGGACCCCCCCAGCCCGTCAGAGAGACCTCCCCTCCGCTGCCACCCACAGCATCGCCCGCGCTCCGAACGGAGACGGGCGAGAGGGCAAAGACGCACTTTCTTTGGGGGGGGATGGGTGGGAATCCCTTCAAAACTCTCCCTTAACACGGTTCTTGGTGGCCCCCGGCGTTGGCTTTTCCCCCTTTGTGACATCCCTGCCGGCCCAGCGCGTTGAAATTCCTTCCGATTTTAAAACTCCCACAACCGTACAGAAGTAGCTCTGGTTTTTGAAGGCGTCCCAGCCACCGTCATGTCTGAATGTATTGAAAAAGCTAGAAGAAGCTGGATTATTTTCGGTTTGGAAAAGAAACAAGAGCTTGGTTAGAGTGATGGCCGGGGGCACCCACCACCGGCCGAGGACCGAGAGAAGAAGTGATGCTCTCTCCCAGGCAGCAGCATCTCAGCGGCCAATTCCCAAAGGGAACGTGCCCAAGCGGTTCCCAAGGTGCGTTATCCTGGATTGAAACCGTCCCAGTAAGAAAGTCAGCTTTCCAGTTTGCTTTCACCAGGGAGCCGCTCAGCCCTACTGCCCCCAAGAAATTGGCTGGATGCTATTTTAAGTAGAGCTGGTTGGAATTCCTTACAAATTGCTATTCTCTTCGAATCTGCTGCCACCAGTTCCAACTGTGCGAGCAGAAAAAGTGTGATTGATTTTTATTTTTTTTTTTTCATTTTTATTTTTTGAAAATGAAAGGTTTTGTGGGAAAGGGCTGTTCTTGATACATTTCTCAATTTGAAAAAAAAAAAAATCGGTCATAATTATCAATATGGCTTGTTTTGACAAGTTTCAAAATAAAAAAAAAAAAATCACTGTCTGGCTTGAAATGTCTTTTTGTTTTGCAACTCAAGCACGTACCGTTCCCAAATAAATACATTTAAAAATGGTAAAACCAACCCCAAATTTCATAAGCCGAACTCTAATTTTATTTTATTTTATTTTTTTTTGGAGTTTCAGTTTACAACAAGCGAAGTCCTCGACTTCCTGGGCTGAAAAGAGGCATCATCATAAAATGCTGACAAGACTGGAAACCATTCCTGACCTTGTTTCGAACAAAAGTACTGGATCCGCAGCCTATGGAAGCGAGCTGGAGGGACGGTGTGTAGTACCGCAGCCTGTGAACCCCCAGCCCTGGGAGCTGGGGCTGGCAGCTTTGATAAAATCCCAACTTTCAAAAGGAATTTTTTATTCTTTTTTTGTTTTTACGGACCTTATTTGAAACTGATTTATCCTTCGCTTATGGCCGCAGCATTTCCTTGGCTCCCTTCATCCCAGAAGGGCAGAGCCGAAGGTCCCTTTGGGAACTGCCCTGGAGCCGCTGACGGCGGTGACGTCCCCCGCAGGGTCCCCAGCTCTGCACGACCCGGGGGGCAGAGGTGAAACCCCTCTTTCCCCTGCGCCCAGCGCTCCCCACCCAGCGGGACCAGCGTCCACCAGCCTTCGGTCTGGGGAGGTGGCACCTGCACGTCCTGCAGTGGCCACCATGGAAAAGGACCCCCAAGGACCAGCCGCGGGTGATGGTGGAGCGAGTCCCGCTTTTGGGAGCCCCATTTTTGGGAGGATGCTCTTCTCAGCCCGCTCGGTGCTGGCTTCGTTGTTTGAGATGGATCCTGGGGCTGCAGGAAGGGTGTAAAACCCCGGGATTCTCAGCAGTCAGGACAAGCAGAGCAGGTTTTCCCTATCCCCCTCCCCACCGCGATGCACAGGACTGGAAGCAGTCGCTCAAAGAGCCATATGGACCAAGAACACCCAAAAAAGAGCGGCTGAAAAGCTTCGCTCCTGAAAGAAAACTAACTGATGCTTGGACCAGTGCAGCCCCCCCAGAGCTGCCGTGATCCAGGAGCCCTAAAACATCCTGGGATGAGCAGGGATGATCTCGGGGTTTCACGATGGGATGCCCAAAAGCTGACTTTGTTTGACAGGCTAAAGCAGATCGTTCTTAACATCCTGCCCAAACATTAGACAGTGCCCTTCCTAACCTTTGAAGGGTAATTTAAGAGAGATTTATATCCACGGGGCAGCTCAGAAAGTCTATAAACAACATTGTCTGGCACATCCCAGAATTTAATAGGGATTTTCACAGAATCCAAGTATGTTTCTGTCCTGGTTTTGTCTCTACCAATTTCTATAGGCATTCCTTTTCGGGGTGGTAGCGAGGTATCATATTATAATTTATCGCAAGCCGCTGCATGACTTTTTGAGGGCAAAGCCTTCAATCCCAAGGCTGAGCAGAAGGCAGTGCCCCCTCCCTGAAGGAGGCGGGGGGGGGGNGGGGGGGGGGGGGGGGACGGGGACGCCCTGTCCCAGCGGCCGCGCAAACGGCCCCGCTCCGGGCGGGAAATCACCCACCTCCCCTGCACGGGGAGACCTCGCCGGCCAAAAGGCACCTACAGAGCACGGCAATGGGAAACGCCATGGCACCGGCGAGGAGGATCCCGCTCCGGGAGCAGCAGATATCAGGGATTTTCTTTTTCTTTTTTTTTTTCTTTTCTTTTTTTAAACGCGGGCAGAGGGAACTGTCTCCCAGCATCGCCTGCAGTCCTGAGTGGCAGTGAATGAACTGCCCTGACATCTCCTATTGAAGCAAAGCAAAATGTGTTGAACAAAAACCATTTCAAGATGTTTTCCGAGTGTTGCCAAGTTACTCAACATGTTCTGCTTTAGTTGTCAGATGCTTTCAAAGCGATTTCCTTAACTCAGAGCACGAATGGTGAGGGCTCTCCCTGGGAATCTTTTGCCTGGGGCTACCATGGATCTGTATTTTCATAAGAAAAAGGCTCAACTAATGATTAATCTTCACCAGAGGAAGCAGGGCCTTTCTTTGGGATTTTTCTTCAGTTATTTTTAATTAATTTGTACAACTGGCAGTTACATTAAAGTGCAAAACCCAGGACTAACGCTCCAGCCGGGCAGGACCTGGCTACCTTTCCTCCCGCAGCCCCATCGGCTCTGCCCGCTCCTGCATCCGGACCCCGTGGGGACAGCATCGTCCCTCGGCTCCCCCGGCGCCGTGGGGCACTGCCAGCCTCTTGCCAGGGAGGAATCACTGCTTTCCCATGGGCATTTTTCTCCAAGTGGAGAGAAGTCCATCCACTGAAGGAAAGGTTGGGTTTTACCTATTAATCCCAACGCGTGGCACCTTCTTTAGGGAGAAGAAATAACATCGTCAAACGAAAAGGAGAAAGCACCTCGGTTTTAAATTCCCGGTAGGATAAATCCTTTGGGACCTGGTGTTTTCCAAGGTCCCAGGTGGCTGCAGGAATGTGTCTCTGCAAAGGGCTCCTGGGCACAGGAGGGGCTCGGGTTGAAGCGTACCTGCCCGCACGGGGCACGAAACCCTTCCTCTCCTTATCCCAGCCACATTCGCTCCATGTTTTCATAAAAATCATGTCAGTGCTATTAAGTGAGACAATGTAAACGTCTCCTTTCTGGACTTTTCTCTTTGTATAGCAAAGAGAAAGCTAATACGGATGGAGGATTATTAAGGTTGTAATGTCAGACCAAAGAGAAGATTTTTATCCGACGGCCTTATAATGATGGACTGCGACATACACCGCTTCCAGCTGCTCCGTCCTGTTCTGTGAACAGTCCAGTCTGGATTCATTTAACGAGATTGGCAAAGTGTTGAATACAGCATATGGTGCCCTAAAACCACAGAACTTATTGACAGCAGCCCAGACTCGCTAAATAAAAGAACTCCTTCCAAAAGCCTCGGTCTGTGAAGACTCAGCACTTTCCTTCCAGTCACACTAGGTAAAATCCCAGCTCCGCACCCCGCGCGCTCCCCCTGCCCGCCGCCCCGGCACGTTATCCTCACGTGAACGCCTCCCGGGAAAGCCACAGCTTGGAAAACGTGTGGATCTCCTCCGGCGACAGCACGGCTGCCCTGCAGAGCCTCCTCGCTGCCCGGCTGATGAGGCTGACGCAACTACACCTCCTCAGTAATCAGGCTAAAGACCCCATGTTAGAAATGGCTCAGCTTTCGGACCATCCGCTGGGATGCGGGGCGGGCTCCCTGCCTCCTGAGAATGCAGCTCCTCAGCTGATGGTATGGAAGATGAAGACATTTGTCACAGCTCCCAGCTTATTCCAGCAAGCCCCCGCCAGCCTCCCCTACCGCCTGAGGATACCTCGGGCTATTTGACATCGCTCCCGCAGCTCTGCGAAAATCACCCATCACAAAACCTCCGCGCTCGGCGCCACCACAAAGAACCCGAGCCTGCATGGACACGGGCACCCAGCTCCATCGCTCCGCTCGCCGGCGGTGCAGAAGAGCCTCGGGGCGGGCAGAAGGGCACGCACCCCTCAAAGAACGGTATTATTTGCACTGGATTCACACACAGACACGCAGACAGAGGCGGTGCAGAAGAGCCAGCCCGTACCACCGCGCCGCCGGCGAGCGCGCAGGCTCAGGCGCTGCTCAGTGTCACACCAGCAGACAATGAATAGGGCCAGTGACTCAGGGCCACTCGCTGACGCACCACACTGGGCTATTCTTCTCTCTCTAGATGAGTCGTTCAAAGATTGGATACAGCCTATCTCGGAGAGAGAGGCGCCTGGAATTAGCTTAACTCTTGGCAGTACACGAAAAATCTAATTTCCTTAAAAGCGAACTGGATCCGGCTGTCTCGAGGCAGGCGCAGGACTCTGCTCCCTCCCTCGGTCTGGCTCTTTGCTTTTTACCCACCAAAGCAGCTACACAACTCATTTCTTAGCAGCAGAGCAAACGGGGGAGTCGGATCCCTATTTGCACCTCCAAGTTCTCATATTGGTGTAAACTAGACGGAAAATATACGGATGCTGTGAGGAATAGTCAAACGAGAATTGTCCTACCTTTTCTGGGGAGCAACGGCAAGGAAATCTGCTCGGGAAAGACTCTGCATCTTCCATGGCCATCACCTCTCCTAGCCCCATAACCAAGGGACAGCAGGTTCACAGGCTTGGTATCTGCGGGACTTTGGTAACAGGTAACTGATAGCGTGTAAACATCACCCCAAAGCTCTGAGATTCAAGTCAAAGCAGAAATCAAACATTCAGCTGCTTCTCAGAGCCTCTTTGGTCTGGAAATGGGCTGGAAACGTCAGGAAACCTGTCCTTCCCACGAGACGCCCGGTACTTCCTCCTTCCAGCCGGCTAGGAAGTAGCTTTGCTCATGGGGTTTGCTTCACCTCAACAGACCAGAAACCACAAAACTCTTTACAGTCCTCAACTCCGTGACTTCTTGGACCCTCCCAGGGATCTGGGATCGGTTTGAGACACGGCAGGACATTCCTCCTGCTCCACCCCTGCCTGCCAGCGGGGCTGCTGCGACCCAACCCTGGGCTCTGCCGCAGGCTCCCCGCCAAAAGGCAACCTGGAAAGGACCACCACACGTCCTCCGCGGCAACGAGCAGGTTCACATCCCTAACGCCACCAGGACATTTTGCAGCCGACTCGTGCTAAAACGCACCCTCCTCCTTCCCCTCGCCCACCCCCAGAATGAACTTTCTCATCTCTGGTGCCTGGCCCGAAAGCGCAGCCCTGTCCCCACAGCATTCGTGTTGGGAACAGTTCCTGGCGGGTGGGTGGAGAACCCGGGAATTTCCTAGGAAAGGGGGATCTGATGTCTGTTTTGGGGCTGAATCCCTGCATACGCAGAGCTCAGGTTAAAAAAACCCCACAAACAGGTGAGCCAAATGAAGCTGCACCAGCCAGCACCTTGCCCGGCCGAGTCCAGCTGTCCCAGCTGGACTCCTGGAAAAATTCTGATCTGGGGGGCATCCGTGGATAGAAAGCAGTCACAAAAACTCTCTTCCCCAGCTGGGCTTTATTAGCGCCTCTTCTTTGTGTGGGAGACTCTCCCTACAAGCCAGATTTCTCCAGCCCTTTTGCTGAGTCCTTCTGCCATCCAGTTGATGATTTGTAGCTGGGAAGGATGGAAGGACGCCTTCTGACGCCCTGCATCCAATTGTTACCATGCGCCATCCCACTCCCTCGCTTAGCCTGTGCACTGCTGGAGCCACATCTCCCTCACTCCTCTCGGAGACCAACCACTCCAGTCAGGAGAGAAAGCAAAAAAAAAAAGGTTAAACCAAATCATCAGGACGCTTGGCAAAGCGGGACGTGGGAATGCTGGGGACATCCCTCCTGCTCCGTGCCTCCTCCTTCCCTCTCCACCTCCTTGCACGGAGGAGCAGGAGAGACAAGGATGAAGGAGCAGGTCGGGACGTAATGAGACGAACCCCGAGTAGTACCACAGTGTAGCATAACACCGTCCCGCTCCTGTCCTCCAAATCCCATCAGCGAGGGACGAGCCCAGGCCATGCGGAGGGGAATGCCGCGCTGAGGACGCTGCACCCCACCAGGAGGGTTCTGCCTTGATTTGGTGGGTTTTTCCCCTGGGACAGGAGTTGGGGAGGGGGGGAAAGGCTGTGCAGAGAGTTGCTGCCTCCCTGCCCACCTGGTCCTTTGGGATTTATAGACCGAGGAGGAAAAGAAATGGGGCTAGGCTGACTGTCAAACCCTTGGCACGACGCTGGCGGGTAAGGTGGCACTTGCGGCAGGTGGCCGGGAGACACACGGCAGTCCCAGGGGGACACCTTTGCCAAAGGGACCCCCTCCCCTCCGCTCCCCCTGGCCCCCCGTGCCGTACCTTCCTGCGCTGGTGCCTCGGCGAGGCCGGACACGCCGCGCTGCCCGGCTGCTACTGACCGAACCCTTCTCAAAGCCGAGTCCCGCAGCCCTGTGCGCATTAGAGACTCTTCATCACGGGGATGCCCCGCGGCGAGCAGCTCTTGGGGGTATGTGCGGGGGTGTGTGTGTGTGCGTCACCCCCAATCCCGTGCCTCCCATTGGAGGAATAGCATGTGCCCCCCTTAGTGGAAAAAGATCTGGCGTTCTTCTTGGAGGTCGGCTTTCCCCTCCGCGTCACTCGTCCCGTGCCACGCTCTCCTCCAGGGCGGGCAGGGCCTCCAGGCTGAGCCCTCTGCCGGCTGCCCCGCCGCCGCCATGCACGCTCGAGAAGGACACCATGGTGTGGAGAAGCATCAGGACCAGCACGCAGAGTCTGATCCTGCTGCTGCTGAGGCGAGATCCTGCGGAGACCGGCAGCAAGGATGGGGAGTGGGGCTGGTGGTACTGGTGGTGGTGGTGGTGGTAGAGGTGGTAGTGGTTCTGCCGCTGGTGATGGAGGTGGGGGTCGTGGCGGTGGAAATGGAGTGACTCGGACGCTGTGGATTTGGGGGATGTGTTGTCGTTGCTGTCTGGGGGGTGGTCGCAGGAGTCCCATTGCACCTCGCAGCACTTGGCCTCCTCGTTGGGCAGCTGGTTCTCCAGCAGCCCTGCGGGAAGGAAGCGGAGGAAGAGGAGGGGGTCAGCAGGAGATTGCAGATGGGGCTGCAGAGGGACTGAGCCCCGGTGCCTGCCAGCCACGTGCCGCGGGACAGGCAGAGCTGGAGAACCAGGACACCTAGAGACCCCCCGGGACCGGCCCCCAGTGGGGCTGCGAGCCTGCACGGGCCAGTCTGCAGGCAGAGAGCAGAGACCTGGGACGTGTTCAGGACACCCCAAATGCTGCTTGTAGCGCTTAAATGTACCGGCCCTGCTTTAATCCCGTCCCCTTCAGCCCCTTACATGCTTGCTTTAGCTTTCAATTAGAGGCAGGGCTTTAATTTCCTGCTCTACGCTGTGGGCCGTTGCCGCGTCTCCATTAACCACTGACACCTCACTCCCCCATGGCCACGTTTCGGCAGCCAGGCACTGCTTCATATCTTTCCTTGCTGTATCTCCTCCCCCTCCACCCTAAAACGCCTTAAAAATCTGGTGCATGGCTTGCAAAGCGCGACGGGGCTCATCAGCACCCACCCCTGCCCCGTCCCCCCTCATGCCCCCCCCGGGGTGTGCGGGAGCCCGTCCCCGCTGCCCGGACCTCCTTACCCGTACAGATGAAGCCAGGCAAACCTCCATAGATCAGCTCGTCATTGTCCGGTAACACAAACGGGCACCTGGTCTGCACCTCCAGGCAGTATTGCTTGCATGGGATCCGGTGTCGGCACTGTTGTTGGGTCACGTTGAAATACTCGGAGCACAGCCAGGCCTTGTAGACAGCCTAGGGGAAGCCACCAAGAGGGACACGTCACCTCCCCAAACGCCGGGGTAGCCAAAGCATCGCAGAGACACGGGGTGAAAGGGGAAGGGAGAACTCTTAGCTCCGGCGAGAAATGTGCATCGGGGTCACTTACTGAACTCGCCAATCAATCAAAATAAACCTCTAAAGCGTTGGGACTGCGGAACTCATCTAACAAAATAAATCCACCCCCAAAATAAAGTGAATTAACCACATGGACTAACGTCCCCTGCAGACAGGCGCTGGGACAGACTGTGGTGACTCTGCCAAGATTGGTCGCCCGAGAGCTTGGTCCATCACGCGAAAAATTCGAGCGCTGTTTATCGCCTGTCCCAGAGCATCTTCCTCCTCCTGGGGACACCCCTCCACCCCCGGAGCAGGGTAGGGATTTACTCCTCCTCTAAAGCACTTTGGTCCTGTCCTGGGTTGAGTGACACAGGACTAATTTCTCTTCTAATGCTGGGGAAAACTCCACTTTTGGAAGACTCTAGTGCCTGAATTTGGGAAAATATTGCCTTTATAGCCAGCTAGGCTACGCAGGATTCAGGGTCTCAGTGTTTTCAAGCCTTGCCAGGTGCAAGCATATGCATACAAATACTTAAAGGGTGGGTGTCAGGAGAATGGGGCCAGGCTCTTTACAATGGTGCCCAGTAACAGGACAAGAGGTAATGGGCACAAACTTGAGTGTAGGAAGTTCCATCTCAACATGAGGAGGAACTTCTTTACTTTGAGGGTGGCAGAGCACTGGAACAGGCTGCCCAAAGGGGTGGTGGAGTCTCCATCTCTGGAGACATTCAAAACCCGCCTGGACGCGTTCCTGTGCAACCTGCTCTAAGGTGACCCTGCTCTGGCAGGGGGTTGGACGGGATGATCTCCAGAGGTCCCTTCCAACCCTATGATTCTATGATTCTATGAGGAGGAGCGAGGCCTGGGCATTTGACCCAGGCTGGCCAACAGGATTATTTCATACCATGAACGTCACATTCTATGTAAATTAGAAAGTTTGCTGCGTAGTTTCTCTCTCCCTTGATCCAGAGAAACTCCTTGCCCCGGTGCCGGACCCCTGAGCTCTTCCCTTCCTCCCGAAGCCGCAGCGCTCGCAGGGTCCCACGTTTACTGTCCCCTGCTGGGAGCGCACGGCTTCCTGCTGAGAGAATTGGCTGAGCGTAATTCTTGTATATCTCATATTAGTATCAGGGTTAATACTGGTCCTTTAGTATTATTGTTAACTATTTAGTCTTATCCTATTAAATCTATTTCAACCCTTGTGTTTCCTTGCTTTCCCTGATTCCCCTTCCCAGGTGGGGAGGGCTCATCGGGTGATAGAATAATTGTCTAAATGACAATAAATTGTTACAGGTTTTCTCAAACCATAACAGGTCCACATCAGCTCTGAACATGGGACAGCAAAACAGACCGTGGGCTGACCTTTATTGGAAATTCCCAAAGGCTGGAAAAGCTGCCGGCCAGAAGCAGACGGGCACCACTGGGATGCGGCACAGGCAGCCTCTGCAGCCTCAGGCTCGTCCCTCTCTGCCACCAAATAACACCTTCTGCACCTTCCCCACCCATCTACCTGGTTCTGGGGAAGATCCCCAATTCATCGAAATCTGGCAGTTTCTGCTGTGCTGTTTCTTTTGGCTCAAAGCGGGGGAACGCGTTCATTTTACAGGCATATTTTGACACTGGAACGTACCAAACAGCGGCACAGACGCCCCTGCGCGCTCCGGTCACCTTTCCACTGGTTAGAGCTGAGCTTGGCAACCCTTCCAGAAGCAAAACCAACCTTGGGGTTTCACCCGCGACAGCGGACGCAAGGCTGTGCCACAACCCCTGCCTCTCCAGCCTGTCCGGTCCCCGGTCCCCCTCCCTCGGGTCCACTGCCACACGAGCAGGGGAAAGAAAGCGGTTTTCATCTGCAGCCGAAAGATGCACCTTCCTCAGCAAAAAACAGCTCTTCCACCTTCCGTGCGTCCGTGGCCATCGCAGCCGGCCAGGCAGAGCCCAGATGGCTTCGGTTAAGACCATTATCTCGCGCATCCCCCTTTATCTCCCGAGCATCAGGCATGGGTGGAAATTGTTTGTCTTTGCTCGCTGGAAAAGGCAGGGAGATCTCTTGTTTCTCATGGGCAGCAGTCATTCCTCAGGCTGCAGGAAACCCACGACACCGCTGGGAAGAGCAGCACCCTCCGTGGCACTTCCAGCTCATCTATGAATATATCTAGCGACAGAGTTAAGGTCATGTTAACGACCACATCCAATTTCCTTTGAAACCAACTAGAAAGGACTCCCCGTGATTCAAAGGGAATGAATTTCCCTTCTCCGCGTGCTTGGAGAAAACCCCGTGCTCCTCCTTCCAGCTGCATTTTTATTTTCTGGAGGCTTTAAAAACATCACTTCTTTGTTTCCCCATGTTTTCCATAGATCTTTATCATCCGTTTGTTTGGACCATGGTAGTGTCTCAGGATTAAAGCTGGTTGGGAAATTCTTGGCAAGTTATTTTAGGGGTTTTGTGTTGTTTTGTTGTGTTTTTTTTTGTTTGTTTTTTTTTTTTTCCCCCCGCTGGAAAATGCCAAATCATGAAAACCAGAATTTTCATGGAAGCGCGTTCGTTTTGGTGAAACTTTCATCACGAAAAAAAAGTTTAATCAGGACCAGGACACAATATATGGAGCAAGCCTTTCAGAGCAGTCAATAGCCCTGTGGTCAGGGCTTTCAGCTGGGATGTGGGAAATTCAGCTGCGGTCCTGCTTTTTCTCCCTGGCCCACTGGATGTTAATTATTTAGACAAAGTGGAACAGCTCCAGAGAAGGGACTGACTCTGCAATCAGACTGTGAGGACGCAAGTGGGAGGGAGAGCTTCGAGGTCTGGTTCGGCATCTGCCCGAGATGATTCTCTTAGGGCCGAGGAGGAGGATGGGAGACGGAAAGGGCGAGCACAGCCCCTGTTCCAGAGATGCCACAGCCGCCACACGTGTCCTCCCCACCGGCCTCCGCTCCCTCAAGGTCCACGTCAGGAGCAAGGGGACGGTGGGACGGTGAGGAGGACGCAGAAGGACCCCTCGGTGGGGTGGCTCGTGACACTTCACAAGCGCGATGGGCTTTTCTCCTTTGGGAAAGCATCTATCATTGCTCTCCATGGGACACCAACAGGATGTAAAGGAGGGTTAGACACCTCAGTGGACACTGACACCTTATGATAGATGGGACGGAGAACCTGAAGGCATAAAACGGGCTTCAAACCATCCACCAACTGTGCAGGACTGAGCCAGATGGGACACATCCTTACTTCGGTCTGAGGACTCGGCACGATGCTGTTATTTACGCACAACTACAGACGCACGCATAATCTGGAGCAAACCATAGAGGTCCCTGCCTCGAAGAGCTTGCACCTGCAAAGATGCGCTATGTGACAGCCCGAAACGTGGGGATGCCTCTGGAAGGGACAAACCGAGGGTGGTGACCAAGACATGCAGCCCCAGGTGAGCGGGCAGCAGCCAGGGCAGGGGCACCCCGCAGGCAGGGGCTCCGGTTCACTGGGCTGAAGGCGATGCCATCCCCTTCTCCCAGTTAGAGCACACGGGCATCCCAGCACAGCCCACTGGGGCGGGCAGGCAGCGGGCAGGCACACAGACCTGCCCCCAGCAAGCACTCCTGTGGAAATCGCTATAAAACATGTTTTCTGAAGAGTTTTTAAGTCTATTGGGAGATTTAAGGCATTTGAGGCGGGGTGAATTCCCTTAATTTCAACCTTTTAAAAATTAGTTAGAATTTTAATTATTAATAATTATCTGAGTTAGTTATTTGGGCTGCCTTTCTAGGCAATAGAGAGAGAGCACCCCGAGGACAACACATCCCTCTGAGGCACCAGAGCACCCAGCAGCGAGGGGGCTGGAGGTGCTGCCCTCTTTCCCTGGCGACCGTCGAGGATTTTCTGACAGCTCGAGTTTTTAATGCTTGAATTTTAAATGGCTGAAGTTGGGTGGGCTGAATTCTCTCCCAAGTCATAAAGTTCTCAGGATTAAAAACTGGATGCATTAACTACACCACAAACAGCCTGCCAATTTAAACCAGAATTAAGATACATACCGGGAAAAGATAACTTGCCACTCGCTTTTTGCGATTCACCATTTGGGCTGCTTCTATGCAACAAGCCTGCCGGTCACACAGCACCCACAGCATCCTGCCACTTAAATCTCCCTCTTGCACACGCTTTTCAGTGCTCCGTGGTAATGAACCATAAATATTCAATAGGTGAAGCGCATAGTTTATACACAGCTGGCAGTGTTATATTTGCGCACAAAAATTAGAATCACAGAATGGTTCGGGTTGGAAGGGACCTGAAAGATCACCCAGTGCCACCCCCTGCCCTGGGCAGGGACACCTCGCAGGTTGCTCCAAGCCCCGTCCAACCTGGCCTTGAACCCCTCCAGGGATGGGGCAGCCACAGCTGCTCTGGGCAAATGCTACAAATGCGAAGTGACAGCACACGCATCAGCCGACCCCAGCATCCATCCACAAAACATCGTTCTCTGCAACTACCTGAAAGGAGGTTGTAGCGAGNTCTCTTTTCCCAAGTAACAGGCGATAGGACAAGAGAAAATGGCCTCAGATTGCACCGAGGCAGGTTTAGATTGGATATTAGGAAAAATTTCTTCACCAAAAGGGTTGTCAAGCATTGGAACAGGCTGCCCAGGGAATCGGTGAAGTCCCCATCCCTGGAGGTACCTAAGGATGTGTAGATGTGGTGCTGAGGGACGTGGTTTAGTGGTGGACTTATCAGTGTTGGGTTAACAGTTGGACTCCATGATCTTAAAGATCTTCTCCAACCCGAATGGTTCTATGATTCCATGACTCTCTGATTGGGAAAGGGATTAAATCTGCGAGGTGATCCACAGCCAGCACACTGCTCAGGGCCAGCGGTGGGTGCTGCCCTCCCCGGGGTGTGCGGCGATGCCAGGCTGCTGCTCCACGCTTCCCTGGGAGCTCAACTGTTCGGTGGTGCCGAGGGGACACAGAAGCACTGCATGCGGACCCTCACAAGTGATGTCTGCAGGGCAACTGCTCCCTAAGGACAAGGTCACCCATCCTCCCACCCGGCAGCCCCAGGGGACCTCCTGCATGGCCCCAGATGGGTACCGGTGGCAGGACCAGATGTGGCGCACCGAGTCTGTCCCTCCCGCTCAGCCTGCGCTCCAGGCCCTCATCTGGCTTAGTGTTAGACATCTCCATCAATGGGACTTTCTCGTGTTTCCCGAGGAGGTTGTTTTACCGCTGAAAGCACTCATCTCGCTGCCTACAAGTTTTCCTTCATACTTGACCTACATTTTTCCATGCAAAAGTTCATTCCCTTCAATCATTCCATAAAACATCCCTCTCCCTCCTCTGTGTTTACACATTTCTAATATTTGCAGATGTATCACGCTCCCCATTTAGTCATAACTTAGGCAAGCTCGACTGATTTACTCTCTCACATTTCCTGCGAGTCTCCCTCCCAGGCCTTTAATCATCTCCGACTCTCCCCCACTCTGCTTCCCAAGCTCCGGTCACATCCACAGCTCCCACCTGGGGACACGTGCAGCCCGCTGAGGAAGGATGCTACACCGGGTCCCCTGGCAGGGGACCGCGGCTGTCACCTGCACTGTCCCAGCTCTGGCTCTGGGCTGCAGCAACCCACGGTTCAGCCCCATAGGCAGAAGGGGAAGCCGGCACAGGAGACTCCCGAGAGCTTGGTAGGAAGGAGCTTGGGCTCATGCTGCGGAAACATAGCTTGCCCAAGCAAACCCTGCATGGATCTGCATGTTCTTCCCCTGAAATGTTTCTGTTGACTCCTATCAGGGAACTTTAGCAGAGGGTTGGGTTCTAAGACAAGGTCATTCCCATGAATTTAATGAAAATACTCAGTGAAAGAGCTAGTGATATGGTCGACACGCTGGAGGGAAGGGATGCCATCCAGAGGGACCTGGACAGGCTTGAGAGATGGGCTTGTGCAAACCTTATGAAGTTCAAAAAGGCCAAGTGCGAGGTCCTGCATGTGGGTCGGGGCAATACCAAGCACCAATACAGGCTGGGCAGAGAATGGATTGAGAGCAGCCCTGAGGAGAAGGACTTGTGGGTGTTGGTTGATGAGAAGTTCAACATGACCCAGTAGCATGATCCCGCAGCCCAGAAAGCCGACTGCATCCTGGGCTGCATCCCCAGCAGTGTGGCCAGCAGGGCGAGGGAAGGGATTCTGCCCCTTTGCTCCACTCTGGTGAGACCCCACCTGGAGTACTGCGTCCAGCTCTGGGGCCCTGAGCACAAGAAGGACATGGACCTGTTGGAGAGAGTCCAGAGAAGGCCACGATGATGCCATGAAGAGGCTGGAGCTCCTCCCCTACAAGGACAGGCTGAGAAAGTTGAGGTTGTTCAGCCTGGAGAAGACAAGGCTCTGGGGAGACCTTTGAGCCCCTTCCAGTACCTAAAGGGGCTCCAGGAAAGCTGGGGAGGGACTCTGGATCAGGGAGTGTAATGATAGGATGAGGGATCATGGTTTTAAACTGAAAGAGGGGAGATTTAGATTAGATATTAGGAAGAAATCCTTTGCTGTGAGGGTGGTGAGCCCCTGGCCCAGGTTGCCCAGAGAAGCTGTGGCTGCCCCATCCCTGGAGGGGTTCAAGGCCAGGTTGGACGGGGCTTGGAGCAACCTGGGCTGGTGGGAGGAGTCCCTGCCCAGGGCAGGGGGTGGGACTGGGTGGGCTTTAAGGTCCCTTCTAATCCAAACCATTCCGTAACACCTCAGCCACCAGAGAGGACAGAGGAGGTGCTGTCACCCAGAAACTGTGACCAGGCACCAGGACTTCCTGGGTGCCTTCCATTTTCCCGTTCCTCTCCAGGGCACCCACCTGCCCAGAGGGAAGCACCGGAGCTGTAGGGCTGCCCTGGTCCCAGCCAGCCCTCACCTTGCCGGGCTGTGGGTCCTCCGGGTGTTGCAGCAGCCGTTCCCATGGCTGTGCATGATGGAACCTGCCCAAGTCTGCTCAAAAATAAAGACAATGAGGACCTGCTGGTGCCCCCCTCCCCCAGGATCAGGGTCATCTCTGCGGGCAGATCTCTAGGAGACACCAGCGTCCTCCCGTCACGCATCTGCACAGACCAGCGTTACAGGCGAGGACCAAACTCCCCGGGATGCTCAAGCAGCAGCCTCACAGCTTTGGTTTTTCAACAGCTTTCGGTATCTCAGAGCTTACCCCACGCAACCTGCGTTCTCTTGCCGTTATAAAGGACATGTGACAATTTAGGACAGGAAGAAATTTCTCTGCTTAAACCAACGGGGAAAACTCACCATTTTCCATCCTTGCCCTTTACGGTTTCTTCAGGAAATGAGTTTGGTTGCAATCAGCGTTTCTTCCATTCTGTTTGTATTTTTGGCTGATCTCCAGCCTGGCCAAGTAAATACAAGTGACCTGAACTCCAAAAAAGCTCTATTTCGGTGCCTTCTTCCTGCATTTTTAGCTCAGAGGACTGGCTAGATGACTCCAAGAAAGCACAAGGAGTTTTGCTGCCTAGGAAAGGGGCCAACTTCAGACACCGAATTTATAGGTGAGGAAGAGAAGGGCAGGCTCTCTATCTGCATCTGAATTTTACAGGTGTGCTGAAAGACGCCATCATAAAAGACATTAAAAAGAAAGAAATTGAACTGGATTCCCAATAGTTACCTAATTAAGCTACCTGTCTGCTCACACTTCCACCGATATCTGAAAGCAGCAGTCAGAGGGACGGCCTTTTCGCACGCACTTCTGTGCCAAATTGAGTTCCCGCTGCCTCCTGGCAGCACCAGTACAGCGTCCCCCATCCGACAGCTTTCCCAGAGTCTTTCTGCATTCTTAGTATTTCTGCACAAAATAACATACTCATTTTCTACAGTAATTTGGCCATTTCCAATGCCGATCTAGTTGCTGCCAGTATTTCGTAAACACTGGCACTGCCTGTTGGACCACCCCAGCTAAATTTTGGGATAACCAAGGGGCAGGGATGGAGCAGCATCCTTGGGATGCAACACCTTTGCAGAGGACGCAGTGCTTGGGATAGTCTGGATGCCCACGGGGACCACCAGCTGTAATTAACCCAACGAGCTACTGTTGGAATCAATGCTTGGGAAGTTTTCCCAGGGGAAAACCCCGCTCATGATGTAGGGGGCCTGGTCCAGCTGCGACGAACCCTTCTCCCTAATTCGAGGCAGAGGCTGGGGCAGCATCTGCTTCTCTGGAAGGAGGATTTACAGACCAGAGGGGGAGAAGGATGACGAGGGCAGAGAGGGAAGCGGGAAACCTTCCCTTACAAAATAACCTCATTCTGCACAGAAAAGGCAAGACTTGGGTCTCGCCCTCTGCTAACCTCACACCTGAGCAAGGCGGGGGATTTCCCCCCCATGTAAATGACTTAGGGGCCCTCTGAGCAGAAAGCCTGGGTGACCCCCAGCCCCAAGAGCACTCGGCCCCCCCCCAGCACGGTGCTACCGGCCGATCCCCCCATCCACACTGCTCCCAGCAAGGGGACGCCCAAGGAGAGCGGAGCTGCCAACCAGCAGTAATAAGCGGTTACACCAGGTGCAAGCAAATTGGATGCTTTGAGAAGCCGAGCGTGAGTTCATAGCTTGGCAAAGCTGCCCGGGGCTGTATTTAATTGCAATAATATTGGGCTCTGCTGAATAATCCAAGGAAGCGCTGGGGTCAACACTGGAAGAAGACCCAGGAGCGTGCCCAGGCTGGGGGTTCACGCTGGAATGCGCTGGGATCTGCCCTCACGGCTCTCTTTCTCCTCTTTGCTGCTGCTAAGGCCATGAGTGCTTCACCCCATGAGGGCCACGGAGATGATCAAAGGGCTGGACCCCCTCTGCTGTGAGGACAGGCTGAGAGAGTTGGGGTTGTTCAGCCTCGAGAGGAGAAGGCTCTGGGGAGACCTTAGAGCCCCTTCCAGCACCTGGAGGGGGCTACAGGAAAGCTGGGGAGGGGCTGTTGGCAAGGGCATGTAGCGACAGGACGAGGGGCAATGGTTTCAAACTAGAGCAGGGCAGGTTTAGATGAGACATTAGGAAGAAGTTCTTGACACTGAGGGTGGTGAGACACTGGCCCAGGTTGCCCAGAGCGGTGGTGGAGGCCCCATCCCTGGAGGGGTTCAAGGCCAGGCTGGATGAGGCTCTGAGCAACCTGATCTCATTGAAGATGTCCCTGCTCACTGCAGGGGGGTTGGACTAGATGGCCTTTAAAGGTCCCTTCCAACCCAACACATTCTATGATTCTATGACCCAGCCACCGCGGCGCAGGGCTGAGGGGGTGCACGAGCATCCCATGAGCATCCCGCACGCCCCCGCACACCTCGCTGCCCCCTCGGACCAGACCCCATCAGCGCCAGGGAACCTGCCCCAAACCCTCCTCCCCAAAGCACCCCGTTCACCCGCACCCGCAGGGAACTTGCTCACCTCTTGCTTCCAGGTGGGCTGAGAGGAGAAATCCCTGCCAGACCCCCCATTCAGGCCAAAAGCTGCTCCCTCCCCTCCCAGAGCGATTCCTGGGACTCACATTTCCATCATGGCCTGAGAGGAGCATCTGGAGTGGCTGCGCCTCATTAATCTTGGACGCAGGGAAATGAGTACTGCTAATGAGCCGCTCGGGCATCTCTCCAAGCTCTGGCACATCAGGATGCTGCGCGGGAAGCAGGGCGCGCAGGGGGGAGAGAAGAGCCCCCTTGGATGGCAGAGGATTAAGGGAATGCTAACGTCCACGGCCGGCCAGGAGGAGTCACAAACACAAGCTGCAACGTCCAATTACCATTGTATTCAATTACTGCCGCCTGCAATTCTGACATTAACAATGTTGAGCTTTTTAAACATCTTTTTTTTTTTTTTTAATTAGCCTTGCTATAGGCTGTTCTAACATCATATCTGTAACAGCTGTTTTTTTGGTACGTTCTTTGATAGTTCTGCAGCTGCGTTATCTCCACCTTGCAACATTCACATGCTCTGGTTTAGGGGCAACCACCCAACCTCAAATCCCAACAACTGTGTGCGATTATTTTTTTTGTATTGTTTTTACTTTTTTTTTTTTTATATAATGTTGACTTGGGCCCAGCGATGACAGCGCTGGAGCCGCGGATCCTCCGTTTCACAACCGGGGGAGGCGAGGGCTGGGGCGCTGCTGCCCATTGTACCCCGGCACTGTAGGGCACGGAGGGGAGTCGGCGTCCGCAGCTCCAGGCACCGCGATGGAGGCTGCCAGCAGGAACGGCATGGGATGGGGACAGCCGCACACAGGCTGTGGGGTTCCGGGAATGGCACCGGTACAAACCCCAGCCGCTCGCCAGAGACGGTGTTCCTCAAACATCGCTGGAAACGCTGTGCTGTTGGACTGGCATCCCGCCTGCTGCCCACCGAGGATGGCTGCCCTGCAGCCCACTCCTCTCCAGGGCTTCTTTTCCCAGGAATTTCCCCCCAGCCATACCGTGCACGACACCAGTTTCCAGCCCGGCTCATCACCTTAGCGCTGCGACCGCGCGGCGTGCCGGGACAGAATGGGTGCAGGGGAGGCTGCGCCAGGTCCGGCACCGACCAGGTTCATCCTCAGGGAGGGTCCTGGGCAGGGGAACCCCCCCCGTCTTCCCCACCCACGTCCTTTGACTTCATCGCTGAAGTCGCTCCCAAATTACCCCAAAGCAACATAAGTCAGAGCGACTCACACAGAACACCTTAGTGACTTCGTGAAGCTCATAGTTTTTAGCGTTTAATTCCCAGTTCTTGGATTAAAGAAACTACCTGAATGCCCTTTTTAGGGGAAAAAAAAAAAAAGAGCCCCCCAAAATAACTCCCCCTCCAAGCTACTCAAAACAAGTCTGAGACACACACAACTCCTTAAGAGCTCATCGTTCAACACTAAGAGAAAACAGCTTTAAAGCATGACCTCAATACACCTTATTTATACACCCAAGGCCCAGGTGACAATCCTATCCCACTAAAGTTCACTATATCGGGAAGCTTCCTCTGTGCCTTGGGAAGACCAGGAACCGGGAAAGGACAGGAGAACAAGCGTCTCAAGCTGCCTCTGCAGAAACACATGCACCTTCAACACCCCTGGGAGCGCTGGGCCAGGGGCAGCCCCGGGCACCGGTTACCAGTGTCAGCTCCCAGCCCGGGCACGGGCACCACATTTCGAGGCTCATTTCTTTGCTAATCTGCTCATTGCAGCTGAGGGCTGCCACGTGTCCGCGCTGGGGCAGGGGCCAGGGAAAAGCCCGGTCTCATCCCAGCAGATGCAACTCAGGCCTTGGAACAAACCCAGGAGGAAGAGCCCGTCACTGTGGTTTCTACTGAAACCAGGAGCATCCCCTGGAACAGCGGTGCTCGCAGCATCGCTTCGCACGCCGGACAACCTGCAGGGCTGCGGCCGGGACTGCGCTTAAGGAGACACAGCACTTGGCATCCCAGCGTGGCTGTGTGGCTACATCTATCTGTTACACAGCAAGAAAAAAAAAAATAATCACCCTAATTAACATCACAGCTGGATGAATGGAAAGGCGGTGACCACTGTCAAGCCCCCTCGCTTTCCACAGCCCATACACGTGTGCCTGCCCGTCACAGGCCCCCTCCATCTCCTTGCACCCTCCAGGAAAACGCTCTGTACAGCTTCTCGCTGTGGTGCAGGGTCACAGCGGCCAGCGCAGGAGCCGGCGCTGCAGCCACAGCGATGCGGGATGCAGGGGCAGAGCTGCGGGACCCTGGGCACAGGGCAGGCAGCACTGCCCGCTCACTGCCCAGCGCCGCCTGGAGCCCCTTCCCTCCCACCAGAACTCCAACTTTGCCCAGTGCAGGTCTGCCACGGTGGCCCCGTGGCCATCGGGACACAGACAGGGCTGACCCCCACGGTCCAGCTGCCTGCCTGCAGCCACCCAGCCCTGCTCCTGCAGACCCCAGCCCACTGCAGCGGGCTTTGGATACCGTATCGCTGCTCGAGAACACTACAATTCCCACGAAATAACATTTTCATTTAACTATCAAACGCCACCTTGGAGTCGACGTGTCCTTCCTGCAAGGGAGGATGAGGTGGAAGCACTCTGCCCGCTGCCACCCACCAGCTCCCAGAGCGCAGACCCCAGCTCTCGCTCCAGCATACGTGATGTCAGCGGCGTGTTCAATGTCCTCCCCCTGCACCCTGGGTCTGTCCCCTCTGTTCGCCCTGTGATTTCTTCTGGCGGGGACTACCCGCGCTCGGACAGTGTCTAGTACAACGTGGCCCCAGTCTTGGTGGGCTGCCTGCAGGCGCTGCTGTAAAACAAATGTATTGAATCCAAACAAAATGCACATGGAGCCTGCTCCTTCTGGAAGCGCCTTGGAAGGAAGGACTGGGCCCCATTGTGCTACAGGCTGCACAACACCAGCAGCAGACAGTCTCTGTCCTGAGAAACGTCTGATGCACACAAGCCCGAGAGCACAGTAAAGGCAGAAAGGACCAGCGCTCCCACGCTGAGCCTGCCGAGCGAGAGGGGCAACAGTAAATCTAGACCGCTTGCTTTATGCTTCTCCTTTCAAGAAGGGTTTTGGCTGGGGTTGAGAGAGGAGAAGACCAGCTCGCCGGGAAGGCGAGGCCAGGATGGGTGCGTGAAGGTATGCGTGGGAAGGGGATGGACACCAGGAGAGCCGGCCAGGAGACTGGGCCAAAACGCTGGTGGCCAGGGAGCGAGCAGCTTCTCTTCAGCACCCGGAGGGCTTTGTCCTTCTGCGTCTCCCCTGTGACACTGCGTGGCTGGGGCCCAAGGGGGAAGGTGTCCCGGGGCTGGGGGGAGGCCAGGCCACGCAGGCACCGAACCCCAACCCTGCCAGTTCGTGAGGGTTCCAGCACACCAGGACAGGCACCGCCGTCCCAGCCAAGGGGTGGGAAACACCAAACCAGACCAGCAACACCTGGCCCAAACCAGACCGGACACTACCTTGGCATGGGAGGCTCGAGCAGCTCCACTGCCGCAGATGCTGGCTGCAGGAATAACCGAATAACGGCTCCTTAACGACCCCAGCACACGGTCCCGCCTGGCTGCCTTGCAGAAGGGGCTGAACGAAACACTAATGCCAAGAGATGGGGAGAGCAGAAAGAGGAGCAGCAGAAGGCAAGAAAAAGCCAAGCAGAGGCTGGGAGCGCAGCATTTCACTCCAGTGCAGCACTTCTTTAAGCAGCTGTAACTGAACCACAGCTCATCTACAAGGAGAAAATGCGGACGCGGCTGGGGGAAGCATCCCATCCCGAGTGCTGCTCTCCCGCAGGCACCTGTTGGGAAGAGGGAATCCAGAGGACCATTAACCAGCATCCCAAAAATAACTCCTGGGGGTTTCAGCGCCCCTCGGAAGGTGGGAAGGCTCGGCGAGGCAGGCAGAAGGGCTGCTCGGAAGCAGTGATTTCTCTGCCGTAGTCGCACCAGCAGCACCGCTCCAGAAAGACACGTGCTCATCACTCATCAGCTAGTCCCTCCGCGAGGCTGCAGGTAACCAGTGGGTTAGTTAGCAGCCTAGTCTGCTATCAGCCCAATTAGTTAAAAAGTAATTAAAAAAACACTATGAAGCTGAAGATGAACACGATTGAGTCGGGACAGAGGGAAAGTCAGGTCCCTGCAATCGATTAGCATCACTTGAGGAATTCACTCCCATTAGATACTGCTGTAGCCAGGAGCTTAGCAGGATCCAAAAGTAGATTAAACATTTATACGGATAATGAGAACATCCTGTTACATTAGCTAGGATATAAAAAAATAAAGGCTAGACACTTCAGTGCCACGAGCCATAAATTACCCACCAGCTGATGGGGGCGAGGAAGAGGTTTCTCCAGCAGATTGGGTGCATCTACCTTCCAAAGGAGCAGTGAGGCTGGAGCATCGTTTTCAGGAGGGTGCGAGCAGCACCAGCACAGCAAGGGCGATGCTGGGGTGTCACGACAGAGCTGCCTTTGCACCTGGAAGGGCCCGATCCTGGCACGCTGCCAGGAGCCCCTTGTTCTCACTCAAGTGCTTGAATGGTGCACAGCATCCCACGAGGTCCCATTCTGTACGGATAGGAACACAATGTGGTATGTACAGGGTCTAATGCACATCCCACAGCGGGAGGAACCCAGCCTGGCTCGTGCCATGCTTGGTGCGTGTCACCGGGTGGTGAGCACCAGGATCTTGCTCGTCCCAGCTCCTTCAGGCAGCAGACAGCAGGGAGACAGGAGCATCCCACCTCAGCTGCCCGGCTCCCAGGCACCTTTCGCGGTCAGAGGGAGGTGCACAGTCTCCCACACCAATGCTGGGGTTGTTTGGGCAACTGCAAGGGCCTGTTACACTTAACTTGTGAGTAGAGGTCCCTTAAACTAAAGGCAAATGCAGCAAAAGATCATTTCCTAGAAGCTTATCACCACTCCTGGCAGCTTCTACTGATGGAGACAAGGGGAATGGACACGGCTCATTTCAGACCTGAGAGCTGGAACCTCTTTTTTTTTTTTCCTCCCACGCTGAACACCACGTGCGGAAATCTCCCCCACCCTTTCAGGTGGGGCCTTAATACACCCAGGGAAGTGGGGAAAAACCCAGGATAACTCTCAGTCTCCATGGGAAGCAGCAGGCAGATTGCTCCCGGCCGGCATCGCTCCTCCTCAGGCAGCAAGCCTCAAGGGATGCGCTCCTGAAGGGAAGCCCCATCCCTGCTGCTCTCCCCCGGAGCAAGCCCAGGACAGGCTGGGGCTCTCCTCTCTGCAAAGCTGCCACCCTACCTGTAGCTGCTTTCCGCCCCCCAGGCCAGCAGCCAGGATGTGGGCAAGCCTCGGGGGCTCCCCCGGCCACTGCTGCCTGCTGGACCCTCGAAAAGAGCCAGCACCTGGAGCCGTGGGGCTGCGAGCCCAGCACCCCGTCACCCGCAGAGCAAAGGGGTGCGGGAGGGAAGGCAGCGAGTCGCAGGCAGGGTGATGCCAGACAAGGGGGTGAGCAACTGGGTCAGTGCCTTTGGTAACGCTAACACACATAGACATGAACTTCCAAAGCATGGTATGAAGGTTAATTATCCTCCGCAGAGCGGAGGCGCTTCCCCTGCATTTCCACGAGCAAGGAACATCCAGAGAGCTGCCCCATGCCCTGGGCTCATCGCTGCCCCAGGACCGTGCTCCGAGCCAGCCTTCCGGCCTGGCAGCTACTGCTGTTCCCTGACAGACCTCATTTTAACAGGAGATGCGACAAACGATGACAAACAAGTAACGCATGATGGCAAATAAATGCTGCTCTTGCATAGGGACGCAGAGTCTTCTGTGGACACTACTTCACCAGCCGCGCTGCAGTGAGAACAGGGGAACACCGGCAAAGTTCAGAAACACCATTGAGTCAAACGCCCTAATTTTCGCAAGCACCTCTTCAGATATAATTTCCACATGCCCAACAAGCTTAGCATCGGTCCGATCGGCTCCAAGAGCTCCCAACCCCGGGTATGACCGCGAACAGGTTTGCTTTGTGGGCACAGCTGGGCCACTACAAAGATCCAAATAACTTATGGGTGTACGGGTCCAAACCACGCACCTAGAATTCACCAAGAAACTAAGCAACAGGTGGCAAAAATCACAGGACATCGGTGCTGCATGTGCCCTGCCTGCACAAGCATCCCTCCTCAAGAGGCAGATAGACACCCTGCCCGGACACAGAGATTCCCGACCCCTGCCAGCCCCGCGGGAAGCAGGGCCGGGCTGACAGGGATACCGGGCGCGCTGGACAGGTTACAACTTTTTGCCAAAGACAAACGACAAACAGCATTTCTACAGATGGCATTTCTGCTAGCAGCCATGCCCTGAAGAACTCCAGGGATCAAATAAGGATCTGGAAACCACATCCAGGAGCAAACCCCCCCCCCGCCCCCGACAGCAC
>VYZM01020548.1:61101-76947 GCA_013398915.1 Dromas ardeola
ACCACAGGTCCCAAGCCCCCAGGAGCAAAGCCAGGGCCGGAAACAAGGCATGATGGGCACCCCCAAACACACACACCACCCCCCCCAGACGTTACCTCTGTGGCACAGCTGAGGTCCATGCTGGAGGCAGGGCCAGAGATGGGCATGTCTGCACCGAGGTGAGGAAGGGGCTGAAGGCTCCAGGCTGAGCTTAAATGGAGCCATGGGCACACGTGGGGAGCCCCAGGTGAGGCTCGTGACAACTCCACAGTGCTCCCAGGACCTGACAGCCCCATCCCTCCACCTCTGCTCTCTCCACTCCCCCCTTCCTCTCTTTTTCCCCTTTCTCCATCCCATGTGCCTGTGTTGGCTCTCCAGGCACTGTGTGGGTGGCAGCTGCGTCCCTCTGTCCACCCGTTAGCGGTGGCAAAATAAAAAAGCGCCACCCCAAAAAAAAAGTGTGAGACAAAGATAAATTTGACGTCAAAAATCATTGGAGGCTGAAAAAAGTAGGAGGCCAAGTAAAAGTGTGGGGGTTGAAAAAAAGTGGTGGCCAACAACGAAAGCGGTGGCCAAAAAAGTTTGAGGCTGAGAAAATTGTAGAAGGAAATAGAATCTGAGGCTCGATGAGTCTGATGAAGAGTGGAGGCCAAAGAAGAGTGGGAAGCTGGAAAAGAGCGGGAGGCTGAGTAAAGAAGGTAGAGGCCAAAAAAGATTGGAGACGGAGAAAACAGGAAGGCTGAAAAAGAAATGGAGGCTAAAAATGAGAAGGAGACTGGAAAGGAAGTGGAGTTAAAAAGAAGATTGGAGACAGAGAAAACATAGAGGCTGAAAAGGAGTGCAAGATGAAAAAAAGGTGGGTGGTCAGGAAAAATAGAGTCCACAAAAGGGTAGAAGACCAAGAGAGGGTGGGAGGGTGAAAGAAATGCAGAGGCTGAAAAGGGTAGGAGGCCAAAATAAAGCAGGAGGCCAAATGAAAAATAGAGGCCAAAAAATGCGGAGGGTGAAACGGGGTGGGAGGCTGAAAAAGGGTGGGAGGACAATAAAATCATAGGGTGAAAAGTAGTCTGAGATTGAAAGAGTCTGACGAAGAGTGGAAGCCACTGAAGAATGGGAGGCTGAAAAGGAGCGGGAGTCCAAAGAAAAAGTGGAGACCATCAAAAAGAGTGGAGGCTAATATAGAGCTGAGGCCAAAAAGGGGTAGAAGGCCAAGAGGGGGTGGGAGGTGGGGAAAAAAAAGTGAGGAGCAAGAGCGGGATGCTGAGTAAATAGTGGAGCCCCCCAAAACTGTGGAGGTTGACAGCGAGTGGGAGGCTGAAAAGTGGGAGGTGGGTCTTGGTGGGGCAGGGCTCCATCCTTGCCCTGCTTTGCCCTGCCTTATCCTGCCTTGCCCAGCCTCATCCTGTCTCGCCTTGCCCTGCTTTGCTTTTCCTTGCCCGGCCGTGGCCGTGTCATGGAGCCGGGTGTGCACTAGAGGACAGCCGAGCTCCACGCAAGCGGCCCGGGCAGGAGCCCCCGCAGACCTTGCCCTGCCTGCCAGCACCCCCAGCCCCCGAGCACCCTGCCCTGCCTGCCAGCACTCCGTAGCCCCCCCGCCCGGAACACCCTGCCCGTGAGCACCCTGCACCCCCCAGCATCCCTGCCAGCCCCCAGCATCTGCACAGCCCGGAGCATCCTGACAGCCCTGAGCATCCTGACAGCCCTGAGCATCCGTGCTAGTTCCGAACACTGTGCCAGCCCTGAGCATCCCCATGGCCTCGAGCATCCCTGCCAGCCCTGAGCATCCCCACGGCCTCGAGCATCCCTGCCAGCCCCGAGCATTTGCACAGCCTGGAGCATCTGCACAGCTCGGAGAATCCTGACAGCCCTTAGTATCCGTGCTAGTTCTGAACACCGTGCCAGCCCTGAGCATCCCCATGGCCTCGAGCATCCCTGCCAGCCCTGAGCATCCCCATGGCCTCAGGCATTCCTGCCAGCCCCGAGCATCCCCATGGCCTCAGGCATTCCTGCCAGCCCTGAGCATCCTCACAGCCTTGAGCATCCCCACGGCCCCGAGCATCCCTGCCAGTTTCGAATATCCCTGCCAGCCCCAAGCGCTCTTCCAGCCCCGGGGCAGCCCTGCAGCCCAGAGAACCCCTGGCAGCCCCAAGCATCCCTGGCAGCATCCCCGCAGCCCTGAGCATCCCCCAGCTCCAAGTGCAGCCCAGCCTTCCGCAGGGCTCACAGGCCTCCCGCACCTGGAGGCCGATGGGCTTGGGGCCATTTGCTATAACCCTGCTGAGCAAGTCACGGCAAAGGTGAAATCAGGGGGGGATTCGGTACTTCTGCTTGTGTGGGGGGTGGTTTAGAGTTCCTTGAGTTTTATTTAAATCCGGAATCAGGAGCGTTACTTTGGGGGAAGCAGTTGTGAAGGTTCCCACTCACGGCTTTGCCCTGGAGCTGGTGCGGTTGCATAGTAAATATGGGAAATGTTTCCTTTCTTCTCAGTTTCAGGTCAGATGGGGTGGGGACCACCGCAGGCTGGGGAACTGCAGCAGGCCCTGCTGCCAGGAGCTGCTGCTTGCATTAAAATTAAGGAAGAAGAAAAGGGAATGGGAAATCCCATCCGTGGTGGTGTGGCAGGCATGCAGCCCCCACTGGCTGTCCCCCCAGCCAGCCCCCCCGCTAAGCCACAGCCTGTCCCCGCAGAGGTGGCTCACAACTCACCCTGGAGCCGGCTCTGCCGCCCAGATTCCGGCTAGAGCTAGAAAGTGTTTCCTGATGTTTAACCTCCACTTCACCCCATCCTCCACGTGGATGCGGGTAGCCGTGTCCTCCCACGCCAGCGTGAGCCCATCTTCCCTCTTCCTGCACACGCGTCGCATCCTCCCTCCTCTCCTGCTCTTGTCCCCTGGCTGCGCAGGTGACAGGTCCCTTGCCCCACACACACTGTCCTCTCGAGCATCTCCTTCCAGGGGGGTGTGCTCACTCACTCCTTCCTGCAAGGAAAGAGCTGAAGCCGGACCCACTGGATGCCACCCTCGTAAGGATGGCTCCTCGGGGCTGGGACATGGCTTCCCGCACAGCCTGTCCCCTCTCCGGGACAGGCAGCATCTCCTCAGCTCCCGCCCCCATCACACAGTGTGGGAAGCTGGGTGTCCCCAGCCCATGCTGTCACCCACGCTGGGGGCTCAGGATCCCCATGGGGTCCAGCCCAAGGCCTCCCTGTCCCTCCATTGCCCTGCATGGGGCCACGGGCTTGTGGCCACCAGGGCAGCAAGTCCTTGCCAGCTCGGCATGGAGACCACCGTGGGGCGGGCAGGGCGGGGGGGTCAGGGTGCGCGGACGCCGCTCGGGGTGAGCAGAGCAGCTGTGTTTACTTTCCATCTGCTGAAGGGAACAACAGGGGATTTTTTGATTTTTTTTTTTAAATTTCGTTTTATTTTTTGGAGGCTTTGTGTGTCCTTCCCCGGCCAGAAACCTTCACGTAAACATCCTGCCGCTTCGCCAGGAGGAGAGAGCGCAGTGATGGAGGAGATGTCCTGCCTCCTGCTCTGCATGGCTGCATGTCTTGCACCCACCCACAGCCAGGCACATCCACCACAGGGTCGGGTAGCACAGGAGGGTGCTGACATCCCCCCTCCCTGCCTCAGCTCGGTGAGGTCCCTGGGACAGCGGGGCCAGGCTGGTGAAGGGTGCGCAGGTGACCCCACAAGTCCCCAGGAAAGCACGAGAGCCTGCTGCCGGTGCCAGCCCCGAGCACAGCATCCGACAGCCAAATATCTACAAAAAGAGGTTCGTGCTCTCCCTGAAGGCAGGGAGAGGGGTCTCCAGCCCTGCGGGGTCTGAGGGGGAGTTTGGAGTCAACAGGAACATAACCCCCCCAAAGCCTCGTTGCACACCTCTGCCTCCCTCCATCCATCAGGAACACCTCGGATGCGCAGGGCTGCTCCCTGCTTGCTGCGCTCCCGACACCCCGGTAACCACCCCGGGCAGCCCCTCATCGCCTCCTGCGTGCCCAGCCCCTGTCACTCCTGGGGCAGGGGACACGGGGGACGCGGGGGACACTGGGCAGGTGGCTGCAGAAGAATGTAGTCAATGGCTCGGTAAAGATTTCGGAACCCTCGTGCTGTGCCTGTGCAGGAGGCAAAGGGAAGGCCCTGAGCACACACCGCCGCCTCTGCCAAGGCTTAATCAGCAGGTTTGTTCCGAGTTGTGGCCAGCCTGATTAATCCAGGCTGCCTCTGCTGGGATGCTGGTTTCAGAGCCTGCCACTGAAAGCAGATTTCTGGCTATTATGCACAGAAAATTGTTCAGGTTCTGGCTGAATTATCGGTGTCCAGGGAAACGGAGCAATACCTCGGTGGGATGGATGCTAATGGCTTGCGGTGGTGACGGTGCCCCTCTGTGGGTGTCAGAAGGGCTCAGGGGGCCTGGGACAAACCCCGAGACTTGGAGGGACACCAGTCCTGCCCTGCCTGGGAGAGACAGGACCCATTGCTGGCCCAGAGCGTCATCGTCTCCAGTGAGGAGGAGAGGAAGCATCTGACTCCGAAGGAAGCATTACCCTCCCGACCCCAGCACTCGGGCCAACTGTTGACTCATTTAACATCATCCCCTTCTTGGCCTAGGAAACGAGGAAGAGTGCGGTCAGGCAATGCCGTAGCCCAGCTGCCTTCGCTCCTCGCAGCCTGGAGAGGGGCAGAGTCCGCGTGTGTCACCCTGGGGCTGGGGGAGGACCGGGCTTTGCCGGATTCGGTGTCCGCTGCCGAGCCCGTGCGGCGGGAGCGGTGCTCGCTGGAGCGCGCGTGGCAATGCCAGTGCTGGGGGGTGACGCCGCAGCCGTGGCAGCAGAGCATCCCGGGTGCAGGCAGGCAGCATGTGGGAGCATCCTGGGGGCAGTCCCACAGCTGGGGGCCGGGATGAGGGCTATGGGGCCGGCCAGCCGCCGGTGGGACCATGCAGCCACTGGGCGAGGCTTGGCGACGGCGGCGGCTTTGCTTTGTTTACTCTGCAACTTCGGCTATGGCTGGAGTTTGTTAAGGGGTCAGGCTGATTGGGTTGTTTTCCTGTACTTTACAATTTCCTATGTGGTACTTTAATAGACGTTAGGGCGCCTACAGCTACAGAGAGGCACTTTATTTTATTTCAGAAATGGAAGTAAATAAAGAAATAAATGCACCCAGGCATCGCCTCCCCCTCCCCGACCGCCTCGCTCACTCGCTATCTCTCCACAGCCCCTCACCGGCTTCCTCTGGCTTAGGGGAACCTTGTTTAAACCAACGACAATATATTTTTAACGAGGATTGTTAATTAGCCCCGGCCCCAACCCATTGCGCATGGCTTCCCTGAAGCCGGGCTGGGGCTCTTTGGAGCAGCACGGGGGCTCAGTGCTGGCTCTTTCCTTGCTGCAAACACCAACATCTCGATAAACACCAAGGAAGTGGCTTTAAGCTCTTGCCTAAAGGAGGCTCCTCTGGGAAAGGCTTTGCTGGGATCGAGTGGAGAAGCCTGGGAGGGATGGGGAGGACCCCGGCATGATGCTGGTGCACCTCTAGGACATGCGAAGCTCTCCCCTCCGCCGCTGCACGTTTAATCCGGGATGGCTGCGACCTGGCAGGTGCCAGCCCTGTCCCCGTGCCCTGCTACAGCCCTCGGTCCCGCTGCTTGCCCCCGAGACGAAGCCACCACTGGGTCTGCAGCTCCTGCAATGCCCCTGAGGCTGCTCCGATGGATGGACTTGCCCAGCCTAACGAAAGCCATCGCTGCTCCAGTCACGCTGGCACAAACTGCAGTGACAAGCAGGAGGGAGTTGGGTCATAGAATCGTAGAATGTGTTGGGTTGGAAGGGACCTTTAAAGGCCATCTAGTCCAACCCCCCTGCAGTGAGCAGGGACACCTTTAACTAGAGCAGGTTGCTCAGAGCCTCATCCAGCCTGGCCTTGAACCCCTCCAGGGATGGGGCCTCCACCACCGCTCTGGGCAACCTGGGCCAGTGTCTCACCACCCTCAGTGTCAAGAACTTCTTCCTAATGTCTCATCTAAACCTGCCCTGCTCTAGTTTAAAGCCATTGCCCCTCGTCCTGTCGCTACATGCCCTTGCCAACAGCCCCTCCCCAGCTTTCTTGTAGCCCCCTTCAGGTGCTGGAAGGGGCTCTAAGGTCTACCGGGAGCCTCCTCTTCTCCAGGCTGAACCCCCCCAACTCTCTCAGCCTGTCCTCACAGCAGAGGGGCTCCAGCCCTTTGATCATCCTCGTGGCCTCCTCTGGACCCGCTCCAACAGCTCCATGTCCTTCTTGTGCTGAGTGTTCCAGAGCAGGACACAGTACAGGGTCCCGGGGAGCTGCACACCCCCCATCACATCACCCGCTGCCACCCCCCGGCTCTGCCGCTTCTCCCCCTGAAGATGGGGCCGGGCTCGGGCACGGGGCTGCCCTGCGCCCAGGGTGGCTGCGCAGCCGGGGGACATCGCCGCTGGGGTGACGTGCCCCCCATGGCACAGCGGGTGCCCGTGGGGTCAGTGGCACTGCTGCACCCGCTGGCATCCCGCTCGGGGTGCTGCGGGCAGCTGCTGCCCCAGGGACCTGCCGCTGGCACTTGCTTTTTACAAAGAGTGGGACTGGGATGTTGATAAGGTGCCAGCGGTGCCTTTCTCTGGGCCTTTCCCTGCTCTCCCAGGCCCTGAGGACAAACATTCCTGGCATATTTGTCATGTTCGGCTCAATACAGCATCCTTCAGAAGAGAAAAAAAATCAAATAAAAGAAAATCCGGTTCTTCCACTGCTCCCTTTAGGGTTCTTTTACGCTTAAGCTTTTTAATTCCAGCTCTGAATAACACTCTTTATGGGGAGGCCTGAAAAGCTGCAGCCTTCACCCAGCCGGTGCAGGGGCGGAAGGGGAGCGCAGCCGGCGTCGGGGCTGCCGGGGGGTGTGGGGGGAGCCCCGGCTGTCACCCCTCCTCCCGGCACCCACAGGGACCCCGCTGCCATCCAGCCCTGCGGCGTGTGGCGGGGGGAGCTGGAGGTGCGATGGGGCTGCTGCTGGGCAGGTGCCCACAGGGCTTGCAGGTGGCAGGGACGTGGGTGACACTGGGTGGCCTTAAACTAGACGTGGGGAGCCAGGACTGATAAATAAAAGGGTTTCACATGAGCATTTTTACTGACGTAAACCAAAAGGCGCCTGGATCCCAAGGATGCCCCATCACCCCTGGTGCCTGGGGTGCTGAGCCCATCACGCTGGGCTGGGGTGGTGGCACTGGACCTATCACCCGGTGGCCAACCACTTGGCAGGGGGTGTGTGGCTGTCTCCAACACAGCCAGTCTCCTCTTCACCTCACCCCCTTGCCTTTTCACTTCACCCCATTCCACTCCCCAGGTTAGAACAAACACCGGAGCTCAGGACCGATTTTAAGGATGCTCTGCATCTTTCTGACTCGCTGTGCAGCAAGGGCAGGTGCAGCTGGCCTTGCATGCCGCCCTCCATTTGTGCCCTTTCTCCCACCAAAGTGCTAAAACCACCACCCCGCACATTTATAAAGGTTTGTTTTCCAGGCTGGGGCTTTGGCAGGAGATGAGCTTCCGTGGCTCAGGGCATCAGACGGTGGCATCTCAAAGTCCCGTAGTAAATCACCTTTTCTGACCACCCGTTCCCCATGTAGACGCTCCCCGGTGCTGCCCGTGCCGTGGCTTGCCAGGGGCTGGGGCTGCCTTCTCCCTTTCAAAGGACACCTGGGTACGGGGGCGAGCACCACGCGGCTTCAGAGAGCTCTCGGAGCTTGGGAAAAAGCCTCCGAGGCTCTTCCCCAGCTGTTTGCCTCCCCGAGACTCCTGGGTTAGACCACGCCGCTGGCACGCTGCCTCCCCGCCGTGCTCGATACCACCTCTGCAGCGGACACGCACAAGCCCGGGCATCGCCAGGAGCTGCCGCGGGGCCAGGCTGGGCTGGGGACCGCGGCACAGGGGATGGGCTCCGGCATGGCTGTCCCCCAGGTAGCCCAGACCCAGGGGTCTGGGAGAGGGCAAGGAGGCCGGGTGGGCAACAGAGGCAGCTGGGAAGGGGCACGGGCAGAGCCCCCGCTCCCCGCATGCAGCTGGCCGTGACACGCTGCCGGGGGCCCGCCGATGCTCACTTTTTTCCCACTCCCTCCTCCTCATCCCTCCCCCCCCCGAGGAAAGTGATGTTTTTTGGAGAAGAATGAAAGGAAAGCCGGGGAATGCTCGCTGTGCTAATTCTGTCAGGGAGCCAAGAAATATGAAGCGCCCCTTTGTTTTTTTTTGAGCAATTATCCTTCACAATTTGGCTTTTTGTATCTCCGTGCGTGTAAAACTAGTCATTATATCCTGCCTTATCTGCAGGGAGCGTGCTGCCTCCTCCCTGCACTCCCAGCCCTCTCCTCTCACCCGGGCAGCACCGGCTGCGTCACACTGGGCATCCGAGCCCAGCTGGCCCTGCCCTTGCTGCACAGCGGGTCAGAAAGATGCAAGGCATCCCTAAAATCGGTCCTGAGCACCGGTGTTTGTTCTAACCTGAGTGTTGCGGAGGTCTCCCCATAGCCATCACCTGCAGCACCCCCGGCAGCTCCCTGGAAGCGGTCCCCCTTGTCCCAGCTCTAAGCCCAAAGTGACCCATCGGGTAACTCAGAGCATCCTTTGGGCTGATCCATCCTACACCGACCGCTCTGCGGCTCCATCAGCCTTTCCCCAAAACGCCCACCGCTCTGCTCATCCTGGCTGCGGAGCAACCAAAGGCACCCCTAAAACTGCTCTGTGCATGGGGAGGGCGCAGGGGGCTCTGCCACCACCGGTCCCTGTGCAGCACGGAGCGAGGGGAGCGGGGCCACCCGCCCTGTCCTTGGCCGGGGCTGCACCAGCCATCCTCTGCCCTTGCTGCTGGAAAGGGAATTTACCCCACCCCAGCTTTTATGACTGTTTAAACACACGAAGCTGCCACACGCTCCATCCGCCCAAGCCGGATGCCGTGCAGAGGCAGAGTGGCCATGCCCTGCTTTGCAATTTTGCCTCCCCAAGGCTTCGTTTCATGGGGGAAGCTCCCAAATCCTGCCCCCCACTGTGATTTCCCGCAGCTGATTTCCCCTGTAACACTTGTCCCCATGAGACTTGCTCCTTCCTTTAGCTTCTCATCAGCCCTTATCAGGCTGTGTCAAGGCCTTGCAGGCAGGTACGGCTGTGTTTGCCCGAGGGAGGCACAGAGGGACGAGGCGTGGGGGACAGTAAAGGGGGGGCAGCTGCTTTTGGCCTCTCATCCAGCAGCTCCAAATTCAGGTCAGGGCTGTGCCGTGAGCTGCGATGGGTCTATGTGTGTGTGTGTTTTCATGTTGCCCTTCGGGTCCCACTCTGGAACCCAGTGATAAAGCAGCCGCCGTACCGCTCCGGGGAGTCCCTGATGCATCTGGGACCGTCGGGGTCCCTCGATGGCCACAGTCCCACCAAGGAAGCCGTGTCGGGAGGTGGCAGGAGGGTGACTTTGTGCTCCGTGTGCTGCGCTGGATCCCACCACGCAGCTTTCCAAAAGGGCTTCAGAGATGGGGGTGGGGACTGGCCAACACTCTGCAATGGCCCGAGAGCATCCCCCTCCCCTGGCTGCCCCCACACTTGGCTCTCCATCACAGCGGCTCCTTCCACAGCACATTTCTGAGCCAAGGGCTCCCTGAGACACCGCTTATCTCTCTGCAGGGCTGGCAGATTTTACGAGGGGCTTTTCTTTAAGACGCAGAGCAAATCTGTTGCTTATAAAAGCGGGGCCCGGTACGCTGCAGGTACAGCGGGTGCTGCAGGAGCCAGCCCCGGCTGGTGGCACAAGTCTGGGGTCCTCTCCGGGATGCAACCAGTGTAAAACATGGCATTGGAAATGGCTGGCAGATAAAAACACGCCTATGTTTGCTGGTTGAAGGATCTGAGCAATGTTCCTGCCTTTAGCAGCCCTCACATCCATCCCTCTCCCCATGGAAGGGGCTCAAGACCTCCACGTGTGCAGGGATCTGTTGGAGTGCTCCGTGCGTCCCCGTGCAGAGTCCAGATGTGGGATTTTGCCTGGGGAAGCCACAACAGGATAAACAAGGCTGCACTCCTCGGACTGCCCGCACGCCCGGCTCCGGAGAGCATCGCAGAACCCCCCTCCCGCATCGCTCCTCCAGCTGCAGCTGCCTCCGGTTTGCAGAGGGCCCAGGCGGGCCGGTAAACACCGCTGGTGGCCAGTAAACAGGTTAGGGCTAAACAGGACGTGAGCGATTGCATCCGTCCCGAGGCTTTGCCAGGGCCAGCAGAGCCGGTGTGCGGACACGGCGCTTCCCGGGGAACCAGGCTGGGTGCCAAGGGGTGCTGGGGGGGTGCTGAGACCCTGCTGGGGTCCTGCTCCTGCAACCTTGCACCCTGCGATTTGCCCCGCGCAAGGGGATGTGCAGATGCTGACGGCGCACGCAGCCGGGGTGGTTTGCCTCCCTTTTCTCACAAAGAAAGGCTGGGGAGCAGCAGCTGCAAAAGCTGCTGGTGAAAACCAAGAAAACCGTGACTTAGATTTGATTTTCCTATCTGTCTGAAGGTGCTCTGACCAGGCTCCGAGCTGGTGATCCTGAGCGAGCACTAACGGGAGCTGCCGCGATTCTGGAAGAATTCAATGGCAGCTATACATGACTTCTTGTCCCAAAGACAACAAGCAGCCAGCTCAGCGCTGACAGACGAGCCCTGGAACTTGCTCCCAGGCTACCTGGAGGAAGCACTGAAACACATTTCATATTGGGAAGAGCCAAAGCCCCTGCCCAAGGCAATGCCGGGCTCATGCAAAGCCTGGACAAATACCAGCCTGCTTGTTTAATGAGCCTCCCGCACGATGAGGACATGAGGCGAGCTGGGGTTTCCAAGGCATGGAGGGGGAGACAGCAGCACGGGTGGGTGCAGGGGATGGTCCGGGTGGTGATGGAGCAGGGCTGGCCCCAGCAATCAGGCAGGGCTGCACCCCGCGCACCCCCGCGTCCGCGCAAGGCAACTTATTTTCTTATCAGAAACGACCTGGCAAAGCCCCAAGTGCTGGCGAACTGCTTCAGCTCAAACCAACGAGCTGACAGCTCCATGAGACGAGGGTCTCCTGGCAGAGGGTGGCGGGGGGGGACAAGCCAGCCGCTCGGGTTTTGGCCGTTCCTCGGGAACATCTTTGCCTGAAGGCTTTAATGGCAAACACAAATGTGCGTGACTAGGTGTAAGCCAAGGAGCCTGTGCCAGGTCCTGCTACCTACTTAATACCTGGGGCCTGTTCAATTATGACGACTCCCTCCTGGGTAATGAATATTTTTAGCACTCTGCTATAGTGATTTTAGTGCCCAGAGAGGCCAGTTCCTGGCCGGCCTCATAAGGCGGTGCTGGGGCTGCTTATGTTATTCCAAGGATGTCTTCCCCTGTACAGATCCCAAGGGACCTACAGAATATCCTGATCTCTCTCTCTTTCGGTTGTTTTTTTTGTGGTTGGTTTTTTTTTTTTTTTTTTTTTTTAAAAGCTTTCTCTGATGTAAGCGGAAATAAATCTGCTGCTTTGGAAGCGGGGGAAACTGCCGGTCCCCTCACGGCTTCGGCATCAGGCTCGGAGCTTGGACAAAGGGCAGATCTGTCCCTCCTCACCCCCTCCGGAGCCTGGGGCTGAAGAAAAGGTCCGTGCTGAGAGCAGAAAGGGGGGTTCGCCCCTACCCTTTGGTCTGTGCGAGGGGCTCCATCTGGAAGCACTAAGGATGGAAGGGAAACTGAGTTTCTAATATTGTGTTTGGCTGCAATCTTGTTGTAGCGACTGCTGTTAATGCAAATCCCGTGTTGATTTTCTCCAGCTCGCTTAGCTGGGTCGCAAGGCAAAAAAAAAAGCAGGATTTCTCTCCAGCTGGAACCAGGAGCCAGGGCTGCGGAGGAGGAGGAGGAAGGGGGGGCGGTCAGGCGGGGGCGAGGGCATCGGGACATCGCAGCCGTCCCCGGTGTCACCCATGCGCTACCGCGGGCAGCGTGGGGAGCAGCCCACCGGGAACGTCCCTCTGGTGTGTTTGCTGGGCTCGGGAAAGCGTATTCCCAAAACTGGTGGCGGTTGTTGTGCCTGGGGGATAAATCCCCACCCTGTGCCCCGAGACAGAGAGGGGATGGCCCGAGCTGCAGGCTGCACCCCAGGAAGGCTTTCGGAGATGTATCCCACCCCGTGGGCTCCCACTCCCTTCGGAGGGTCCTGCTTTATTTATCGCCCTTAGAGGACCATTTTTTCTTGCAGGTTTAAGCAGCAATACGGGACGGTCGATGACTCCTGAAGAAAAGCGTTGAGAATGAGTGCGGGCAGCGCGCCGCCAGCGCCCGCAGCTGTTCGAGGCAGAATCCGCTTTTCCAAAAGCAATCCGCGGCTCAGTCACCTGTTGATTAATACCCCATCCCCGGCAGGTTTCCTCGTGCCTGTGAGCCTCCCGGGTGATATCTCCTCGAGTCGCTTGAGTTACTCGCCTCTAATCCCTCGGCAGAGGTGAGCAGAGCCGATGCCGCTGGCAGCTCGGCGCAGAGGGATTTTTCCTGCTGGCCGGGGTCAGGCGGACGCATTGCTGATAACTTGGAGATGCTTTTGGGTGGGAGGTGGCCGGGTGTGCTGAGCATCCATCCAGAGCACGCTGAGGAGGGCACACGAGGCAGCCCTGGGGTCACTTCTCGCCTTGGCCTGAGCTCTGGAGAGCTTCAACCAGGAATGAGGAAAATTCAGCTGACGTGGGGAGTGAGCACCGACACCTCTCTCCAGCCCGTGCTCTGGAGCTGCTGATTGCAGGTGAGGGTTTTCCTGCTCTCACAGGGACCTGCACCACGTGTCACTGCCCCGCAGCCTCCCCTCCCCGCGCTGAGGGTCAGCAGGTGACAATTTGAGCAAAAACTGATCCCATTCCAGGTTCTTGAAGTCATTTTGCTTTTGTAATGTGCTAATTCCTGGGCCCAGAGAAATAATTGGTTCCAGATCCTAGAGCTTTTTTGCAGGAGGGCGATGGATCTTGGCAGCCCTTCCCACCTCCAGCACGAGCGGCGCGGGGAACCTGCGGCTGTGGTGGGACCACGTCACGGCTCCCGCTGCGGGAAGGACGGCAGCGGCGATGGCATCGGCTCCCCGTGCCGCTGCAGTGCTCGGTCCTGCCCGTGGCAGAGTGGCCGTGGGTGGCCGTCCTGCACGCCACGCCGCCCGATGCACCCGCTGTGCCCGCGGGTACACCCCCACACTCATCCTACCCACCCTCCCTGGCTGCTGCGCGTGTCCCCCGCCGCGGGGGACATCTGCTCGTGTTTTTCTCTTCCCCACCCCCCCCGGCTCTCCAGGCCGGAGGTGCAGCTTCAATCTTTCCGAGAGTTCAGGAAGGTCAAAGACGTTTTCCAATGGTTCCCATTGGGCTGTGTCTTCTCCAGATTGCATCAATGTGAGAGGCTCCGCATTATCCGCCGCATCTGACCCCGCAGTTAGCTCATTCCTTGGCCAGGCTGTTCCCATCCCAGTTGGATTTATTCACCCATCTGCCGATACCGTAGCACACAGCTCCCGGTGGGCTGCATTCGGATCTGCCCTCCTGGACACCCCCGGCCTGAGCATCTGCAGTGTGTGTGTGTGTGAACGCCCCCCCCATCCCCTGCCCACACACCAGTGCTGGGGGGTCCCAACAGCCCCAAAACTCTGGCTGTGCCCCCCCGCAGGGCTGGGCTGTGGAGCCAGTTCGACGCTCATCCTGCAGCATCAACCGCAGCTCATCCCTGGCACATCCCCAGGATGCCCCGTGCCCCAGGCAGAGGTGGAGGGATCAATGGCCATGGCTGGGAAAAGGGGGCCAGGACTGACCGTGTGACAAAACCCATGCCTGCAGCCTCACAGCTCCCGGGCGGCTGCTGTATTCCACCGCATCCATTCCCTCTGTGCGACCTGGCAGCAGGGACACAGTTTTCCACAGCTTGGCAGAGCTGGGGGGCAAACTTCTGGGTGTTTTCCTGCCTCCAAGAGCAGGGAGAGGTGGGTGACATACTGCCACCCCTACCTGCTGGGCATCCTCAAGTGAGGTACTGTGCACCCGCGGTGAATCCTCCCTGGGATGCAGGTTGCGACCTGGCCCCCGTGCTGCGGTCCAGGGGTGATGAGGGGGGGGAGATAGACATGGGGTGGGAGAGCAGCCAGGCCCCCAGCGCTCAGAGCCCAAGGGCAGCCTCTGCGCAGCCAGGAGCTTTCCTGGTGAAGACTCCACTCGAGCAGAGTCAGCTTACGTTTATTTTTTCCCCTCTAATAAAAAACTAATAAAGGAGAAAATGAAAAAATAATTTTCTGGAATTTGGCTGTGTCTGCCCAGTTTCCTTTGTCCGATCAGCGGGGCTGCGGATGTGCCGGCGTGTGAGACGCAGGTCACTGCGGCGTGGGTGCTGCAGTGCGGGGCATCGCGTCCCCTTCCCCTTCCCCTTTCCCTTCCCCTTTTCCCTTTCCCTTCCCTTTTTCCCTTCCCCTTTTCCCCTGTCCCCCTGCCCATGCCCTCCCTCCTGCAGAGGGCCAGGGCCAGCACAGGGTGCCGTGCCAGAGCCCAGGGCCGGGGGGTCCCCATCCCACCTGCAGACCCCCATTCCCGGCTGCCCACTCTGGAGCATCCTGCCCGCGCTGCCCGCGCTGCCTGCCCTCCCCGCAGCCACCGGCACCCCTTGGCGGGGGGACAAACCTCCCTTGTGCCTCCCTTGTTGTTGTTTTGGGCTTTGTCTCTCTCTAAGAAAACCGCCCGGTGTAAACCTCTGCAAAGGGCCCATCCTGCATTATTTATGCTCGCAGCGGGACCCTTCGCGCTCTTTTATCCTGCCTCTTTAATACGAACCAGAGATTTTTTTGGCTTAAAAAAAGTCTGCTGTGTTCCCGCTCCTTCCCCTGCCCAGCCCCACTCCTTTGGAAGTTCAGATAAGGGGAAGATTTATACCGGCGAGGAGGGAGGCAGTGAGCAGGGGGTTAAGAGAGAGTCGCTTTTGGGGATTCTTTGAAGATAAATTTAACTTGTTCTTATCTGGGCTCCATGCACTCAAGAAAATGTTAAGGCTGGGTAGGGTGGCCGCGGCTGGGGGAGATGGGGGCTGGTTTTAATCTTTACCCGGTTCCATTTTGGGTTTATTATAGTGACATTCATCACTCCGGCCAGGTAAATAACTCGGGTCCTCGCTATTGCCCGGTGTGGCAGTGGTAGCGCTGGGGGATGCTGGCAGATAAACGTGAGCTCTCCGCCCCGGGCGGTTCATGGGGAGGTGCCGGAGAAGCCGTAAGCACTCGCAGGATGCGCTTTTATTTCACATCTCACCTATTAGGGGGCGGCGGGTGGGAATGGGGGGCAGAGGGGTCCCAGCCCCGTGGGGCACTAATCGAACACACACCCCCGTGTCCGCTGACAGCGGGTGGGAGCGCGGCCCCCAGCCCCGCAGCTGGGGCTAATGAGCGCCGGGGCTCATTAGTGACCCACGCGCTCACGGCGCAGGACGACCGGGCTGGGCCGAGCTTGGCGCCAGGGGTTATTAAGGCGCTGCCAGCCGGGGTGACGGAGGGACACCATCGGCGGGAGGGGGGGTTTACAGACCGGTTTGCCGGCAGCTTTCCACTTGCCTTCTCCGAAGCTGCGAGGCTGCCTTTGCCTGCAGTGTCTCTGCCCGGACCTCGGGGCTTCTCCCCATGCAGATGTGTCCCAACACCTTCAGGGGGGGCACGCGCTTGTGGGGTGACCTGAGCAGCCCCAGGTGACACCCTGGGCAGCCAGCAGCACGGCTGGGCAGAGGCTGCAAAACGCTTTTCTGTTCATTTTGTGTTTTTTTTTTTTTTCCACACAGTTTCTTGTGGTGGGAAATTTCTGGCTCGAAGGTTGAACGTTTTAGCAAAGGAGAG
>VYZM01020548.1:77161-96664 GCA_013398915.1 Dromas ardeola
CCATGTCCCCCCCAACCCCAGCATGGCAGCGGTGCCTCAGGCAGCTGCGTGTCACTGCAAAGGCCACTTCCCCCAGCTCGGCGGGACGGTTTGGTGCCTGACCCGTGACCTGGGTGTCAGCAGGTATTAACGATCCCCTCATGCCTGGCCAGGGAGCGCCCAGCCCGCCACAGAATTCCCTGCATTTGGGGAGGCAAAGAGCATCCCCGCGCTGCCGCAGCGGGGACGGGCACCCACAGCACCCCGCAGCGCTCTGCTCTCGGCCCATCCGAGCCAAAGGCCAGCGGCTCCTATCTCTGATCTCCATCATTAATTTATGTCCCCGGGCTTCAGCTGCCAGTGCTGCTTTAATTCACCAGAGGAGGGAGGGCAGGTCCCTTCAGCCCGGCCGTATATCTGCCTGGGGTTATCTAGGAATTCAACCCCGCTATCGCGGCCCTGTAAAGGGCTGAGCATCGTGGCCGCTGTGCCCTCTCCTGCCAGGGTCCCTCTCATCGCCCCGATGCACTCCAGGCTCGTCCCCTCCCTCCCCAGGGTCGCCGGCTGTTAACCTGGCGCAGCGGTGGGGGAACATTTTTGGGGGCAGGAGCACATGCTTCTGCACAGGGGCACGGAAAGGGTCCCAACAGCACCAGGGCTGGGCGAGAGGCCTGGTGGTTTTGCTTCCCAACTGGGTTTTTCCATGATGTCTCCTTTGTCTCTTTGGTGCAAGGGCTATTTAATGATGCTCCAACCAGCAACAAATGGTTAAAACCAGCCACGAGTGTTTAAAAATCTAAATAGAAAGGACAAATGGTGAAAACAAAGGCTGAGGTAGAAAGGGAATGAAATAAATGACTTTCCTAAGACCATACCAGCAGGTCTAGAAGGCGAATCGGTATCTTATCCGCAGAGCAATGATGTTTTCCATGTGCTTTGTGCTCTCTCCGTGCAGAGGGCTGGGTGGAAAGCACATAGGAAACCATTTCCTCTCCCTTCCACTCCCCCTCAAAGGTAAATGCTGCGCAGAGCAGAAGCGATTCATCAGGCTGAGGACCTGTATTTATGTTTCAATCAACTGGAAATGAGTAAGTACCTGGGTAACAGGAGTGGGTATTTTGCATCTGGCTGTTGAAAGGTCGGGGACCCTGGGGGTCTCTTTGCTTCTCCTGATATATTGAGGCTGCGTGTTCTGATGCCGTCCTTTGTCAGCTCCTCTCCACCTGGGAAAGGGATGGAAGCACCTTCCTGGAGCTGGTGCCGTCTCACCAGAGCATCACCCTGGGTGTGTGTGAAGGGAGAGCGAAGGCGTCCCCCTGCTCTTGCTCCCAGCACCCCCTTCATTAAGGCAGAGTGTGTCCTTAGGGGTCAAATCCCTGGTGAGGCAGGAAAAGTGCCGTGTCCCGACATTTAGGGAGGGACATTTTATTAGGGAGTGTAATGATAGGACGAGGGGTAACAGTTTCAAACTGAAGGAGGGGAGATTTAGACTGGTTATCAGGAAGAAATTCTTTGCTGTGAGGGTGGTGAGCCCCTGGCCCAGGTTGCCCAGAGAAGCTGTGGCTGCCCCATCCCTGGAGGGGTTCAAGGCCAGGCTGGACGGGGCTTGGAGCAACCTGGTCTGGTGGGAGGTGTCCCTGCCCAGGGCAGGGGGTTGGAACTAGATGATCTTTAAGGTCCCTTCCAACCTAAACCATTCTATGATTCTATGATCTAATGTGCTCACCAGCGCCCTTGTTTTCTAAATCCTTTGCTACAACGCTGGAGGCTGATGCCCTGCCTGAGCCCTGCTGCCTGAGCGGGCTGGGGTTCTGGGGAGCCCCCATGGTGGCTGTGGGTCCCAGCCTCACGGCGCTGAAAGGACCAGCATCCTCCAAGCATGGTCCCATGCTCTAACTGGGATGAGCCGTGACCGTCCCAGTGCGCAGAAATGCGCCAGGCGGGATCTTGGTAGCAGATTTTGGTCGTGGCGGCAGTGCTGGGGCAGGGTGCAGACAGGGGTGCCGAAAGCCACAACATTTTGGGAAAGGCAGAGTCCTTGAGCACCAAGGGGGAGGATGCGGGAAGCCCAAGCCTGGCTGGAGGTGGCGAGTGAGGCCCTGGAGCTCTGGGATCATAGAATCATAGAATGTGTTGGGTTGGAAGGGACCTTTAAAGGCCATCTAGTCCAACCCCCCTGCAGTGAGCAAGGACACCTTTAACTAGAGCAGGTTGCTCAGAGCCTCATCCAGCCTGGCCTTGAACCCCTCCAGGGATGGGGCCTCCACCACCGCTCTGGGCAACCTGGGCCAGTGTCTCACCACCCTCAGTGTCAAGAACTTCTTCCTAATGTCTCATCTAAACCTGCCCTGCTCTAGTTTAAAGCCATTGCCCCTCGTCCTGTCGCTACATGCCCTTGCCAACAGCCCCTCCCCAGCTTTCTTGTAGCCCCCTTCAGGTGCTGGAAGGGGCTCTAAGGTCTCCCCGGAGCCTTCTCTTCTCCAGGCTGAACACCCCCAGTGCTCTCAGCCTGTCCTCACAGCAGAGGGGCTCCAGCCCTCCAAGCATCCTCGTGGCCTCCTCTGGACCCACTCCAATAGCTCCAAGTCCTTCTTGTGCTGAGGGCTCCAGAGCTGGACACAGTAGTCCAGGATGTGACCAGCAAAGGGAGAGGCAAGGGAGATGGCAGGAGCCCAGGAGGCGTGAGCTAAAAATGCCCCTTTCAGATTGGAGGAACCCAGCTCGCCTGAAGGCAAGAGAAAGGAGCAGAGAATATGGCAGGTCAGTTGTAAGATATGGCTTGGGGGGATACGGTGAGACTGAAGGTAGGGAACAAAGTGCTCTGGCACATCAGAAGGAGAAGGGCTGCAAGGGAATTCCTGCATCCGTGAGCAACCCAGAAAATATAAAAGAATAAAAGAAAAATGAAGGAGGGAAGGACACCGCAGAGGAGAGAGAGGGTTTCTCCGCGTTGAACTCCTTCAGAGCAAACGTACGTGCCACAGCGATGCCAACCAGCCCAGCCACCAGTGGGGCCTAGGGAGCCACCGCCACCGAGGAGGGCTCCCGAAATCACATCAAAGAGCAGCAAGGACGGCCAGCGTCCTCCAAGACTCCAGAAGGATGAAGCAGCTCAGCTGCTAGACTAAATAGCTCGGGCTGGGAACTGGCCAAGGGGAAAAAAAAAAAAATTCTATTGAAAAATGCCGATTCATCAACTTTGTCGTGAACAGATCAGCACTGTTTTCTTTTTTTTCGCTGCAAAAAAAGAGAAAAAGTCTCCAAATTACTGAATGTTTAGCTCTTTTCTGTTTCAAAAATCCTGAAATTAAAGTTAATGATAGGAAAACACATTTAAAAATAAATGGCCGTCATGACTGAAACAAAAGCCTATGAAAATATGGGGAGAGCACGTTTTGATTGTCCTGGGCTCTTCTTTGCAATTATTTTCCCTTCCCCTGCTCCTTTTTTTTTTTTTTTATTTTTTTTTTATTTTTGAGATGTGATGTCCTCGCTGCCTGGCTCTGCAGCTGTGGCTGGATTTGGATGGAGAGGGGCGAGAGGAGCCCTGGGGATGCATCTGAGCCCCCCAGGATGGCGAGGATGGGGCTGGGGGTTTGGGGGGGCCAGAGATCTTTCTCCCAGGAGCTGTGGGGGGAATCTCTGTCCCCACCAGCGCTGCTGAAGCAGCAGCAAAGTGCCATGAAGAAGGAGGGTGGCAGACACTCATGACGGATGGATGCTGGCACGTTGTGTTGGGTGGATGGAGCTGCGGGCTGGTAATTTTAGCTGCTCCTCCTGGCTACTTTCAAGCCAACATTGAAGCCGTTTGGTATTCTGCCCCCACGACTTTTTCAGAGGGGGTTACGAAGTCTTTGAGGCGTTACTAGGTGCTAAAGTTATAACGAATAACGTTTTAATTAAGCTCGTGGTCGCTATAAAAAAAATACCTCAATGAAAGATTGGGGGAAATACTGCAGAGGAAATATCTCCCGTACAAAGAACAAGGCTGTGTGAAACCAGTAATGGGTCTAGCAGAAGTTCTCTCCGTTGGATATAGAGTGAGAAAAGATGTCTTAATTGCTAATCCAGAGAAATTTGGAGCAATAGGCAAAATGTCCCCTCCCCAGCGCGAAGCAGATCTGTAGAGGACCCTCGGAAAGATTAATCATGGGACAAATTCTTTATAAACATATAGGCCAACCCAAAGACTTGAGGCGCTTCGCACGACTCCTCTGGAAAAGGGATTTTTAGCAGAGGAGAGGAAGCTGAAGGAGGCCTTTGGGCAGCTCTGAGCAGTGATTGCTCCTGGGTGACCACGCTGGTGGCTGCGCAGGGCAATGGTGGCATTTCCTGGCCATCATGGCATTCCTCGGGGACCGTGCTGCTCTGAAGGGAAAAGCCCCGCTGCAGCTCATCCATCCTGGGGCAGCAGGGTTCAGGTCCTGGGGAGCCGGAGGATGCATAGCTGGCTGTGCCGCTGCTTGGGAGAAGACCGCAGGGTGACTGCAGGGCTGCGAAATGTCCCATGCGGCAAGACAAAAGCCCCTCATCTCTGCTGTCCCACGCAAGGGAGGGCATGTCCCTGAAGGACCCGGGCTGCTGGGATGGCAGCATGCCACCCATCCACACCTCCACCGGGGATGCTGGGGAAGGGGGCTGTGCCAGGGGGGTGAGGGCAGCAGGGACAGGGGCAGGGGAACCCTTGCCAGGGCTTAGGGATACAAGCCCAGGGGCCCTGTGCAGCATTGAGGGGCATTTTGGTGGCAATGGTGGCAGCCAGCCAGAAGCTGCAGTCCCCGTGGGAGTGTGGTGGGTCCTAGCAGTTCTCTCCTCCCCAAAACGTGGTTTTCCCTCCCGCAGCCCCATTTTTCCAGGCTGGTTTCCCACCGCAGCCTGTGCCGCAGCCCCCAGCAGAGTCGTGAGCTGGGACCACCACACCGTGCCCCACGGCAGCACTGCGGGCAGAGAGAGCTGGTGGGGCGGCTGGTGAGCTCGGGGCAGAGCAACCCATGGCATTTTGGCATCTGCTCCTGGACCCAGGCTACCAGTAGGGCCCCAGGTGGTGGGAAATGGGGAGCAGAGCACAGAGAGCAGCTCCATCCCATCCATGGGGGTCTGCGCCCCAGCTGCAAGCCCACCCACCTCCCACAGCATCCCATCCTTTCCGCTGGGATTTCAGATTCTCTGCGGAGCTGAGGGTGCTGCTGCAGGTGCCTGACGGCACTGCGGACCTTCTTGCAGAAAGGGGACCCCCGAGCGCCGTGAGCCTGTGGGACAGCAGTGGGCAGGGCGCTGATGCTGCAGGCAGCATCCTGCCTCGCCGACCCACTCCGTCAGTGGCGATAACCGGACACTGAAGTGGAGCTGGGCTGGGGTCTTGTTTTCCCATCTCCGCAGCTGCTGGCGGGGAGCCCCCAGCGCCCTGACCCGTGTCTGGAAGAACTTGTGCAGCCCTGGATGGGAGGGGGCGGCCGGGCACCCGAGAGGATGCGCGGGGCTGGGGAGGGAAGGGGCGATGAGCGGAGCTGCACGTGTGGTGGGGACGCACGATTTAGCGCAGCTGTCCTTCCTCCGCCGCTGCTGACAGGGCCCCGACCCGCGGGGGAGACCCGATGGTGGGGAGATTCACGCGGCTGCAAAGCTGATTAAACCACCCCACGTGCGCTCCGTGAGTGGGGAAGTGGCCGGGGTGGCCATGCCCTGGCCCCAGGAACCATGCAGGGACTGGGTTTGTTTCAGCGTGGGGCTGCAAGACATTTGCACGACCGGACTTCGCTCCTGAACTGGGTGGATGCAGCTGAGGAGGATGGGGCCCCTCTTGTCCTGCAGCTCCGGGGACTCCAGTGCTCTGGAAAAACGTGCCTTGCTCAGGCACTTGTGCTGACCCCGTCCCGGCACGGTTAGAAGGGACCTTAAAGCACATCCAGTGCCCCCCCCTGCCCTGGGCAGGGACACCTCCCACCAGCCCAGGTTGCTCCAAGCCCCGTCCAGCCTGGCCTTGAACCCCTCCAGGGATGGGGCAGCCACAGCTGCTCTGGGCAACCTGGGCCAGGGGCTCACTGCCCTCATCGTGAGAAATTTCTTCCTGATATCTCATCTAAATCTCCCTACTTTCAGTTTGATACTGTTACCCCCTGTCCTATCGTTGCACTCCCTGATCAAGAGTCCTTCCCCATCTCTCCTGTAGGTCCCCTTCAGGTACTGGAAGGTCATGATAAGGTCCTCCTGGAACCTTCTCTTCTCCAGGCTGAACACCCCCAACTCTCTCAGCCTGTCCTCACAGCAGAGGGGCTCCAGCCCTCTGAGCATCTTCATGGCCTCCTCTGGGCTCATTCCAACAGGTCCACGTCCTTCCTGTGCTGACTCCTCATACCACCCGACACGTGAAGCATGAAGCCAGGATCTGGCCCGTCCAGGGCAGCACCTCGCCGTGGGGCAGCAATGGGGAGAGCACCAGAACCCTCAGCCATCAGCTGTGTGAATGGCGGGGGGTGCATCTTATAGTCCCCAGCTGCTGGCATGGGGCAGCAGCCACTTTCTCTGCCCCCTCAAGGGTCCCAGCCATTTCCTTAGCTGTCAACACTTGGAAGTGCAACTCCTTTCATGGGGCTGATGCCTCCAGCCAAACGCTCAGAGCTGCAGCCGCTGCTGCCAGCAGGACAGGGGGTGTAAGAGCTCTTTGTGTCCCCATGGGGTGTCCCAGCAGAGGACCTGATTGAAGGGCGGGGGGGGGTGGGATGCCCCTGGATTTAAGCAGCTCTGGATGCAGACAGTCCCCGCAGCGTTGTACCGAGCGCTGCCCTCGTGCACTGACCCAAGGAGGCAGAGAGGAGCAGGCAAAGGTCTTGATCAAAGATAGGTCACTCGTGTAAACACATCTGAAGCCACCCCACCGCTCCCCTTCCCACGGAGCATCTGCTGGGTAATGCCTTTCAGGTGTCCCAGACGTGCATCTTGGGGGGGGGGAGGGATGTTCAAAGGGAGGGCGAAGGCTCCACGTGCAAAAGGTGTAGGGGTGCAGTGGGGCTGCGGTGGGGGGGGACACAGGATGTCACAGCATCTGGATGGGAAAAAGAGTGATGTTAAACAAGTCCATCCCCTGTGGGACTGCCACGCACAGTCCTCCCCGCCTCAAACCAGACAGATGTTGAAACCTCCTTTTTGTCAGCCCTGACATGGAAGAGTTTGGGTGGGGAAAGTTTGAAAATGAGAATTTCGGGAGGAGTTTTTTTATTTTTTCCCCTGTTTCACTCCAAGAAACAGATTGCTTTTTTCTGTCTCCCCCAGTTTCTGTGAAGGATGGAATACACACTTTTTTTCCAATCTTTCTTACACGTGGGGGAGGTGTTGGCTGTTTTATGACCAGTCCCACCCCCCTGTTTTACCTCACCCCTTTTATTTGACTGAGTCATGGGTGCCCGTGGAAGCCCTGCCAGCGCCGAGGCGGAAACGGCACGATGGCATTATCATCGCTTAACGAGTTACCCCACCTCAGCAGGGCCGCTGCAAGGCCGGGAGCTGGTGGAGCCTCCGGCAAGCATGAGGTAAAGGAGGAGATGAAAGAGATTTCATCGCCCAGGATGGATGCGAAGATGTTTCCCCCTCCATGTTCACCCCGGCCACAAACACTCGGATGCTGTGGCTGGGCTGGGGTAAAGAGCCCACGGCAAGGGGCACCCAGCACTGAGAAGGGCATGATGTGGATAACCAGGATGGAGCTGGGGGTTCCACTGGCCAGTGTGGAGATTTTGGCTGCTCCGGCATCCCCGGGACAATGGGGCTGATCTCCAGGCGAACACCTGCAGGGCTCGGCACCGGGAAAACAAAGGCGATGTGTGGGTTGGAGGGAGAGGGGCTTGGCGGGTCACCCGGGCTCCTTATCTCCTGAGACTGTTTGCTCCAAGATTAAGTCAGAGCCTGCAAGATACAAAAGTCCAAGGAAAATCAGCCCGGAGGAGGCCGCGTCGGGATGATCAGGGGACACTCCCCCTTCCCACCGCAGGGTTGCTGGGCACCTCCACCGAGGGCTGGTGTTTAAAGTCCAGGCAGATCGCTGGTGTGATTTACGACTCATTATTCTTTGGTGCAAGAGTTGGTTAATGAGCAATGAAGGGTTGGGCAGGCTGCGGGGGCCAGGTGGGGAGGGGGCAGGTTCCTTTCCCATGGGGAAAGGGCTTTTTCCCCCCAAGCAAACGCCAGCAGCTGCCTGGGTGGGGGGAGCAGCAGGGGTACGGCCATCCCCAGCTGCCACCCCCATCCGGGGACAGGGCATGGGCACAGCAGCGGGGTGGGCAGGCTGGCAGGAGACCCTCCCCTCCACAAACCTGGCCAAAACCAGCCGGTTTACGGTTAAAACCTGAGTAAGAGGTAACCGGCTCTGCTTAACTGCTTATTGCCAACCAGTCGGCAATTTGTGCCTGGTGAGGGGGTCTCACCCCAAACCTGGGTGCTGGGGGGGGGGAAAGGATGGGGTGAAGGGGCTCCCTGAACCCCCTGGCCCCAGGGCTCGCCTGCCAGGAGTCACCTCTGACCTGCCCTTCCCAACTCGGGCACAGAGCGGCATAAACATTAACAGATGAAAAAAAAAATGTATAACTAAAACCCTGCTGAAACTAAAGCACTGCCCAGGGGAGAGAAGGGAGAACAAAGGTGAGCAAGGTTGTTCTCTTGGCATTGCCTGGGAAGGGTGCTGCAGGGCACCGCGGTGCCTGCACGCTGCTCCCCCCGCCGCGGGGGCACGTACCCACGCTGGCTCTCGCTCAGTGCCAGCTGCCAGGCTGGGGGCATCCCGATCCGCAGGGCAGGAGAGGAGCCAGGCAGCCCCTGCCTGACCCCCAGCCCTCCTGTGAGACCACATATCTGACCGCCTGCACGGCTGGGGAGCCCTGGGACTCCCCCCCCAACCCCCGCCTCCATGGGCTTCTCTAAGGGCATTTCTGAAGGTTTGATTCATGCCTTCCAGCCTGCCTGGGGGCAGCCCCTCACCCCAGCAGGGTGGCGAGGTGGGGCCGGGCTCTACGAGTGGTCAGGCAGATGGTCGCTGCCTGTTTGAGGGAGAGACGACCATAAATCCTTGCCCGAGGAGGGGTCTGCAGCCCAGAGCTCTCTGCAGAGAGATGTGCTGCCCACAGGTCACTGCCTGCGGGCAAAGGGCACTGCCCGGGGTCTTCGTGTTTGCTCTGGGAAGTGGCTCTGCAATAACAACTTCAGCTCAACTCACGCCACGTGTGCCTCCAACAACTCCCCCCCTCCAGCATCCCACCCGCCGGGCAGCGGGTCTGTGCGTACAGCAGAGAAGTGCCGACAGCCCCAAATCACCCACCCCGCGCACAGCGGTTGCGCCAGCCGGTTGTCGCTTGTGCCGTGAAGTGCTTCCAGCACCCTCGGGTGCCACTGGCAGCTCCGCTCTCCCAGTCGCCGGAGCCATGGACCGGCCAGGGGGGGTGCTGCCCTGCGTGGGATGCTCTCGGGGAGCGAGCTGTTTGTGGAGATGCTGAGCGGGCGCTCCTGCCTCTCCCTCGGAACTGCGATTTCATTAAAGTGGTATTCAGCTGAAAGGTCACCACAAAACCCTCGGCTGAGCTCATCGCTTGGGCCCTCCCCCCGCCGTGAGCCGCCCCTGCAGAGCATCACCGCTGTGGGGTGGGCACAGATCCATCTCCTTCCTGCCCCTGCCCACCAGCAAGGTCCCTGCGTGCTGACGGGGCTGGAGGCATGGCTGCACCACGGCTCCCAAGCCCCCAGGAGCAAAGCCAGGGCTGGAAATAAGCCACAATGGGCATCCCTTACCCGCCCCCCCCGCCCCCGAGACAAGTTACCTCTATGTCCTCTATGGCACAGCTGAGGTCCATGCTGGAGGCACGGCCAGAGATGGGCATATCTGCACTGAGGTGAGGAAGGGGCTGAAGGCTCCAGGCCGAGCTTAAATGGAGCCACGGAGGGGTGTGGGGAGCCCCAGGTGAGGCTGCTCAGAGCTGACAGCCCCGCAGTGCCCCAGGACTCTGACAACAGCTTAACTTAACACTTCTTCTGGGCTGCAGCATCCCCAGCGCTGCGGGGGTGCAGCCAAAGACCAAAAAGCCCATCTGAGCCATGGGGGTGACTATGGTGACGCCGGAGCTGCATCCACCCGCTCACACACGCTTCTGTGGGCAACAAGTGGCTGGTCCTGGGAGAGGGACCCCTGGCAAAGCCAGTATCCCATGGTCCAAGCGAGCTGGAGAAGGCAGTCAGCTCTTCTCTGGAGACTTTCGAGACCCGTCTGGATGCAGTCCTGAGTCATGTGCTCTGGGCAATCCTGCTTTAGCAGGGGAGTTGGACTAGATGATCTCTAGAGGTCCCTTCCAACCCTGAAATTCCCTGAAATTCCATGAAAAGTCTTTCTTTCCAAATCCCTTCTGTTTTCTCTGTGATACATATTTAGGGAAATGAGAAGAAAGCGGTGGAGAAGGGATGGAAGGTCCAAATCTGATTTAAGTCAGCACATCAGGCCAGGCGCTCGTTTAGCCCAAGGACTGTTGGCTGCAAATGGTGCCTCAGGGAAGGCACGCGGCGTGGGATGTCGGGAAGAGCTGCCATTCCCGAGGCCTGTGTACAATACACTGTAATTAATATCTGCGAGGAATTAGGGAGGATTTGGAGAGAAAATGGCCTTAGCTTAAGTTAAACAGCAACGTGATCTCAGCTTCGTTTGACTAAATGGACGGATAATTCCTTGCAGCAGCTGGGCTCAGTGGCCAGCAGCAACTGTCCCCTCTGTCCCCGCTCACCCAGGGGGCACCAGGGACATGCCCCGGGAGACTCCCCGCTAATCCTGCACCCACAGCCCGAGGCATCACCCGCAGCATCAGGGCTCTGGGAAAGGCTCAGAGCTCGTCATGCGGATGTTTCAGCCCGTCTTAAGTCCTCTCTGACAGAGGAAGAGGAATCCTCTCTTCCTCCCCAGGGATCGGATATCAGGGGAATTAAGCAAGAAACAGGATCCAAATCCTCCTGTTCCTCTCTAAGCCGCCTCTTGCACAAGCCGGTGCCTCCAGGTGGGTCCCGTGGGTGCAGCACCCCTCTGCCAGACCCCGTGGGTGTCACCCCTCGCCCGTGTCCCCACGTGAGCTGGCAGCTTGTGCAAACCGCCCGGGTGCGGGAGGGTGGCTCTTCTCCGGGGTCAGAGGGACAGTGGTGCTTTTGGGGTCTTTTGGGCTATTTTGTAATTAAGCCCGTTATCGTCAGCAGAAAGCCCAGACCGCAGGTCTAGCGGTGGGAGAGGAGGAGGAGGAGGAGGAACGTGGGCACTGGGGCTGCTTTGCCCAGAGAAAGCACCACGTTTGCCCCCCATCCACCCCCCAGCCCCGCTGCCCTTTGGGGATTGCTGCGAATCACTTGGCTGCGGAATTAACCCTGGGGAGGGAGGAGACGCACTTTCTGCTGCCCCAGCCCTCGCTCCTGCTTGTTCTCCCACCCCAATTCCTGCAAAATGAGGCTGCGGGACCAATTTCCCCATCTTGCCCCCTGCCCATGAACAGCCCTTCTCCCAGGAGACCCGGAGCCAGTTCTCCCCCCCTCGATGCTGCAGCTCTGCCTGCTTCTTCCTTGCCTCCTCTTCCTCACCACACACCGCTTTGCATTCCGCCCTGCGCAGGCTGGCCGGGGCTCCCCTTCCCTCTGCCAAAGTCAACACGGCACCGGCAACATGCTCAGCCCGGTCCCGCTGCGGACGGTCCCCCAGCCTCCAATCCACAGGTAGGAAATAAATAATGTCAGAAAGATAAACAGAGTAAATACGGCCTCGGCTATTTCATTTCAGAAAATATTTGCAGAAGAGGTGTGCCCATCCCGCCCGGCGTGAGTCAGCGGCCGGGCAGGGTGCAGCCGGAGGGGGGACGGTGGCAGGACCCTGCCCCTACCCATGGGGGGTCCCCAAAGCTGGTTCTGAGGGTGCAGCACCCACCTTTCCCCAGCACTTCTCCTCTCACCCAGTGCTTTCTGCCCCATGGACTGTCCATTTGCACCAAAGCCCTTGGGCAAGGGTGGGTGGTGGGCACCCATGGGTCCGTGCTGGTCTAGAGCTGCCCGCTCCTGAAGACCCTGATCCTCCTCTCCGTGGGTCACCCCGCAGCAGGATGGGTGTCAGGACCCATGGGTGGCCCCTCATCTCCTGGAGGAGTCCCTGGGAGATGCTTGCTCTGCAGCCCCCAGTGCGAAGCTGCAAAACAATGGGGTGAAAAGCTGCAAAGCAATGGGGTGCTTGGTTTGGTTGTTGCAGAGCTTATCAAACCAGGACCCCAGAGTCCAGCTCCCAAGCCATCAGACGGACTTGTGAAGAGCCCTGAGCACCTCCAGGGACCTCAGCGAGGGCTGGCCACAGTGACCCCGCAGACAGCGTCAGGAGCAGCCAGAGCAGCCGGCGTGGCCGGGAGATGTTTCGCAGTAATCCGGGTGCTTAGCGCCGTGATTTATCTCGCCTTGCTTACAACTTTGCTTTTTTCCTTTCTCTGCTCGCATCTGGCCACATGTGCCCTGTGACAGCGCTGGCTGCCGCAGCACCCCAGCGCCTGCAGACCATGTGCGCCCCCCGCTAATTGGCGGTGATGAATGAGGGAAGGAGCGGAAGTGTGGCTCGCATCCCAGAATACAGCTCTCGGCGTGACAGTGACAGATCGGCCTCCTCGGACCCAACGGGGAGCTCAGGCCGGGCTGCTTGCTCAGACACATCCTCTGGGGACTTGCAGAGGAGGTCCCAGGGGAGCAACGACGGGCCCCACAGCCCCTGCTGGGGTCAGCCAAGGGATGAATCCGATCTGTAGGTTGTGGATGCTGCAGAGATGCTTCCCTGCTCCCTCCCAGTTCTGCGGGGCTTGTGGGCTTAACCCTTCCATATGCCACCAACACATGCACAGTGCAGAGCTGGTGCAAGCTGGTGGGGCTGCACCAACATCCAAGGAGCGGGTCTGCTCCGCCGCAGACAGGTCCTGGGATGCTGCTCCTTTCCTCTCCATCCAGACGTCAGGATGGCTCGAGGTATTGGGATAGCAAAGGGAGACTTCCCTTCGTCCCTGCTGACTTGGGCTGCCCAGGGAGGTTGGTACCCCGGTGGGCATGCTGCAGAAAACAGAGGGCTTGGGAAAACACCCACAAAGCAGGGGTAAATTCCTTAAAAAGAACCCCAAACATTTTGGAAATTCCTTGAAACATTGGGAGTGCTCCTGAAGTCCAGGCGAAAAAATCCTGGAAAGCACAAAGAGAATCTTTAGAAATCACCGAGAAAATTGCTAGAAAGGTCCTCATCTGAGAGATTTCTAGAAAGCAGTGGAAAAGTTTGGGAAAAGTCCGAGAAAATTCCTAGACTGAGTTTTTCCTGGATGAGGAAGTTTCTGAAAAGCATTTGGAGAATTTCACACAAGGATTCTAGCCTGAGGAATTTCTTGAGAGCCCTTATGGGATTCTTGAAATGCACTGGGATGCTCCTAGACAGGTTGTAGATAAGGACATACCAGAAAACTCCTGATAGACTGAGAACTCCCAGGAAAACTGGAAAATTCCTGGGAAGTTTCTAGATGGAGGAAGGTCAATGAAGCTCTAGGGCATTCCTTGAATTGTTCCAGATTGGGGAAGTCCTATGAAGCCCTTGAATATTCCTGGAAATGTAGAAAGACTTTAGACTCAGGATTTCCTAGGACGATATGGAAAATTCCTAGAAAACAGTGGCGCATTGCAAGAAAGGATCTAGGTGAAGGATTTAAAAGGAAAACTCCTTCCCCAGATTCATAGCCCTAGAAAAAAAAACCTCTAGAAACTGTTGACATGTGGATCCCTAGAAAGCTCTAGAAATTTCCTGGGAAGTTCCAGGTGAAGGACTCAAACGTGGTGCTCAGCTTGACCCGCTTCCCTTTTTCTCATTCATCAGCTCTCCATATTTCATGGAAAGCCGTAGAGAACTGGTGGGACATGACTTTCTTGTCTCACGGACCTCAACGTGTTGTTTGATTGCAATGGCCAAACAGCCATGGCACATCAAAGGGCTCTGCCGGGGGAGGGAAGAGCTGCCGCTTGTAAGGGCCGGGCAAATTCTTGGACCAGGTTCATCGCTCGGTGCAAGCACCAGCACAGCCCAAGCTCCAGCAGGATTTATCTGGAGCTGATCCTATTTTTGCCTGCTGCCCCATTCTCAGGCTGCCGAGCTGACCCCAAGGAGCCACCAGGTCTCCTCTGGTGATGAGTCCCACAGTTCAATGAAGCCACTTTGTGGGAAAAGTATTTCTACTCCTTTGCATTAAAGCCATTGTCTAAGGATTGCTTTGTCAATTTTTTCCATTCACTCTTGTGTAAACCTCCTTAATTTTCAGTTATTCGTCTCTTCATCCTCTTTTCCAGACTGGGGGGTCCTGGTCCATTTTAACACTTTCTGTAGAGGTGTTATCCCAAACCTTTGATCTGTGTTGTGATGCTTTTCGACACCTCCTCTTCTGTTTATGGCATGGGTCCGTTGGAGCCGATCCGCAGGAGCTCCACAGCTCCAGATGAAGGAAAAATGACATTTTCTCTTTTGTTCTCTCTTCTGGCTTTAAGAGTTCTTAATATTCCACTTGCCTTTTTTTGACTCTCGCTAATGGTTGAAAGGATGTCTTCAAAGAGCTCTCTGCAATGTCTCCAAGATCTCTTTAAAGACCAGTAATTGCTGATACAGAGCCTGTCGCTGTGCGTGTACGGTGGGGGTAATGCTTTTCATGTTCATTACTTTGCAATTATGAATAGTGAAGTTCATCTGCCATTTTATTGCCCTGTTCCGCATGATCATTACATTTCTCTGCAATTCTTCAGTGTCAGCGTTAGATTCGGCTGCCTGAATAATTTGGTGCCACATATGAGCTGGCTGCTTCGCTCTCCCCTCTCCCACATCATTACTGGGAGGGGACCAGCAAAGGTTCCTGGCCGGGCTCCTGCAGGACCTTGCTGAAGGTCCTCTCTGCCGCAGAAACAGGCTGTTCATGCCGAATCCTTGCCTGCTGTCTTTTACCAGTGATTAATTTGCAAGACCTTCTCATTTAACCCGGGGCAGCTCTCTTTCCTCACCAGCCTCTGCTGAGTGACCTTGTAGAAAGCTTTTAGAAAACCCAACTATTGCAGCACAGCAACCTCTCAGCTCAAAATGTCTTCCAAGAGCCCAGCTCAATTACTCTAATTACACTCGCATTACAGCCCGGTCGGGTGCAGACAGACCTGCCCCGACCAGCTGCCACGGGGCAGCCAGCCTCACCCAAGGGCCACCACGCAAGAAGCAGAGCTGCTCAGGGACAACTCCATCCCTGCCGGGACTCAGTGTTCATCCCGCTTTTCTCCCAGAGCATCTAAAGCTGGAGACTTTGGAGGTCTCTGTCCCGAATGGTGCATGAACTAAGTGGCCTGGAAATTCAAGGGATGGGTGCTATGCTCTTCAAGGTTGTCCTATATAGCTTCAGTGTGGCCAGAGAGGAGCTGGGCTGGCCAAGAGGGATGCTCCTTATCATAGAAACATGGAATGGTTTGGGTTGGAAGTGACCTTGAAGACCATCCAGTTCCACCCCTCTGCCCTGGGCAGGGACACCTCCCACCAGACCAGGTTGCTCCAAGCCCCGTCCGACCTGGTCTTGAAGAGCAGCACAATAATAGCAGAAGGTAGAGAAAGGTGTGTGTAGGGGGAGAGATGGAAAAGCTCCTCAGGCCTGACCAAAGCTCCTGAGATGCTTCTCCTGCCGTCAATGGTACCCGCTCCTTCAGGCAACACCCCGCCGAGGTCGGACAGCTGGAAGGAAAGGGGCGGTGGAAGGGCCTCTTTTTTTCCAATTTGTCTCTCTTCTTGAGTGAGCAGTTTGACGGGAATTGGCTTAAAGTAAACAGAAGAGTCCCTGGGGCAGGATGGCCAGGGGTTCTGCAGAGCTGGCAGAATTTGCTGAGGTTGGCGCTGCCATGGACAGGCAGGATTGAGCGTGGGATAGTTAGCTGGGCTTTCCCAGCATCCATAGGATGTTAGTTTTCGGACTTCATCAATAAGGCTCTTCTCCTGTGTCTCCCAAAGATGTTTATGAAAGAGATACAGGAAGGGAGGAAGATCAAACCTGTTTTAGCGAGGCCTTTCTGGCTTTATCTGTGGTTTATGAGGTGACCAGACCTTGGCGGCTCTGTTTTAACTTGTTTTGATCTGGCTATGCTTTATGACTGTTATTCTGAAATGTTTTGACAGGACCGAGCCTCACCCGTCTGGGTTCCTCCGCAGGAGCCGCATCTCCCCGTCGCAGGGAGTCTCGGGGCCACGCTCCCCGGCTGCGGCCGGGAAAGCGCTCTGAGAGCCCGTGCTTTTCCCTAAAAAAAGGCAAAATGCAGAGGGAGTCACGGGGCTGATGATGCCAGCTCTGGAGATGCTGCAACCCAGGGAGCTCGCGGCGCTTCGCTTCCCCTCCTCGCTTGTGCAGGAGAGCAGGGGCTGCATCAGGCTTGTGCCAAATACCTGCATTTTGGTCAATTTAGCTTTTCTTCTGTTACGGTTTGCAAAAACCCGTAACAATTTATTGTCATTTAGACAATTATTCTATCACCCGATGAGCCCTCCCCACCTGGGAAGGGGAATCAGGGAAAGCAAGGAAACACAAGGGTTGAAATAGATTTAATAGGATAAGACTAAATAGTTAACAATAATACTAAAGGACCAGTATTAACCCCGATACTAATATGAGATGTACAAGAATTACGCTCAGCCAATTCTCTCAGCAGGAAGCCGTGCGCTCCCAGCAGGGGTCAGTAAACGTGGGACCCTGCGAGCGCTGCGGCTTCGGGAGGAAGGGAAGAGCTCAGGGGTCCGGCACCGGGGCAAGGAGTTTCTCTGGATCAAGGGAGAGAGAAACTACGCAGCAAACTTTCTAATTTACGTAGAACGTGACATTCATGGTATGAAATAATCCTGTTGGCCAGCCTGGGTCAAATGCCCAGGCCTCGCTCCTCCTCATGCCTGCACCTGGCAAGGCTTGAAAACACTGAGACCCTGAATCCTGCGTAGCCTATCTGGCTATTAAAGCAATATTTTCCCAAATTCAGGCACTAGAGTCTTCCAAAAGTGGAGTTTTCCCCAGCATTAGAAGAGAAATTAGTCCTGTGTCATAGAATGATAGGATCATAGAATTGTCAGGGTTGGAAGGGACCTTAAAGATCATCTAGTTCCAACCCCCCTGCCATGGGCAGGGACACCTCCCCTAGATCAGGTTGCTCAGAGCCCCATCCAGCCTGGCCTTAAAAACTTCCAGGGATGGGGCTCCCACCACCTCTCTGGGCAACCTGTTCCAGTGTCTCAGCACCCTCATGGTGAAGAACTTCCTCGTAACGTCCATTCTGAAACGACCCGTGTTTTAATCCATTCCCCCTAGTCCTACCGTTACCCAACATCCTAAAAAGTCCCTCACCAGCTTTCAACACCTGGACAGATTTCAACACAACCAGGACACCTCCTCATCTGCGCTGGCAGCGGGGTGGCTGCAGTTGGCTGGGTTGAGTGATGTGGGGACGGCACCGAAGGGACGCGGGCGTCCTGGGTGAAACAGGTCGGTGTTAGGGGTGAGCCCACGGTGGGTGCTGGGGACGCTGGGGCTGCTGCTCCCACTCTGCCCCGGGGACACCCTGCCCAGAAGTGAATGTGCCTGCTCTCACCCAAGTGTTTGCCAGCCTTTTTCTTCATGGCACTTGCTGTTAGAGGGGCTTTCCGAACCTCCCAGCAATGGTTTCCCAACAAATATTTGGGCTTTCAGGTTGGGTTTTTTTTTTCCTCCCCAAAACAGTCTTTTGTTTGCACGCATTTCATCCTTTTTTTTTTTTTTTCCAGTTAAAAAAATCTCCAGCTGCAAACCACACCTCTGGGAGGAAAAAACCTTTGTGTTTTCAGTGAAAATGGGAACATTTCAATAAATCGTTCTCGTTTTTATTTAATTCTTTTGCAGCCGATACTAAAAGATGGCATCAGAACTGCCGGCTGGCTTTGGAGAAAAGTCAGATTTACCCCTCAGCAGGGACAGGGGGGTGAGCCATGCTGGGGTCTGCCGAGGCCGAAGGAGCTGCAGGGAAATGCCAGGGGTTCCTGGGGACCGGTGGGGTTACGTTAGCGGCAGGCACCTTCCCCATCTCCTGTTTACAGTCATCCCAGCCCGGGCAGGGCAGCACAAATGACAATATGCCAGGCACAGCAGGTCGCCAGCGCGCACTTGCAGCTGCGTATTGCACACCCAAATGATGCAATGAATCCTCCTGGGTGCTGAGCAGGTCCCCAGCTCCCAGGATGGGGTCCCCGGGGGCTGGAGCCGCAGGGGAAATAAAGTTCATGGCGTTTGCACATCGGCAAAGGTCACTCATCGCAGCAGCATCTCGGCACTGGATGGAGGCAGGCAGGAGCAACGCTGGGGCAGCACGGACCATGTTCCAGAAGGGAAGCAGCTGGGACCAGCACCGTCTGAAGGAGCCGGGTCAAGGGATGGCTGCGGGTGCAAGGGGGAGAGCAGGATCCGGCCCTGGGCGCTTGGCACCATGCTGCGGGGCTGGTCCTGCCCGGGGTGCGTGCAGCCCTGTTACTAGAAAGCTGGTGTTGGCTTATCCGGATCAAGTACCTGCTCCCCGGTAATTAAGGACGTGTTGACATTAAAAGCCCGATATCTCTATTTTGTTTAAGCATGCTTATGGACTAAAACCGCCTGGCTTTGTTATTAGCTTGGTGGAGCGGCGTGTGCAGCGGGGTGATTAGAAGATGAGTGTAAAATTGCCTCCGGCTAATTTATGCAGATTTCCTCCCCTCTTCTCTGGGCGCCGCAGGCCCCCCAAGCCCTCCAGCAGCACCCCGTTTCGGGCATGCCTTGCCTCTCCGGTGTCGGCTGTGGGTGTAAGAGCCGTGACACGGGGTTTGCAGTGACTTTTCTGCGTCGCCGGTGCCTGTTGCGGGCGGCAGCCCCGCCGCCGGGGTGCTGGTGCGGCTGCAGCGGGGCGGTGAGCCGCAGCCCCGCGCCAGGCGAGGTGGAAAGGGGGATCGTCAAGGCGGCGAGCGGCAGCTGCCGTTTCCATCTCAGTGGGTGTTTTCTTCATTAAAACGCGTGCGGGAAGAGGTTACCGCTCCTGCCTCGGTGTTTATTACTGCTGAGATGGAAGCAGGGGCCCTTTGTCAGAGAGAATGTAAAGGAGTTTGGGCTGCAAGGGCTTTCTGCGTGCTGGGGAGGGCATCTGGATGTGTCCGTATCGGTGCCGGCGGTGGCACAAAGGTGTCCCCCTTCCGCAGGGGGAGGATGGGGAAGGGGACCCCTCCAGCCCCCCACCCTCCGGGGGACAGAGCCGTCCCCCTGCCCCTGCTCCCTGAGGTCTGCGCTGCTTCGCTCTTTCTTTCAGTTTGGCTTTTGGGCAGTCCGGCTTTTAAGTGGGCTGCCCCCTGTGCGAAGCTGAATGTCTTTTTGGTGGCCAAACCCCTGTCTGTGTCTGTCACTTGCGTTTCTGAGCCAGTCTCTCCAAGGACCCCTTTGCCCTCACCCCCCCGCCCCCCCCGCATCTCAC
>VYZM01020548.1:119324-132507 GCA_013398915.1 Dromas ardeola
CCCATTCCGCCCCCCCCCAGCCCCTACCCCCGCGCTGCCGCGGCCCCTTTCCATCGCTCCAGCCTCCCTTCCCAAACCCATCCCCGCTGGAAAATTCCTCCTGCCGAGGAGCCCGGGTGGTGGGGCGAGGGATGGGGGCTGCCGGGGGACCCACTTAGCCCCCAGGGGCTCCACAGGGCCAGGGAAGGATGGGTTCCTCTCCCCGGGGGTGGGTGGTGGTCCCTACCCCTTCCCTTGCTCCGGAGCATTGCAGTGCCCTGGACTTTGCACATCCCAAGGGCTTTTGAGCAAGTGTCACCGCCAGCCGACGCTCGGGGCTCAAGGGCACCTACTCACCGGTCAAAAACTTCTTGCCCTGCCTGCACCGATGCTGCAGGATGGGCAGAGCGACATTCCTGGAGATTCCTGCCCTTCCCCGGCGTTTCGGTGCTTGCGTGGTGGTGGTGGTGGTGGACGGCTCCCAGGCAGCTTTTTGGCAGCTCCCACCCTGCGGGCTGTGGGGTGTGTAAGGAGAGAAGAGGCAGTGCGAATTTTTTCGTTGCCCCCAAAGACTATACGTGTTGGAATTAAGCAGCAGGTTACGTTTCTTCAAGGCCGAGCAGCAAATATGTTTTAAATTTGGCAGCCGGCAGCGGAGAGCGGGTGGGAGAAATTTTCCAGGTATTGCGTTACACTTTCCCCTAAAAGGGCTCTGCTTTGGGGCTGGGGATTAAAGGGAGGAGAGAAGGGGGGCGGCCCCGGACATGGGGATGGGGGCTGCGTGCCCTGGGGGTGCGGACCCCCTCCCTCGCACGTGCTTGCAGCCCCGTGTGCTCCTGCTCCCTCCGGCACGCTCCCGAGGGCGCGGGGGCCGTGATGCTCGCCCCGGCTGACTCAGGCCCTGCCCGGGGCAGGGGTGCGCTGCGGGGGACGGCCGGGATTAATTTTTGGGCTTCCTCCCTCTGGGCGCGATGGGAAACTTCCACCTGGCTGTGGGCACCGCCCCGCTCCCCCGGCCTGCTGGGCTCTGCCTTGCCCTCCTCTCCTTCTCTGATGTCTTTAATAACCGCTTCACGCAAGAGCGAACCTGGGATCCACTCCCAGCACGGAACTGGGGCTCGGCCAATTAGTCAATTATTTTAGAAGAAGAAATGTAAAAAAAAAAAAAAAAGAAAAAACAACTTATTTTTTTTTAGGGCAAGGTCTGGCCAATGCATCAGGCAGCAGCCCCTCTGCTGCGGGGGCTGTCCCCGCTAGCATTTCCCTTGTCCCTGGGCAGCCAGGCGGGTGGTCCGTGAGCATCCCCTCTGGAGCTGGCACTGGTGCATCCCATTGTTCCCAGCTTCCTTCGCAGCAGGAGAAGGAGGAGATGCTTCCCCAGGAGATGGGGAAGGGCCATTCCAGTGCCATTGGGGGGTGCAGAGCCCCCCTTCCCTTTTGCTGGGCAGAGCCACTGTGTCCCATGGTCCCTACCACCTCGGGGGCCCGGCCAGGTTGGGGTTTCAGGAAGGCGCTTGGAGGTGCAAAGGGATGGAGGTGGCGGGAATGTCCCCTTCAGCTGTGTTTGGTTTTAAATCTGTATTACTCTTTCATGTAAATTCTGCGAGGACACTGCTGGTTGCATGCCTCTGCCCGCACATGCGCGGCATCATGCTCTCTGGTGGCACGGCTTCCCTCCCCTGCGCCCCCGTTAGCGGTGCCTTGTCTGTAACTAATTGCTGAAATAATTGGGGCAGCAGCAGCCTGGCAAGGCAGTGGTGCTGGGCAGGGGTCGGCAGAGGGAGAGGAGGGTCCATCGTGCGGCCGTGCCTCCTGATCCCCCCAGCGCCCTCCTACCCCTCCATCCTGTGCCGGCGCGGCTTCGTGCTTGTCGTTGGTGTTGCTGCAGTAGGTGAAGTTTTTCATATTTTCTTTTTTCACTTGCCTGAGATACATGAGAACTTGTTGTTGGGTTTAGGGGATGAAGGAAAGCCTGCTCATGGGATGCGGAGGAGGAGGACACTGGCTTGGTTTGGTGTTCCCTGCCCATGAGCGATGGGTGCTGGGGTGCGGGGAAAGGCTCGGCAGGGCCACCCCGGCGAAGGCAGGGAGAGTGGCCACTCCTGGGTTCGGTGGCTGGCAGCGCTTGGAATGGCACGTGAACCCCCCTGTGCGCGAGCCATCCTGCCACATTCCTGTCTTGGGCTTTTCCCCTCGTTTTCCTTTGCAAAATTAAACTTTGTTCCCAAAAGGGCTGGGGAGGGGATGACACCCCACCCTGGGGAAATGGTGGGGAGCAGCCAGCACCCTCCCAGGGACTCATTCCAGCGACCATCCCGCGTGGCCGGCGTGAGGGAGTCCCATGCAAGCCTCTTCCCAGGAGCAGTTCCTGATCCCAGGGTGGTTTAACACTTGGTGATGCTTTTGATCTCTGCCTTGACTTGGTTAGCGATGGGTGCTGCTTTCCTAATTACCCCCTTCATGTGGGGCTGTGCTGGTTGTTTGTGCTTACCCTGTTTCTCTCTAGAAAAAAAAAAAAAACCAAACCAAAAACTAATACCCTGGAAGGGTGTGTGCGGGGTGGGGGAGCGCAGAGTGCTTTCCCATAGCACGCAGGAATCCTACAGCGCTCTTCATATAGCCCTGGGTGCTCCCACCCACGGCAGGCAGTTTCATGCTCCTCGGCTGGTTTCATAACAGGCAGGAGAGGCACGAAAGTCTTCCAAAACCACCTCCCTTTGCTGCGCGCGGAGCCCCTGGGCTCGGGAAGGCGGGTGCCCCCTTTTGGGTGCCGATGCGGGGCTGGGGGGTTGCTGGTCGTCCCGCCTGGCTGGGAAAGCCGCTGTGCCCACCTAGCATCACTTCTTGCCTGAGTTTTACTGCTTTTTGGGGTGCAGGCTGCACTTTGTGGCTGGGCACATTGTGGAATGTGGCAGGGAGAGTGTGGGGACTCCCGCTGCTGTCCCCAGCTTGGGGTGGGGGCAAGGGCTGAGGGGTCCTGCTGGCTCCTGCTCTCCCAGGCAAAGCCCTTTCCTCCCTCTTTTACCTCCTTGAGGATGGAGGGCGTTGAGGATGGAGGCATGTGGACCATCTTGCAGAGCTCCCAGGAGTTTCTCCGTGCCTGTAAAAGCAGTTAAAGGCTTGTGGGACATTGAACTTGCAAGTAAAGCATTAATGTGCTGCAGCATTGTACCAGTGCACAGACAGCAAAGAAATTCTAGTGTTTCTTATCCGAGCGCTCTTTCTCCTTAAGGTACCTACAGGTGCCTGTCCCTGGTGTACCCGATTCACCCTGTGTGCCTGGAACCTGGCAGGAGGGACCTTGCCCGCCCTGTGCCCTCTGTTGGGAAAGCCTCCGCTGTCTACTTCTTGTCGGGCAGGGGAGCGAGAATCCCTTTCCTAGTTTATTAAAGATAAAGAGATTTGTTGATAGTACGAATGGTTTCCTTATACAAGGACGGGGAGTGGGTGACAGATACAAGAGCGGTGGGATAATTGCTTCCAGATGCTGCCGGTGCCGTGTGTGTTCCAGCGCCCTGCCAGCTCCGAGCAAAACCCAGGAGTCAGCCTGAAAACCGGGGCTGGCCCGAGCACTTTCAAACAGCTCAACCCGCCATGGTTCTTGATTTCACCACATCTTCTGGCGGCCGGAGCCATCCTGTGTGGATGTGGGAGCTGGGGCTGGGGCCCTCCCAGTTCTGCCAGCCTCCGAGCTGGGGCTTTATGAGAAATGCCGGGGGACTGGGGCTGCGATCCGGAGTTGGCAGCGCCGGCTGCATTGTGCGCGGCAGGCGGCTCTCCCGGATCCGCGCCGGAGGAGGCTGCCTCCGCTGCGCCCGCCTTGGGATGCTTGTGCCATAAACACCCCGTTTTTTGGCATCCGGGCTTTCTTGCAGAGAGCATCATTTGCTAGCAAATAATATTAATGATTATTTATTGGTTCTCGATGCCAAATAATGTAAACATCTGGCTAACGCAGCGCACATGTGGCTCATGCAGTGGGACATCTCCGAGTGTTCGGCGTTGGGTTTACGTTCTTTGTGAATTACAGGAGGCAGCAGCCATCGCCCTGCAAATGGTGGGTTGTTTTGATAAACTCCCCCGAAGGTAGAGATTCTTGAAGGGCTTCGCTGCTGACCTTCTTGTTAATTACTGCTCTGCAGCGCCGGGAGGACCAGCTGAAAGGGAGTAATGAAGCATTGTCATCCGGCGCGCTCAGCCCGGCCAGGGCCCCGTGAGGAAGACGCCTCCTCCCTTGTGCACCGGGGATGCATGCCTCTCTCTGCATATTTATCGAGCCGGTTCCCCGTGCCTGGTAGCTTGGAGCCTCGACTCATAAGACCTATTTTAAGGTTATGGTTCTGACCTTGATTTACACCGGCAATGGGTGCCGATGCAGGATTTTTCCCAAGGTAATCTCAATAGGGGTAAATCTGGCCGATGATAAAGGTGCTGGGGAAGAAAAGGGAGCAAAATGGCTTGCCGTCGTGTCGCTTGCTGATGGCCACGGGCTTTACGTCCCCGCGGTTTTCTCTGCTTTTAGCCCCAGACAAAGCTTTGTGGGAAGGACAAAGGAAAATGTGAACGGAGGAAAATTTACTACTCCTGTGATTTCTGTAGTGCTTCTGAAGGTGAGAGTTGAGTCGGTTTGCCTGCTACCAGCTAAGCAATTCCACCTCATCCCCGGAGAGTGTCTGAAGTCACGCAGGGAGAAATAATGCCTGGGGTTAAAAATAGATGCTGACAATAGGAAGGGAGGACTGGAAAAGCTCTGTGTCAGGGGAGGTGGACAGAGCCTGGCGAAAGGCATCGGGGTTGTGCTGCACGGCTAGAGCTTGGCTTTACTGTGTTAGAACAGAGTTAAACCTCATTTGCGCTGGTCATAACCTGGAGTGGGTTTCACTCTTCGGCTTGGATGTCAATCAGTCAACGTGGGGAAAGCGCCTCTGTTTTTAATGGTCTTGCAAAAGTTTGTTAGCGAGGATGCGGTGCTGTCGGGGCCGGGGCTGGGAGAAGAAAGCAGCTCATTAAATCCTAATTGTTTGAGGAGGGCAGGTGGGACGCGGCTTTGGCAGAGGAGAGCCTGGCACGGGATGGAAATTTTCCAGCTCCCCTGGCATTTTTTTAGGACTGATTTGGGGAGGGAAGAACTTAAGCTCGATCCGCTTCGTTGCCAAAGCACTTTGCCAGGCTGTCCCAGTGCCACCAGTAGCTGCCTTGCTGGGAGCGGGGTGTGCAGGGTACCTCTTGGCCGGGGACAGTGGCGGTGCTGAGGGGAGGGTGCTGAGCGGTGCAGGACTGTTAATTCTACAACCCTTGCCCGAGGCTTTTGTTAAAGCTCATTAAAACCATCTGTGGGTACCGGAGCCTGAGCAGTAGTAGAGGCTGGGGCAGCCTGAGTCCCTGTCCCCGTGGTGGGGACACGGCCAGTGCTGTCCCCTGGGGCGGCTGCCAAGCAGCGGGCGGGAGGAGAGGGGGTCACGGCTCCTGCTGGAGCGGGACCAGGAGCGATTCCGGCTTCTCCCTTAATTTAAAGCTTTTTTTTTTTTCTTTCTCTCCTGTTTCTTTCACTCTGGCAGCCCGCTCGGCCCTCTCCACCGCGCGAGATGCTGCGAGTACAATAGGGCTGCGAGGTGGGGCGGGAGGGTGGAAGGAGATGAAAGGGGAAAAGTAAAATTGAAGCATGTCTGGAAGGGCATTCTGATGTAAATGGGACTTTTTGATAGACTTTGAGGAACACCGGCAGAAAGGGCACCGGCCCCCTTCGGAGCGCTGAGCTCTGGGCTCTACTCATTCATTTGCTGGGGAAAAGGGCATTTTTTCATCTCCTGTTGGGTGCACCCACAGTTCCTACTGGTCCTCCCCATCCGTAGTAATCTATAACCACCCATGTCCTGGTGTGGGGCACCCCCGTGGGCACGTCTTAACAAAATGGAACAAGCGGAGAGTCCTGTTCAAAATGTGAAAGTGGTGGCTGAACCTTGGGAAAGGGAGATGGCTTCTTGCAACCCAAGCAGGCAAATCATGGACGGCCGGGAGGACGCGGCTCCATCCCAGCTTCCTCCCCCGGCAGCTGCTGCAAACCTTTTCCCTCCCCGGGGAGGGTGTGTGTTTGATCCGCTCTCGTCCTTTTGATCCCAGCCTTCGTCCTTGGCACCGTTTTGGCAGCTCTCCCGTGTTCGTGGAGACGTGGCCTTGCCGTGAGTCATCCTCCTTCCTTTCTGCTGCTTTTTTTATTTTTTCCCTTTTCCCTCTCCTAAGAGAGCACTTATTAAAAGGAAGCAGCATATTCATCCAGGAAACAAGAGCACAACAAACATTTATACTTTAAAAGGCATCTCCATCATGGTTGTTGCTGCTGCTGCTTTGACAAGCTGGGGATGAGAGGCGGGGGCCGGGGATGCTCCCCGTGCGCGTCGACCCTGGGGTCCCTGGTCCTGTGTGGTGGTGGGGAGCCCTTGGGGGGCTGTCACCGGTCTCCTGTTGCCTTCCCATGTGCTCGCGTGCGTCTGCTTGGCAGCTACTGACCCTGCCAAGGCGAGAGGAGGAGAAATGAGGACAGCGCTGCTCCCTGGAGAGGAGTCTGACAGGTCGGGGGGCTGGGAGGGGAGAAGCGGGAAGGTCGGTCGGAGCTGGCGTCTGTGTCCCCGTGCCGTCACAGGCGATGGTTAGCCCAGGAGGAGACCTGTCACTTCTCATCTGCGTGTCGTCGGCTGAGCCCGTGGCTGGGCTCGCGTCCTCCCCGCTGCCACGTTCGCCTTCTTTGGGTTGTTGTCCTTGCACACCGCGCTGTCGACAGTCTGAAAATTTACTGCCAGTATAAAACCATCAAAAACTCCAAAGTGTTAGTCGGTAAAAATGGCAAGGCAATTACAGGGGAAACTTGTTTCTTCCTCTGACAAACTTCTGAATCAGTCCTTTAATCTCTAATCTAGGTTTATGGTCATCTTTATTGAAATGCTAGGCTCTGCGAAGAGTTGACATGTATGACCATCATAAACCAGGAGTTATGGGAGCTCAGAATTGCCTTGATGGTCCAAGTGTCTGCAGGAAGCATTTTTAAAATCCGTAATCGGGATTTATTGGCCATTGTGGCTGAAACTGTCAGTAGAAAATAAAATAATCAGCCCAGGACTTTTTTCCCCCCCCCTCTTTGGCATTTGACTCCTTCCACATATTCGTAAATCATTTTGTATCTTGCCTACATGCTTATTGCCTTTCTGACTGGGGGGCTGCGGGTGAGAGGAGGGGGGGTTCAGCCCCGGTTGGTACCAGGTGCTATGTCTCTCATCCTGTCCAGGAGCAGGGTCCCTGGTCCTGTCCCATCCCTGTGTGCTCTCCAGCCTCCCTGTCCTCCCCGCCCTGGGTAAGGCTGAGCGTCTTCAAGTTGGTGTACCACAGCGTGTGATGTTCTTGGTCACGTCTGTGGCAGCACCACTGCCGTGGAGGAGGTGGGCATGGGGGGACGTGGAGCAACATGCCTGGAGGAGGCATCTCAGTCGGTTTGTCGCCCTGGGGTAGCTGGGTCCTATGAATGTTACGTGCTTTTTGGGTTTATTTTGTTGTTGTTAAAGATGTACGTAACAGGAACCATAAGTTGTGGAAAGGCATTCTCCTGGGGTCAGTCAGGGAGGGGAGCAAAGCGGCTCCTTGTGTCCGCCCTGGTCTCCATCGCTGGCCTGGCTCTGGGTGGGGAGGCTGTCCCGCTCCTCCTCACCGCTTCTGGGAAATGGAGACTGCCAGGACCTTTATCACTCAAACTATCAATCTCCATCGAGTTACAGCAGTACTGAGACCAGCACACGAGGCCAACCACGCATTTTTCTACAAGACAACTAATCAATGCCAGAGCCGCAGAGGAGCCTGCGCTCTCCCTGGGTGGCGTGGGCGCTGCTGAGCTGCCCTCCCTCTGCTGCGGCTCCGTCAGCAGCCCCAGCCTGCCCGCGGCTCTGCTCGCTCTCAAAGCAAACCTCAGTGCCCCGCAGCTTCTCCTTGCAAAGGACCTTGGTGTTAAATCTCTTCTTTTTTTTTTTTTTTTTCTTTTTGGATAAGCTAAACTGACCCAACTTCTTTTTTTCCCCACTTTTTTTCCCAGTCTTCGAATCACTTCTGTGCTTTGCAGTTGTTCCCTGTCTGACGGGGGCTGTCCAGGCTATGGATGCACTGTGTTGCTCTTACTGGTGCCTGGTGTTTCTGTGCTCATGGGTGCAGGACACATCCCAAGCTCCTTGGAATCCAGAGGCAAAACTTCGCTCCATCCCTGAGCATCCTCCTGGCCCATCCCCATTGTCTCCAGTGGCCCTTTTGCTCTCCACTAACCTGCGACCATCAGCAACACCCGACGGTGCCGGGTCCTGAGTTAGCCTAAAATAGTCTGCTCGGCTTGATAAATATCTCTGTTTCCGTTTTGTTTAACAAATATTTTCTTTTATGGGAAAGCTTTTTGTTAAGCTTTCTCATATTATCATCATGCTTAATCGTGCAGGGTGACTTCTAAAAGTACTTTTTTTTAAATGCCAGTTTTTATCCAGGTTTTAAAATTGAAATTCATTTTTTATCCAGAGGCGGGATATAAATGACTCTACTAAAATTAGATTAATCCTAATAAGAATGTCAGTTATCATTTCTGAATACATTAAATTTTTTTTTTTAATTTTACATGCCTCTTTAGCTATAATTGCTAGTGTAATTTCTTACATAGACATGGTGTGTCCTCACGGTTGACAGAAATACTTAATGCAATGTCGACACCGCAGTAAGTTCCAAATTAGTGCGTCGCAGTCACTGCAAACGTTTTGAACTTTCTCCTTAATAAGTTAAAAAAAAAAAAAAGCACCTTAAATGCAAAGCAAGACCAAAATGTGTTTAGCTTATTGGAGTAAAGCAGGACGGTTGGAGGCTGGAGCCCTTTGGAAGGGCCGTTTGTGAGCTGGGAGAGGGAGGCAGAGAGGGAAGGGGGAGCTGGGGAGGCGATTTGGGGTCTGGTGAGCGAGGGCAAGTTGTGGGGTTTGCGTGGAGGAGGCGGGGGACAGGTCCTGCTGGGGTCCCAGTGTCTGCAGGGCAGGACTGGGGGGGTTCTGCAGCAGCACCGGTGCTTGCTTGGCATTTTTTTTAAGGCACGGTAAATACATCAAACCCGCTTTCCCGGTGGGTGTCCTGGAACCCTCGCTGCCCGCCTGCGTGCAAGGGGGGTGTTGGAGCTCTGTTTGCTTCCGCGGCTGGAGTGCTTGTGCTCCGCCTCGGGGAAGGGTACTGAAGGGAGTGATGTGCCACCCAGGCTGCAGCCCTCCCCAAACATCTGCCGGCAGCCTGCATCCTTGCAGCACCCCAAAACACCCCACCCCGGCTCTGCCTAGTGTGCGGGGAGATGATGGGGTGTCAGCACTGTGCCCGGAGCGTGCTGGCAGCATCCCCCCGCGTGCGGTGGGCGCTTTGCTGTAAACTCCCCGTTGCAATAAAAAGGTTGGCAGCATCGTCTCTCTCTCTGGCTCCCGGCATGGTGGCATCGATGTGTCCCCAGCCCGGTGGCACAGCGTGTGGTGGGGCGAGGACCGCAGCCGGGAATGCCTGAGCTAGCGGGATTTTGGGGCAAGGCTCTGGGGAATCGCATCTGGCAGCAAAGCCTGGGGTGGGGGGGGTTAAGGAAGTGGTTGGGGGGAGACTTTGGTCTCTCCTGCGGCATCTCATCAGCTTTCTTCCATGCGCGTGGGTGGCAAGTTGGAGGTTTTGGTCTCAGGGAGGGGGGGAAGGATTGTGAACGCTCCCCGTCCACGGGCAATTGGAAACTGCTGCACGTTGGGCTGGTGGTGGAGCGGGGCGGCAGGCTGGGTGCTCAGCCATCCTCCTCCTCCTCCTCCCCAGGCCCGAGGGCTGGCTTATTTTTAGGTTTAAATTCTTAGCTTTCCTCAGCACCTTGTTAAAGCTCCCGCTTAAGAGCAGGGGCCGTGTGTCCCGGCAGCGTCTGGGCTCGTCCCTGGGGAAGGGGCCGGAGAGGAGCACCGGTCCCGAGATCTCCGTGTCTGGCAGCATCCGTGACACCCAAGGCAGCACTGGGCTTTCTGGTTCCTCTCCTTCTCCTGTTCCCAGCAGGAGGTTGTACATTTTATTAAAGTTCAGCCGTACGTGTATCTGGCCTAAAAATAAAAGCAAGTACGAGCCAGATCTCCTTCGGCAGGAGGAGAGGTTTAAACCTGACACTCTTGTGTTGTGTTGGCCTCTCTCCCAGCCTGGCTCTCAGCTCCCGCTGTGCTGACCAGCCCTGAACTGGGTAAACTGGGAGCAGTGAGAGGCAGGTGGGGGAGCACAGGGGGTCCCAGCCCCCTCCAGTGGTGAAGCCTTCAGGAGGGTCTTTCTCCTTGCTGTAGATACTAGAAAATTGGGGCTTTTGCATCTGAATGGGACTTCTCAGTAAAGAGGGAAAGTGGGCAAGACAAGGAAGACGTTTTGGGGGAAAAGGGTCAGTTTTCTTTCCTGTTGAGTGTCTTCCAGGAGCACGGTCTGAGGTAGAGGTTGGATTCATGCTTTCTGGTGGAGCTTGCTCACCAGGCTTTGGTGATCACTCACAGCTTGTGTGCAGGAGGAAAAGGGGGGGAATAATCTTTTGAGGTTTTATGACTCATCTTTAGCTTTTTCTCTTAGACCTAAACCAGACCCGTCCACCCTTGTGGTGTGGGGCTGAAGGGCCTGTACAGCCAGGAGCAGCGTGGCGATGGTAGGGCTGACTCAGGAGTGAGGAGTCCTGTGTGACCTGGTTACTGGGGCACTTAACTGCACGGCTGTAGTGGACAGCCGTTGGGGTGGCTTGTACGCATGCGCTTCGTTATAATGGGGTGGTTAAAAAGGTCTTAAGTTAGAAGGCGGGCTGCAGTCGGGCGAGTTCCCGGTAATGACACGAGGGCTGAGGGATGGTGATGTGCAGCTGCCTGGGAAGATGGCACTTCCAGACTGAGCCAGAACGACAGAACTCGTTTGGCCACATCTGGGAGCTGGGAGATCAAAGGGCCCGGCAGTGAGTCAGGGCGGCGCGGGCGAGGGGTGACGCTGCTCCCCGGGGACACAGGGGCTGGCCAAACCCGGGAGACCTGTTGGTACAGGGCAGGGCATCCCGCAGCCGGGCTGTGGGTAACCATCCAGAGGGTTCGCTCCTCTCCCTGCCCAGCTCCTAATGTTGGGATTAATCCTTCAAACCACAGCATCGTTTCCCCAGGGCGAGCCTGAGCCCCGGCCCTCCCGGGGATCTGCTCGCCGGCGGGGTCGGTGCGCGGGGGCTGTCATCCAGCCCTTGGTGGGATCTCCGGGGATGGAGGCACACCGTGGGGGGATCCCGGGTGTTGGGGGAAGGGGCTTCCCAGAGACCTGGCTGAAGCCAGGAGGCCCCCGCTGCTGCTGCTCCCCACACACGTGGGCTATATTTTTGTGGAAGTCCTCAGAAAAACGGGTGAGGTTAGTTGCCGCTCTCCCTTGCTTTGGAGGCGACTGTATGGCCAGTGCAGTGGGGAACTGGGGAGCCAAGGGGGTTTGGGGATCCCTCCTCTACCCCTGGGGATGCAGCAGCAGCAATTTGCAGCACCCGGTGTTGGCTGGGCCGGGGTGCGGGAGCACACTCAGCCGCAGTCCCATGGGGAGGTGGCTGGTTTTGGGGCTCCCAGCTGCAAACAGGGTTTGTGGGGCGCAGGGTTAGCCAGGGTGTCAGGTCCTGGGGTGCAGGGATGGGGTGCACAAAGGGAAGGGGCTTCCTCTCTCCCAAGGACTAACCGCAGGGCTGTAACTTCATCTCTTGGCTGTTTGCTTTCAGTTCTTTGTTTTTCCAACCGAGTTGGAAAAGTGAGAAGTGGGAAAAGGGGGGGTCTTTGGAAAACGCTACGGTTGGTGTCAGGTCTGGTGGGCTGAGCCCATTCCCCCCAACTTCCCCTGAGCCCCCCAGCCCGGCATTGTGGAGAGCTGCAGTTTGCCTCCTTTCTATCCCGGCTGGGGATTAATCTGCATGACAATTAGCGGGGCTTGGCGGGGAGGTCTTGCTCTGGGTTCCTTGGGCATATTCCTGCCGCTGCCGCTTTCCTTTCCAAGTGGGCGCCCAGCCGCCGCCATGTCCCCTTGCCAAAGTAATTCTTTGCTTTGGAACCGGGAGATGAAATCTTCTCCGTCTTACTTCAGAGGGGTCAGGGAAGGAGTGGGAACCCCGCTGATCCAACCTTGTTCCCTTTTAACCTGCCTCTCCCTCTCTCCCTTCCTTGGCCCCCCGTCCTCCGGATGAGTGGGGCTGCAGCCAGGGCTCGGGCGTCCAAACCGAAGCAAAGCCGAAAAACATGCAGAGCCGAACGGGGAATCTGATCTGCTTCCGTCGGATCGTTTAATATCTGCAGCATCCCGTGCTTGGGGTTTGGGTTCGTGATGCTTCTGGTGCCGTCTGGCTTTTGCAATGCCTGCTGGGGTGCTGAGCTCCTTACGACTTCCCTGTTTCCTTGGGGTGGGTTTTTTTTTTGGGGATGGTGATCACGGCTGCGGCATCCAGCTGCCAACCTCTGGAGGGGCAGCCGGGGTGCGGGCAGGCAGAAGGTGAGCGCTCGCTGCCCCCGCCGCCGCTGCCCGCGCCTCATTGTCTCACTTCTCTCTCCATTCCTACGCCAATTAAAGCGCCGTGTTGCCATTCATGGCCCTTATGGTTTTGTTCAGTTGTCTGTCAGCTCTTGTCAAGCCCTGTCCCCTTCCCCTCCCCCGTTTTCAAAAACAAAACCCCTGACAAACCCCCCTTTGAATCCCCTCTTACCTCACTCCCAGCGTGGGGCCCCATTGACGGGAGATGCCGGCGGCGGCGGCGGGGAGACCGCTCCCCACGCCGCCTTTGTGGGCCACCGGCAGCTCCCCCCGGCCCCCGGCCTCCCCGCTTCTTGACAGCATTAATTAGATAACTCGGCTCGTCTTTATTTCTCCGAGGGGAGATGCAGGACGATATTACTTGAGCGAGAAAATATGGTGCTTCCCCCCCCCCTCCTCCTTTATTTTTTGGCCAAGCCCTGGGTTCTGTCACTGGCGGAGCTGCTTATTGTGCTGAAAAATGATGAGTTTGCAGGGATGTGGGGGAGTGTGGGGGGACCCAAATGGCATCTGAACTCCGGGTCGGCGCTGGCAGGAGCCCGGGGTCCCTGAAGCCGCACGCCACCGGCTGCGGAGAGCGCTGCAGGTGGCAGCAGCAGCCTGCGCCAGTGCTCGGGCCCCAATTAAATCT
>VYZM01020548.1:132579-161660 GCA_013398915.1 Dromas ardeola
GATTCATGTAATTCGTTTGCACGGTTTGGGCGCAGCATCTGAACGCACGGAGTGCTGCGCGGAGGTGGGAAGATGGGGCAGTAGCGTGGCTGCTCGCATCAGCGCCTGGCTCCTGCGAGAGCTGTGAGCCTTCCTCTTCCTCCTCCTCGGGGCATTGGGGTGGTCGGCAGCCGCACTCTAATTACCCAGAGAAAGCCCTTCCCGCAGCCCTGCTGCGGCGCAGGAGGGCTCTGAGTCACCAAGACCAGCCCTGGCTGCCAGCAGCCGTGGGGCTGGGGATGTCGCCGGCTGCAGTGGCAGCCACTGGCCGTGGGCACCAAGGTGTGGCCGGCACCCCACGGCACCTCTGCCTGCTTGCCTGGAGCCTGAAGCCTGGTTGCTGACCCGTTTTCTGCAGCATCCTCAGTGGTTAGAGCCCTCTTCTGCTCGGTTTCTTCTGCTGGTGATAACCGTGGTGTCACCGCTGCTGGGACCGCCTGGTCCAAAGGCACTTGGGAGCAGAGCGACCTCCTGAGCTCGGCGGCAGACATGCCGGCACAGAGGGCAGAGCAGACCTGTGGTGATTGTCCTTTTTGCCTGGTGACCTCTGCTCGTTGTCCCTCATCTGGACTTCCTCTGCCGTGGCATCTGGTGTGGGGACAGTAAAAGCAGAATCTGTATGGGGGGGACTTCCTTGCTGCTCAGTGGGTGGCTTTTTTGGCTGAAGAGCACCTTCATGAGTGGATACGTGCAGTGGGCAGTGGTAGCAGGTGAAGTTTTGAGCCAGCCTTTGCCTGGTGTTGCTCAGGATTCCTTCTCCCCTAGGAGAAGAGTCTGCAGGAGGAGAAACCAGACCTTTCTCCAAGCTGTAGGTTTGCAGTGGGAACCTGGGTCCTCCTCCTGGCTTCCCATTGTGGAAAGACACCATAGTTGCGTGTGTTTTCATGGTCAAATAGGTTCTCTATGGTCTTTCTCCATTTGCAAATCAGGTACAACTGGGCCACCCCCCTTAACGTTTTGTAAGGGCTTGGTCTTCAGAGTTAGAGCAGCGACGGTGCAGCTTCTGAACCAAGTGATGGGATCTCTCCTGCTTCCCGGCCGGGGTGGGCAGCTCTGCGCGGGGTAAGCAAGGTGCTTTCTTGGCCTTCAGTGGTTGCAGCTGGTGTGGGAGAGTGACAGTACGAGGCTTTGAATATGAGGCTTATGGTTACTAACGCTGTCTGTGAAGCGTTGGAGGGGCTTCCTGGCATCGCTAAAGCCACCGGCTTCCCTGCGGGTGGTCAAGTCGGGGCTGGGGCTTGAGCACAGACTTGCCTGCGTCTTCTTGAGCATTGTATCTCTTTCTGAGCAGAGAGGGGTATTTTGCTTTCATTTTTCCCCTGCACCTGGTGTTTCCTGGCCTTCTGCTTAATTTGGACCCCGGCTTGACCGTGACCTGGAGTCGATCATGGTGCAGAGCTTATTGGGGTGCCCGCACCAGGGGGACGCTGTCTTGAGCATCTTTTAACTTCATCTTGAAAAATGCCATCCCTGCCAACCGGGAGGGGTCACTTTTGGGTGGGGTGGGTGTTTTTACCCGCCTGTGCTGAGCCTTACAGCTGGTAGTAAAGCAACAGGGGGGGGTTTTGGGGAGCAGTGGAGTTAGAAAATGGCATCTTCGTGCGGGGGGGAGGTCGGGGTGCGGGTTGCCATGGCGACCCGTTTATGCCTCACTGATGTGTCGTGTAAATCCGTTTGGAAACGAGAAGGGCCTTTTGTCTTTGGGAGGGTTGAATGGGCCTCATTAAACCCGAGATGGGGAAAAAGAGCCTTAGAACGCATCGGGGAGGGGGACGGGATGGGACGGCCCCGTGGGGGCTCGGCAGAGGCGGTTCCCCTTGCCCGGGGATGGAAGCTGGGGGGACTGGAAGGTGCCGTTGCAAATAATTGAAAAATATCTCTCTGAGCAGTGGAGGCTGAAGGAGTGAAGGAGATACGAGGCTGTTTTCGGAAAGAGTTACCTGGAATTGCTGGGTTCTGTGCTGACCACCTTGGCTCCAAGAGGATGCAGCAGAAATAGAAGAGGTCTGCAGAAGGACAGTGAGAATAATTATACATAGATTAGCGGGGGAAAAAAAAGATCGAAGGCCCTTTTTAAAGGAGACTAATAATAGAAGAGCACATAAAAGAAGCGGGATATAAAAGTGTGGGGATCCGCGTGCTCCTATTTACCCTCTCTTGCAGCGATGAATAACTTGACTGAAGAAGCAAGAAGGCGACAGATACAGATGGGAGGTAGAGGAGAGTGGGCAAACTTTTTACTTAGGTTTTAATTAACTTCCTTCCGGGGGATATCTTTGTTCACAAGAATTTAAAGGGAGTCAAAAAGGAGAAAGGGTCTGGTGCCTCCGGGTGCCATCACTGCTCCTGGAAAGGGCTATGGATGCTGATGGTGTACTGGGATGAGATGTCCATTGGGTTAAGTATGTAATTCCTGTGTTTTAATTGTCCTTGGCTCTCGAGAGGTGAAGTGAGCTGGCTGGTGGGCTGCGGTGTCCCATGGGAGTGGCTGGGGACCCCCGCTGATGTGCCAGTGTCTGCGGGCAGCCCAGCCCTGCCTGGGGTATCGCCAGGAAAACCTGCCCCATCCCCAAGAAACGGGATCTCTGATGCTCTCGGTTCAAGCTCAGAGGGGACCGTGTGGTTGTCCATGTGTGGTTTGCTCTCGTGATGCTGTTTGACTTCAGCCATGGCAGCGGTGCTGTGAAGGTACTGCTGTGATGGTCCCGGTATTTGCTACCAACCCCTTGATGTCTCTTGCTTGGTGAAAATACGGGTTTTGGCAAATGCAGAGGTGGCTGGGCGTCACCAGAGGAGCTCTGGAGCGATGGCTGGAGCGTGAGCTCTGGAGAGACCCTCTGGTGGCTGGAGTGTGACCTGGCTGTGTGTTGTTGAGGGGTCTGGAGGACTCCTCTGGGGACGGGACTGATTTCTTCGAGCTGGTAGCGGAGTCTCCTGGGCAGGAGAGTCCCCTGTGCCTGGGCAGCTGCTGTGAAACGCTGGTGCTGTATCCCAGAAAAGAGAGTAAGAATGAGGCAGAGGCAGGTGTTTAATTTTCCATGCAGTTGGGCATCAGGAAAGCTCTCGCAGGTTTCAGAGTGTTTTCCAGGAGAGCACACCCAGTTTGTACATAGAGTTCTGGCATTTTTACCAGGTCTTTTTAGCTCGTGGAGCTGTTTCCCGTCCCTTTTCTGAGATGGTTCCCAGCTGGTGTGAGCTGTGGTGGCTTGTGGGAGCCGTGGCCCTGCTGGGAGGACCCATCTGCTGTGTTGGTATGGAGAGCGGTGCCAACGTGTTCTGCAGCTGCCCAGACACCAGGAAAACACACAGCTCCTGCACGCTAGAAAACGCCCGATGTACCGCAGTTATTGTTGCCCTCCTCTCACAGCGCCTCGCTCTGCGAGGCATGAGCAGCCTTCCTGCAGCCTTCACTGCCAGAAGTAGATGTTTTCCTTGTAAGATGCAGTTATTTTTGGATTTCTTTGAAGAAAACAGCATTTAGCATATGTCATCTTGTATGTATGTCAGCATTAATGCTTTAGAGCATCTTCTCCAAGGAGGAGATTGTTGTTAAATGTTGTTCTGTTTTCTGCAAAGCCTGAAATACAAGGTGAGGTGCATCGTGTTTCTTGGAAATGGAGAGAAGTGGTGCTGCCCCGAAGATTTTGTAGGTCCTGTTGTTCAATGAGTGCCTGGGCTGAGGGGGAGAGAGGTTGGTGGAAAGTGTATCAACCCATTCTTCTAAAAAACTGTATTTTCAAGCAGTTTACTGGTCATGTTCTCTTGAAGGAAGAAATGAAGGACTGCTAACATGTTTGTAAAGGTGCCGGATACCTTATCTACAGGACAGTTGTGTTTGCAGCTATTGCTGTGAACGTGTTAGCTCGTCCGCGTTTAACCGTGACCCAGCCTGCTAGCCTGTGCACGCCCACGTGGAGAAGAAGAGGAGCCTGCATGTCAGTGTGTGTGTGTGGAGGAGGGAGGTATCATACCCAACACGAGTCCTGAGCTTGCTCTGGCCAAACTTGCATGGTTTTCCCTCTCACCCCATGTTCCTGGGCTTGTTGAGCCTCTAGGAGCAGTGGGATGGAGCAGGTCATCCTTGTGTGATGCCAGTTGAGGTCTGCTGGTTGCAGGAGCCCCGGTGCTGCCGGAGCTGCTTGGCATGGCTGGTGTTCCACAGGCCAGCCCGGGAAGCCATGGGCTTGTGATCTGGCAGGAGGCTTGCAGGGAGCCTCACGGGCCTCTTAGGTGGCTGCTCCTCCTCGAAGCCAAGCTGTGAGCTTCTCGGCTGCCGGTGGAAGGCCAGCGTTCCGTGCCTGTGGTTGCGCCAGGGTTCCCGGTCATCCTCGGTGTGTGGAACCATTGGAGGAGTCAGTGCCCGGGGTTGGGCTGGAGGCAGCTGGCACCGTGGGGCTGGTCCGTGCTCACCTGGGGACCACGCTGGTGCCGCTGTGTGGCTTCAGCTCCTGCCTGGGTACAGCCTGGGGACGCGAGGGCTGCGATCCATCCCTGGTCCCTGGGCAGCCCCACTGCATATTTTAGGGTATTATCATCTCTTATCATCCAGTTCTTCTTCCCCTCCCAGCAAATTGCCTCCGTGATGCCAGGATGGCTGCCTCTGACACCGGGCACTAGCAGGGCCCATGGCCCTTCCAGCAGGTCCCACTTGTAGCCCTTAGGTCTCCATCAAGTCCCACTGGAGCATTTTGGAGCCCTGAGTGAGGACTAGCCCTCTGTGCTGGTGAGAGGGGGGGCTGCCTGGTCTGCGGGGGATTGGGGGTCCGCGCCAGCGGCCCCCCAGCATGGGGCAGGGGAGAGGCTGCTCTTTAATCCCATCTCTCTGCTCCGGCATCCCGGCATCCCGCTGCCAACAGAGCTCCCCTTGTTTACCCAACTCGGAGGAATCGGTTTACAAGGCTCACAAATACCCTTTTCACCTTTCCCATCAGAAAACACCTCCCGAAACAATGAGGAAATTGGACGCCGCCACCTGATCGCTCCCAAGGAACCTGTGGGGCTGGGGGCCGGGGGGCCCGGGAGCTGGGGGCCATGGACCAGGAACGCCTGGCCGGGATGCTCCTTGGCTGCTGGCACAGCTCTGCGGGTGGGCGGCTGCAGGTGCCACCCAAAAATCACCTTGTGGGGCTTTAAGTGATGAAGCTGGTGGTAACCAGCGTGGAGGCCAGCGCTCCCTGCCTGGCACACTGTGCTCAGCTGGGTGCTGTTTGTAGCACCCGCGAAAGAATTTATTTTTTTTAAACTTTAATGGCTGTAGTTAATCTTTCCCACCACCTTTGACACCAGGAGAAAGGATGCTGACTGTGTGAGCTGCTGACTGGTGGTAGTACCAATGCTAAGTAAATAAAGCCAGAGCCGCCATCCTCCTCCCAGGTGGAGGGAGAGGTAGAGGAGGGTGGTTGGAGGGTGAGTGCGTGGGGGACCCCCCGTGGGTGCTGTGGGTGATTGGGGTGCTGGTTTTGGGTGCCGAGTGTCTGCTCATGGCCTTCCACAGCAGGGATCCAGCACACGCCGTGCAGGATTAGCCCTGAAAGTACTGGGCACTCACTGGTGGGACACTGGTGGTGGGTCCGTGTCCCTCCCATTGCGAGGAGCGTGCTGAGCAGATCCTGGGCAGGCATCTGCTTGTGTCCCAGGAGTGGGGTCAGGAACTGGCTTTTTGGGAGGTTATGGCTTCGAGCAGCAGCTGTCCTCCCTCTCGGTGTCCTGCTGCTCTGCTGGCCCCAGATTCAAGTTGTCTAATAGAGACTGTCTCTGGGGCTGCGTCCCAGAGCGTGTCGTTGGGGAGGTGTCGATCTTAGTTTCAGTGTTAAGGTTGAGTTGAATTTTGATTTTTCTTTTTTTCCCCTCCCCACCTTAAAACAGGGAAATGAAACTGTCATGTATGGAGCATACAGCAGATCCCCCCCCCAAATTACTGCGCGTGCTCCGAGGGCATGGTGAATTTCCCTATTAATTTAAAAGATCTGTTCATTCTTTACAGTTACGATAGATTTGAAGATGTGTCCTTGTTAAGTCATGAGTGTAATTCTTTCTTGCTTTCGATGGTCCTTCTGAAGTAAAATTTCTCATTCTCTTTGCAGTAATACTGCATACAGGCAACTTGTGACAATTTTTGGACACTTTTTTCTCTGCTGTTCTTGTGACAAATGTTGCTTTTCACATTTTATATCTTAAAGGAGAATTTCCTGGAGAACTGGCCTCTTGCACGATGGGAAGCGTTGTCAGTCTTCCCTAGGACAGCCGACACAAGCCATTGCTTGCGCCAAACCAACATATTTTTGGGGAAAAAATCTCCATGTATGGTTAAGAGCTCAAAGAGAAATGAGAGAGGTGTTACACTTCAGGGGTTTCTCATCACCTCTCGTGCTGCCCAGCCTCTCGGCTGGGAAACAGCCCTGCTTTTAGAGAAGAGAGGGAGGACACTAAAGGGGGAAATGGAGGAGAAAAAAATCAGGGAAATTGGAGGACAAAGGGTAAAACGTGTATGTGCGGGGAGGAATGCGGCTGGCAGGGAGCAGCGGTGGGAGGGAGCACCCCCAAAAGCCCCACGTGGCGCTGCCGCTGCATGCGGTGACGGGCTGCCTGCTTTGGCTGGTAGCTCTGTCTTGCTCCATGTTCCTGTAGGAGATCTGGAAAATGTTCCTGGGCTGATTCCCAGGCAGAAGCTCTGCGCTTCTGAAGCTGAGACTGAGCATTCAGAGAAGAAATACAGCTCGTAATTTATCCTTAAAACTAATAAAAGAAACATAGGCCTTCTTTCTAGATTTTCTGGGATGAAGGAATGCCAGCAGGATGTGGTGCCGGGATGTTCTCAGCTCCCTTGATTGCTTTATGGCCTCTCCCCTGCTTAAAAATTAGCTTGACCTGATCCCAGACAGCTGTGCCGTCAGCACAGGCTGGTGTCGCATGGACCGGTCGGTTTGCAGGTGTTGGCCAAGGCTTTGGCCAAGGAGGTGTGATAGTTCCTCCTGGTATGGAGATGGGAGATGGATAGGAGCCTTCTCCTCCTGCTCCGGAGTTGCAAGACATCTGCTTGACTTGTTTGTGGCTTCCTGTTTGGCATCTACTGGGCAGGAGGGAGCTGGCAGGGGCCGGAGGAGGGAATTTGAGTCACTTGGGAGTCCTGTGCCAGAAAGCCTCTGACTCAGCCCCGCCGTGGAGAAATGAGTGTGGGATCCAGCTGCCTCTCGGGGTGGGAACCCGTGAGCGAGCGTGCAAGTGTTCACTTGCGCGGCATGTCTGCGGCCCGGCGCGGGGCGGGGAGGGAGCGGCGGGGGCTCTTCTGCATCTCCCGGGATTGCGTCAGGGCTCCGGCCGTGGGTGGGGGAAGCCTTTATCGCTCCCAAGGCTTTGGAAGCGGCGTGCTGGCCGGGGGCCAGCTGACCTACTTGGTAGCGTGCAGGCGAAGCGCGGCTCACCTGCCGGCAGCGCCGGGGATGGAGCCGGGCTCTGCCGTGCCAGCAGCGTGGTGCAGCATCCCACCTGCACAAGCCCTTCAGGGGTTTAAATTTCCTGCTCTTTCCAGAGGCTGCTGCATCGCCCTTCTTCCAGAAGTTACGGTTTTTACAAAACTTAATTGCTCCCTGCGAACTTGTGTGGCAAAGGTGGTGCCGGGGTTGCGATGATCCCGACTGTCCCCCCCATACCTGATGCCCCGTGGCCATGGTGATGCTTTGGGTACCGCTGGAGCTGGCATGGTGGAGGCAGAGCCACAGCTGGGCAGGAAGGTTGGGTCAGAAAACCCTCCTGAATTCAGCTCCCACCTTCGGAGCAGCGTGGGTGAAAGGGACCGTACCCACTGTCCCTGTGCCTTGCCTCCGCTCCTGGGGCTGGGCGGGCGCTGGGGCTGCCCCCTCTGACCCGTCGAGCTGATGGGGAGGTGCTGCTGATGTCTGTCTGTCTGTCCTGGCCGTCCCTCCCGCTGCTAGAGCTGGCAGCGAGCTCCGGAGCCTTTGCCAAGGGCATTGGGGTGTGCGTGGGCTCGGGCTCCGCCTGCCTCCTCCGAGCCCGGTCGGTCGGCATGTGGATCTGTTGGGGCTCCCGCAGCCAGAGGGCTGGAGCCTGGGCTGCTCAGGCACTGGTTTCAGCTCCGTGGCTTCTTGCTAAGACTTGTACCAGAGCCACGGAGCAGGTTGGTCTTGTGTGTGTTTGATCTTCCTTCCGTGGTGCCTGTAGCCCCGGACGGTGCAGCTGGTGGGGGGAGAAGGTGTCCCGTCTCCCTGTCCAACTGCTGGGGTGGGATGGGGCAGGGACTGGCCGTGTCCGGGAGCGGAGGGGAAAGCCGCGGACGTGCAGTCTGCCAAAGCACACGCTTTGGTTTTTGCCATGCCCAAATTACACGAGGGAGTTGCAGCAGAGATAACTTTGCAGGAACATCCATTCCCACTTTATCTTCCATCAAGAACGCGTTACGTTGCCTACATCAAAGTAGATGCTCTGCTGCTTCCCTCCTTGTTGCCCTAATCCTCTAGTTCACACTGAAAAAAAAAAGTACCAGAGTCTTGCTCCACAATAATGAAATCTGAATGCTAATTATCAGCATATTGCCTTCCTTCCCTTCGCAGTGCCCTGCCTTCCAGCCCCAAATAGCTTTCCTCCTTCCTTGCTCCTCTCCATCCGGTTCTCCCACGCTCCTGGGCACGCCGTTGAGCCTGGCTTGGTAGAAGTTGTCCTGCAGGATGCTTCCCTCCCTTCCATTTAAGGACAGGAATTCCTCGGGGAGCCAGGGCGTGGAAATGGATCCCTCCCTGTGCCCCGTTGTCAGGACTTCTCCCCATACCTAATTATCGCCTGTCCCTGCAGGAAGCTCCTTGCCTGGCCGTTGGGCAGAGCCGCAGCGTCTCCAGCCTGCCCGCTCCACAGCTCTTTGTGGGAAGACTCCATTCCGTTTTGGGTGCCAGGCTTAGGTCTGGGAAGGGTGCTCACCCTCGTCGTAGAAGGAGGGCTGGGGAACGGGACTGAAGCAAGCGAGTTTTCGTTGGTGAGAGCCTACGCCGGCTCCTTGCACGTGCAGTGATGGTGGAGGAAAAGGAGAGTGTTATTTTGTTGTCAAAAAACATCTTGTGGAGAGAAAGCAGCAGAGTTTTTAAGCACAAAATAAATGGCGTGAAAGCGGGGCTCTGCGGGGGGTGGGACAGGCTGGTGTGGCCCCCGCGGCCTGCGTTCCAGTGTGTGGCTAAACTCTCGCCCTCCTCTCTTCCAGGTTCATGACTGGGAAGGGGCTGGTCATCTACCCGGAGATTGGGGATAAACTGGACATTATCTGCCCCAAGGCGGAGCCGTCCAAGCCTTACGAGTACTACAAGCTGTACCTGGTGAAGAAGGACCAGGCAGATGCCTGCAGCACCGTCATGGACCCCAACGTGCTGGTGACATGCAACCGGCCCGAGCAGGAGATCCGCTTCACCATCAAATTTCAGGAATTCAGCCCCAACTACATGGGCCTGGAGTTCAAGCGACAGCAGGATTACTTCATCACATGTGAGTCGCCATCCTCTTCCTCGCCGCCGGCCCTGGCTCAGGGGGGGGCCATGGGGGCCTGGAGAATGTCGCCAGGCGCTTGTTTGTGACTTGGCTGGTGCAAAGAGCTGACACGTATGGAAAATATTTCCCGCTGGATGGGAGAAGAGGGAGGAATGTGTCGCTGGCCAAGCGGGTCACCGGCTCGTGTCTGGCTGCTGTGCTGTGGCTTGTGCCCCCTGCCCTGTCCGCGGCCGGGAGCAGGAGCACGTCCCCCAGCCAGGGTCAGCCCTGGCATGGAGGGGCAGCGCGTGTCTGGAGCTTACTTTTTGCAGCTATGTTCCGATGAGGCTGGAGGCGTTGCAGGGCATTTCTTGTAGGGCTTGCCCTGAGGAGCTCCTGGTGGGACAGTCGGGATCGTGAGGAACGGGGACCGGGGAAATGCTTGTCCTCCTCCCTGGGCGCTGCCTCCGAGACCACAGTCCTTGCTGTGGTCTAAATGGCTGTAAAATTCCGCATACTGCCCTGTTCTTGTTTCTTGGTATAACATGGCGTTACAGAGGGGAGGAGGGAAGGAGGGCTGAATTTTCTTGGAGTCCGTGGTCTGTGTGTGCAGGGGACCATCGCACAGGGATGAATCTGCCTGTGCTGGCTCCGGCGTGGATGGAGGGAGGACTCCAGGGAGCTCGGCCCTCCCTTGGTCTGGCGGTGCTGGGCTCGGCAATTCCTGCCAGCTCGCTCATCTCCCGCTTGGCTTCTCCTCATCCTTGCTTTTTCCGCCTGGCTCGGCACATCGCGTGCGAACCCGCAGCAGAGCAGCCGGAAAAGGGCACAGTGGCCACGGCGGAGCAGCCGGCAAAGAGCACGGTGGCCACGCGGCTCCTCTCTCCCCTTGCCATCATGTGCCATGGGCTCGCCGGCAAGCAGCCCGACGCAGAGGTCAGCCGCCCGCGTGGGAGGCGAGCGCCGAGCCGTGGGAGCTGGTGCTTTCTAGTCGGTAAACAAATGTATTTTTAGCTTGAAATCTTTGCCCTCGGAGGGGGCGGTGAGGATGTTGCAGGCAGCGGGGCACAGGAGGTGCTCTGCCATAGCGTGGTGATGCTGCCAGCCTGGATTTCCCCAGCGAACCCTACCTGGAGCTGGGGCTGCCTGAAGTTTTGCTGCAGAATATTTTAAGTAAACCCAATGCACAGAAAACATCCGGGATGGGCTCCGGCAGGTCAGCCCTGAGCCCACCCTTGCGTCCTTTGTGTGCAATTTTGCTTAGTGCTTCCTAACGCCTGGCTGAGTGCGGGGTGGTGACGGAGGGGCTTGCAGAGGTTTCTAGCGACCTGTGCCCGGCACGGCATGGCCGTAGGAGGGGTGACAGCGGGGAGGACCTGGCGCAACAACCCGCTTGGCCTGCTCGGCACGGCGGCAGTGCCGGCAGGGACCAAGGGCTGCGCAGGGCTGAGTCACCATTTGGCGGGGCCGGTCTCTCCCAAGAGCTGCCATTGCTCTGCCACCTTTGCTGGCTGGTTCTGGGGCCATCTGCCTGGTGTCACTTGGCGGGGCATAGGTGGGGTCACCAGCTTTGCAGCCGTCAGGGGTGCCCGTGACCCTGGCTGCAAGCCCAGGTGCCCCGGGGATGGGCTGGGGATGCCAAAAGCCCTGGCACAGGTTCCCCGCGGGCTCCCATCTCCCTTACTGTGAGTAACCAGGGTTGTCTCCAGCCTGGTGGCTCTGGGACCCGAACGGTCAGCCCTTCTGCTGTCCCTCAGCTGATGCAAGGCTTAATTCAACCGCAAGCTTTCCCTGCAGTGAGCAAAGAGGGAGGGGAGAGAGGGACCGAATGCACAGCCGTCAGTCTGCCTTTTGTATGTGGGGCAAACATCTTGAAGCACTTGGTCAGCGGCTCCTCCATGCTCGGGGGGTCAAGTTCAAGCAGCGGCACGGTTGTCAAGCTAATGAGAGCTGAAAGCGGGGTCCTGCCTCGCGCCCTACCGCTACGTCCCCTGGGACCCTCGAGCTGCAAATAACCCCCCCCCAAGACAAATACGTTCCCCAGAAGGAGCTCAGGAACCTAACAGAACGCTGGGGAGGAGAAACGTGGGGGTCTCTGGCATTTCAGGGCAGGCAGAGGGATTTACCAGGCTCTGAATTGCATGAGTTTTAAAGGAGCTGCTTTGTATTTCAGGTGAAAGCTCTTGCTTAAGAGTTAAATCAACCTCCCGTAGCTTTCGGTGGCGTTTTCACAAGTGGCCGACGGCTTTGAGCTGGTGCCAGCTCCCCTCCAATGCTGCCAGCACACCTGGGTCACCATCGCTCCGGTTTGCTTGGCTGAGGCTTTTAAACTCATTGCATTTTTGCCCAATCTTATTTTTTTTATGATTCTGCTACCAGCAATGGGAATCTTCTCCCATACCTAGAAATTTTTTCTCTATTTGTAGTGCAATCCCAAGTGCCGGGGGGGGAATCTCCCCAGAGACTCTGCCTATTTATCCTCTGTTTATCCTATTTATCCTCTATTTCCCTGTCTCCCCTTGCAGCATCTTGGAGCCCGTATAGGGCTGCTCAGCATCTCTGTGGGGTCCCCCCCTTTCTCTCCTCAGGGCGGGGGGGGCATCAGTGTCCTCTGCGCCCTCCTCGGACCGTTTCTGACTTTAATTTCTCTTGACTCCTCCGCGCTTTGATGCGAGCCCCCTCGGCGCTGGGAGCGAGCGGCCGCTGCCAGCTGAACTTTGGCCCCTGGGTGGGCCGAGGATGCTCCTGTGATCTGGCCGTACCCTCTGCTGAGCAGCCCCAGGAGCTCTTTCTGCCAAGAAATAAAATAGCCAAAAAAACAAAGTCAAAAGTCTCCTGAGCAGACCACCCACGTGTTGTCTTTTTTTTTTTCTTACTCCTTTTTTTTTTTTTTTTTTTTTTTCCCCCCTCCTCTAATTTTTACTGTCTGGACAGATCTNGTCGCCTGTAACCCTAAAAGGTTTTGGTTTTTTTGTTTTTTTTTTTTTTCTTCCTTTTCATTTGCCGGCGGCCCTAAGCTGGGGGAAGCGATGCTGAAGCGGAGGGGAGCGGGGTGGCAGCGGGACGTGTGCCGCTTGCCCCCCACCTTCCCCAGGCGGCTGGAAAACCTCCCCGCTGGAGCCAGGGGGCTTCCCGGGGTCCCTCCCCATTCAGGGCTGCCCCCTCCCCTTGCCCTTGCCTTGGATATGCCAAGCCTTGTTTAGGGCCACTTTTATCATGGAGGGACATGGCCCCAGCCCTCGGCTTAGCAATGAAAAAGGCTTTTGAAAGCGTATGTTAACCTCTCCCCATCCTCTCCGAAGCCTTGCACTGAGCCCCTCCGTGCCAGCCCCAGGCTTCGTTAAAACCATCTTTTCTCTCAGGGCTGATGCCTCTTCCTGAGCCTTTTCATGAAGAACAAGATGTGGCAGCTCCTGCCTGCAGGTCCACGCTGGAGACAGAAGCTTGGTGGAGGACGTGGGGCTCCAGCAGGACCTGGGATGGGGCCCTGAGAGGGCAGGGAAGCTGGGAATTTGGGAATTGGGTGTCTTGCTCCATGGCAGACTTTTGAGTTCAGGGCAGCCCGTGGTTTCTTCTGTCCTTGGTCTCCTGTGGCTTTGCCTTTGGTGTCTGGGTGGGAGTCTCCTGTCCCCGGCATCCTGTCCCCTCCCTGCAAAACCATCATGCGCCGTGGGCAGACGGAGGGAAGTGCGCAATGGTGGCTCTCCCGGCTGGTTCCTCCTGCTCTGCTGCGTGGGAGGTAGGAAAGTGAGGTCCAACAGGAATGAATTCTTGCTTTTTGCTTCAAAATAAAGTCCTTTTTTGGAGTTCTCGGCCAAGCCCAAAGCCATGGCAGGCTGCTGGAAAGGTTGATGGGGACTCCAGGGTAGCTTGTACTTGCAGACCTGTGTGTGGATGCGAGTGCTGCTGCCCTTCCCCAGACCAGTGGTGAGGTTTGAATCATTCACACTGTCCTCATCAAGGCAGAAGGTGCTTTTGGCTCATTAGCAGGCGTGCGGTTACTCCTCCCTTAGTCCCTGCCGAGCTGGTAGAGAAGCTGGTTGCTTGTGAATGGCTGAAACGGGAGGGAAGAATGTGTCCAAGTGCTTAAAAATAATCCATCCGATTGCTTTTTGGGTTAGCAGGAGCAAAAGGCTATAGGAAGATGAAAACCAAAGACTGTTTTGTGAAGGTGCTGTCCTAAAGGTGGAGTGAGGGTCATGCTTCGTGTCTGTGGGTCATCTGCCCCGGGTCTGAGAGCCTGACCATACCAACATTTCTCCTCAACCTTGTTTTTTACCAGTTTCTGGTGATTTTCTCTGCTTCCTTGGTGTCCGTGTCCCACTCAAGTCAGCTTCCCCGCCCCCCCGGTGTCTGCGCTCCTGGGATGCTCGTGGGCAGCTCCGGCCCCCCCACGGCTTAGCCAGCCCTGCAGGTTCAGCTCTCTCCAGCTCCCCTCCTAATTCACTCCTCTTAATTGCGTTTGCTGCTACTCTTTGAACTTGCTCCAGTTTTACTATCTCTGGTAATGAGGTGCCTAGATAGAGATGCATTAATCCTGGTGTCCTGGCAGCAGGGCAGCGTGAGGAGGAGCTCCTGGCGCGGCTTCCCACCATGCAGGATCTCTGGATGTGGCCCAGTGGTGGCCCTGCCTGCTGCTGGTGCTACCGTGCTCCATCAGGGAGCTGCCTCGGGTGACGTGTTCTTCAGCCTACCGCTTGCTTCATCCTTGGGCATGGTGGTAGTGGTGGTCCCTGGAGCCCTTTCTGTGTTTGATGGGGTGCGAGAGAACGAAGACCACCCCCAAGCAAGACCCTTGCTCAGCCTTTTGATGCTCTCTAGGCAGCTGTTTGCAGATGTGATGGGCAGCGCCTGGGCCAGGCAGCGCTGTGGTGTTTTTCCAGGTCTCCAGGCACGGCCACGGTGTCACACCTCTCCTAGGGGCCTGTTTAAGGCAAGGAGACCTAGTTTGATGAAAACGCTAAAGCAAAAACGAGGCCCCAGTAGATGTTTCCCCCATAAATCTATGCTGCTTATTGTTAGTCTTTAAGTCCTTCAATCCATTTTTGATGTAATAATGTTTGTAATCCAATCTAGCACTTTTTGGCAGCAGGATTCAGCGAGACCAGATATATTATCCTGAGTGTTTCTTTAAACCCCTTGTCTTGCATTTCTGTTTTTAGATGCAATTAGACTTAACCTGGCAAGAATTATTTGTTGTAAACCATCACTGCTTCTGCAACGTGGGCTTCGTTCCTGGGCCTTTCTACATCAGCATTTTTCTATAGCTTGCAGTTTGAGCGTGGAGAAGGGGGTCACCTATATATTGCCAACTGCCAGAATCCTCCTTCCTTCTTTTTTTTTTTTTTTTTTTTTTTTTTTTTTTTTTTTTGGGGACATGTTGCCATACTTGCTTTTCTGGCTGCACTCCTGCAGCTTCCGAAATAGCTGCCGTTGGTTTGGGAAGCCTTTAACCTATTGCCAGCATGTGTGAGAATGTCTGCGGAGCCGCTTGAAGCTGCTTTCTGTGGCCCTTGGTATTTAATAATTTCCTCCCTGGTTCCTTCTGCCCTGGTTGCCCGTCTCTGATGGGTGCCGTGCCGGGGGGGGGCCAGGCGCAGCCCTCCGGGAGGTTTGTCACCCCGCCAGCTCTTTGCTGGCTTTCTTTGCTGATTGCATTTGAATGTGGCCACTTTCATGTGCTCCTCATCTTCCGTCCCACAACTTGTTTGGTGAAGATGAGTTGAAAGCAAAAGTGCCGTTTGATGCCGTGATGAGAGCTATGAACTTCTACTGATAAAAACCCAATTAACCGGCTTCCTCATTCTTCACCCAAATGGGCCGGCGCTGTCCTCGTCCCACCAGCTTGCGACATACCTGCGGCGACGCGGAAAGCCTTGGTGAAGCAAAGCCGTCCTGGTGTCATAACCGTATGGTTTTGGGGACTGGCGTTCCTCCTTCGTCACAGAATCACACAGAATCACAGAATGGTTGGGCTTGGAAGGGACCTTCAAGATCATCTAGTACCAACCCCCCTGCTCTAGGCAGGGACCCCGCCCACCAGACCAGGCTGCTCAAAGCCCCATCCAGCCTGGCCTTGAACATCTCCAGGGATGGGGCATCCACAGCTTCCCTGGGCAACCTGTTCCAGTGCCTCACCACCCTTACAGGAAAGAATTTCTTCCTGATATCCAATCTCAATCTACCGTCCCCATTCCGCTGGGAGCTGGTGGCAGAGGGTGGATGAGACCCTTTCCCCGCAGGAGATGCTGCATGGGAGCCGGCAGGCTTGCGCCGGAGACAAACGGGGTCTCTAACGGTGTCCCACTCCCAACTTCAAAGCTTGGGCTCTGGACATGTCAAACCCAAATAATGGCCCTTAGACAACACGCGGTTCCTTGTCTTGGAGGCTTGTCTGAAGACCGTGACCACAGTAAATGCGATTTTGTTGAGCCCTGTCCCTTAAGCCTCTGCCTCTTTTCTCTTCTCCTCCTCCCTCCTGACCTTTTCGGCTCAGTGCTGTCCCCGGACAGCCCCTGGCAGCTGATCTCATAGCTCAGCCTTTCACGGCCCTAATAGGGATGAAAAGCCCTATCAGAAAGGGCCAGTGTCCTGCACCCAGCCAGGAGGTAAATACCCAGCGCTTTGATCTGCTCCTGGGCCGGAGAGAGGGGGGGGCCCTGCCTGCAACAAAGACCCCAAGCCAGGGGTGCCGGTGCCCGCTTAACTCCCTGGCTGCTGGGCAGCCTGGCCCCTGCCTGCACCTGGTGGGCAACTGCCCGCAGTGGCCAAGGGCTCTCCCCGCCGTGGGGAGCCGACCACCAGGCTGTGCCTGCCCGGGGAGTCGGGCTGCCTGCCTCCGAGGATGCTCTTCCCCAGGAGAAATGATTTCCAAAAGCATCTCTTTAACACTGACCCGACCCATTAGTAGAAAATAAAATGTGTTTAACTCCTCAGTGCTCCTGAAAGCTGAGGTGATGTGCAGAGGGGTGGTGTGTAGCCGTTGCGATGGCAGCAAGGAGGTGACATCCAGCAGGTACTCATGCATTACCTGCCTGATCCCACTCTGCACCCCTTGATGCTGCTAGAGCAGTTGCGACTCTTCCTGCTCCTCCCCAAAAAAAGGTGTCCCCTTTGCAGCTGTGTTGGAGGGCCAATTCTAAAGCAGTCCCTTTGGTTTTGTGGTGCTGCATGCCACGGCCATGCCTCTGGCCCATCCTTTTCTTCCCCGTCCTGCTCCCCCCGGCAGGTCTGCAAGCAGGACAGGGGGACCCCAGGGGATCTCCTGGAGCTGCAGGTGCTTGGACCCTGATGGACCCTGCTCTCCAGTGATGATCACCTCCGAGGGCTTCCTCCGTAACACTGGAAGAGATTGAAACTTGGCTCCTTTTGGACTAAACTTCCAGTAAGAGACTTGAAAGCCAGAAGAAGCCTTCAGCTTGTTGAAGACTTGAAAAAAATCATGCGTGTGTGGCCACGGGTGCTGGGATGGACACGGGCTGTCAGACCAAGAGCATGGTGGGGGCTCCAAGAAGTGATGCCATGCTTGGACCATGCGACATGCAGAGTGCAGGCGGGTTTGGCGTTAATGAATTGCTGCCTAGGTTGCATGCGGCACCTTTAAAAGCTTGCCTTTTCGGGGAGAATTGTTTTTTCTTGCCATTTGAAGTTTCTTTGCCCTAGGAATGGTGTTTTTTTGCTGCTGCTGCTGCTCTGTGATGATGGTGCTCTTTGATCCCGCCTGGCAGCACGGAGCGGGTGTTAACACAGCTAATTGAGAGCCGGCTGCGGCGGGCTGGCGGGGAGCAGTGGGGGGTGGCTGCTCGCCCCTCTGCGATGGGGGTCAGCCCTCACTTGGGGGGCAGAGAGGGGCACCTCCATCCCTCACTCAGCGAGGGGGCAAGTCCTCATCTGGATACTCAGGGGCTTTAGCGTATATTGGAAATCACCACGTTCTATAACTCGGGGTGTTGCTGGAGATGGTTCTATCCGTGTGTTCCATCCTTCTGGAGCAGAGGGATGAGACCATCGCTGGGGTCCTGCTGGCACCCGAGGGTGATGTGTGGGCTCTGCAGCCAGTGGCCTGTGGCTAGGACACCATGGGTGCTGCCGCTCTGGCTCCCCGGGGAGCCACGTGGGTGACGGCAAGCTCCTGCTCCTGCTGCCCTGGGATGAAGCGCTGTGAGCCCGGGGAGATCCTGCTGCCAGCTCCTGCTCCCTACAACACCAGTGTGGACTGGAGTAGTCCTGCTCCCCCTGTGGAAGCAGGGCTGACTCCTCTCCCGGCTGTGGGGTTATTTGCAACTCTGGGCCAGGAGTTGCACCAATGTAAACTTCCCGGCTGCCAGCAGATTCCCGATGCTCACGCAAAGTTTACTTTTAATTGGAGTGGGGTTTCCTCCCGGCTGTCCCACAGCGCACCCTGAGCTCCTGTCCCTGCACCTCCTCGGCTCCCCACGCTCTCCCAGGCAGAAGAATCGCGCATCAATCAGCCTCTCCGGTCCCTGATAACTTCGAATTTTTTTCTGAGCCTGGGCAGCGATGGAGCTGGTGTTGGCATCGGCCTCGCCGGTGGGGGAGTGTCACTGTCCCCCTGCGAGTCCCTCTCCACCTCCTTCCCAACAGATTTCTCAGTTGGAGTCGCAGATGTTTTGCTACCTAACTGAAGAGATTTACACCCTGTTAAAACGCAATAAGTGCTTTCCTCCTCTCCTGCTCCCAGCGGGGCCCACAAATGACTCTGGCAGAGCATCAGGTGGAGAATTACATGGCACTTTTTTCCTGACCTATAACCAGCTGCTCGGGGCTACCGCAGAGACTGTGCAAATAACCTTTCTCTTCCACCGACGCTCTTCTTTTTTTAGAATGGGGTGGATAGACCTGAAGACAAAGGCTTTATTCAGTGCCCTGAGCTGTGCGGGGAGCGAGGCTGCGTGTGCTCCCCGGCGCGGGATGGGGATGCAGGGAGCTTGCAAGGCTTTTCTACGTGGACATCTCTGCAGCATCGGTGCAAAAGGGCTTGCAAGCGTGTAAGCAAGCGGCGGTCTTGCGACCGAGAAGTGCTTTCCGGCCTTGATGAGGTTACCTGTGATGTAGCTGTGACTCTTAATTATAATGCTGATTGGGATTGGTTATAATTTTTCCATCAGAAAGCTATTTTAATGGGAAATTAGGTTTTCGCTTAAGTGTTACTTATGTTAAAGTATCGTTGTTCGTGCAGTACTTCAGTGTTTGCCTGTTCTCCGTTTGCTCCAGGAAAGTGCCCTAGACTGGCACAGCGGTGCTGTGGCACACGAGGATGAGTGTGGGTGCATGGTGTCCTCCCTTTTTACCCCCTTAACCCGGCTGGCAGTGCTGGGCCTGCGCTTTGCAAATGTAGCCGTCACTCTTTATAAGGGATGGGGCTAATTTAACATTTTTATTTATCTTTGTAGGGGGCTGACTCTGGCCAGGAGGTGGTGAACTCCATCCCAGCCAGACCCAGTGCTATCATTTTCATTCCGGTTTCCAGAAGCGTATTTGAACCTGGTGATTTTCACATTGTGGTGTGTTTGCTGGAGCAAGAAGTGCAGGCGGGGATGTCTGAGTTCCCCAGGGCGTGCAGCGAGCGGCCTGTCCTCTGCAGTCACCCCGGCTGCCCCCTGCTTGCTATGTGCCTGGGGAGGATGGATGTAAAGCCCCGGGTTCCTCCGCCTTGGCCCTGGCTGGTGGGAGCGGACCAGAGCAGCACACTAGGCTCTCCCTTCGGCCGTGAAAATTTGTACGATTTTGGAGCAACACAAAATTATTACTATAGCCCATTCAACCCAGTCAGCCCCATTAGGTTGTTTCCTCATGCCTTGCTTGGAGACCCACCAGCGCTTGGCCATACCTGCTTAGAGACCCACAGTGCTTGGCTATATCTGCTTACTCCCCCTCGGTGGGAGGATTCGGTCTGAGGTTGCGGCGGGCATTTCCCTCCCCAGTGCAGGGAGAATCATGTGTTTTTATATATAAAATCTATTTATTTAGCCAGGCAATTCCAGGGCTGGGCATGTGGTGCTGGCGGGCGTTAGCATCCCCCTCCAGCCACTCTCAGGTGCTCCAGGGCTTCCCAGGAGGATGTAGCACTTTGGAAAGCTGGAAATCCCTGGTGAACACCACGGCTATAAACGAGGCTTTTGTGTTGGCCGGCAACTGGGTTTGCCATGTGCCCCTCCGGCTCTGTACACCGTCAGATGGGATGTTGGGTTGGGAGCGTGCTGCTCTGCTGCGACTCCCACCGTGCAAGCTGAGCCCTAAGAGCCGTCTCTGCTCCCAGATCCCAGTTGCTCTGGGGGGTTGATGCTGTCAGCAAAACGGCAGCCATGGGCTGGAGGGAGCTGCGGGGGCAGACTGTGTGCCCACACCTGGCTCTGCACATGGAGATGTGGTGGTGGGAAGCTTTATGGCTATGTTGGAGGAGCAGCATGGCCATGAACCTCAGCACGCCATTGCCCAGAGCACGCTGGTGTGGGTCCCACCGCTGCTTCTCCAGGAGCCTGTGGTGGCCAACCCTTGGTTCGGTGGGTGTAACCTGCCGGGACCCCTGTTTGTCCCCTGTGGAAGTGGAGCTCCACATCTCTTCCGTGGTGTTTCGCTGACCCCAAGAGTTGCTGTGCTGTGGGCAGAGGGAACCTGAAACCGATTGCTGGGACATGAGGAGGGTTCACCATTCAGTGCTTGGAAACCCTGGCTCCAGCAGTCCTGGGATGGGCTGTTTTCTAGAAAACGCCCATGTTTTTCCGAGCTCTTTGTGTTTGTGGGACCCTGAGACTGTAAACCCTGAGAAACAAAGAGGAGGATGCAGATAACAAACAGGGATGGTGTGGCTTGTGAAACTCAGGTTTGGGTCTTAGGGTGCTTTTGGAAGCTGGCAGGGCAGAAGCGGAAGGGTTGTGGTGGATGTCCCCAGTTCTGAGAATCTCAGTGTATTTCCCACCCCATGGCAACAGCCGTCGCCGTCCACGGAGCAGCCTGAGCAGAGCTTTTTCCTGCCAGAAGGGTTTTTTTTTGGTAACGGGGAGTAGGTGATGGTGGCAGCTGCCAGGCAGGCAGGCTGAGTATCGCTACCCATGGTGGTCATCTTCTGGTGCTCACCAGGTATGGTGGGGAGAAGGGACAGGGGGCTGTGTGGGTTGTCTGCAGGCTGACCCGTGCGTGGTCAGTCTTGCGTGCCCAGTGCAGGAGTGGGGGACATAGAAATCCCAGTTTGCCAGCTGTGTGGACCCGGCAGTGCCCTCCGCCAGCGTGGCACGGCAGGGGCGGTGAGCTGGGGAGGGGACAGCCCCTGCTCCCCAGGGCACCCTCGGGGTGAGCGGTGTGGGGGGAGCGGGCTGCCGGTCTCTTCTCTTTCCGTGGCAGACTGGGAGGCTGGAGCAGCTCTTGGGCTGCCAGGAGGGTGTGTGAAACCTTAGCCTTGCACCTCCTGCAGCCGGTTAGGGACGGGACAGGGCTGGGCTGGCTTGCACACGCATTTCTGGGGCTTTAGGGCCCCTTCCCGGTGCAGCTGCCTCTGGGCTGGAAGGCTGCTGCCGGCCTCGCTGGCGGCGTGACAGCGTGGGGCTCGGCTCCCCCCGCGCAGCCCCTGCCCTTGCTCTGGCAGCCGACCCAGAGAATGTGCCGGAGCTGATGGAGAGGGCTTGGGGCAGGGGGGGGGATGATGTGTCCGGGGAGGGGGCGGCCGGCTTGCCTGCCTTCAGCAGGGCCTGGCAAGGAGATAATAATAATAATATTAATAATACTGGTGATAGCATGAGCGTAAGCTCCTGCTGCCTCCCAGCTCAGCCGGGGAGGAGGAGAAGGGGCTGCAACCAAGCCGTGCTCTCTGGGCAGCCCCGGGGTGTTAGTGTGCAGTGGAGCAGGCGGGGGCCTCTGCTCGGTGACCTGGAAGTGGCTCTGCGGGTCCCCTGGGGCACCAGCCCTGGCCGGGATGGGGGGAGGAAGGAGCCCGGTGCCCGTGATGGGGTTCGGCACCAGTGCGGCACCTCTGCTGATGCAACACCCGTACCAGTGTAACACCTCTACCAGTGCAACACCCGCACCTCGGGACTGATGGGGGAATAAACCACCTGGAAAGTCTTGGAGGAGAGGGAAAGTGGCATGAGCTAGATTTTTATCTTAAGTACAGTCTGCTTGCAGATTCCTGCAAGGATCTGCTGGGGGGGCACACCGGAGATGTGCGAGGCACATCTTCAGGGCCACCCGTAGGGTTTTTAACCATGCCAAGGGGGGCTTTCAGCGCGGTGGGGGTGAGCTGAGCCTGTTCTATACCAGCTGCTCCTCAGCAGTGTCGGTCAGTGCATTCCCACCGCCCCCTCTGCTCCGGTGGGATTGGGGTCAGGCTGTGGGGGTACCCTGGAGCCCTGGCAGTGAGCGACGGTGGTGCCAGTGGGATGGTGGTGCCGGTGGGATGCTGCTGCCTCCGCCCAAGGCTGTGTGATGGAAACCTGAATCTTGGACAGGTCTGGGAGCGAGGGGGGGGATCACGGGGAGGGCGTCCGGGCTGCATCCATGCAGCGCCTGGCTGGAGCAGGGCTGTGGTGCACAGATGGAAGAGTAATTAAGAATAATAAAAGGAAAGAGACTTGGATTCGCTACAGTCTCAGCACATTAATTGTGCTTTGGGGCCCAAATCATAACGGAGTCCTGCCAGAGGGAATCCAGAAGAGAAACCAAACGTCTCGCTCTGTCCAAAGCTGACCATTTAAGAGACCCTTGCCTTCATCTGCTGCCAGGTATTACTTCCAGAGTCTCTCATCTGCCAAAACCCAAGTTCTCGTTTGAAATATTTTTAGGGGAGGAAGAAAAGCTATGGTGACACTCGGAGTGCTGGTGGTGGGGAGGCAGAGTGTGATGCACTGGGGTCAGCACGTGGCACCGCTTGCTGCTGGAGGTGGAAATGTGGGGGTTTTGGGGTTCTCCTCCCCTCAGAGGCATCTGTCCCAGCTGGCTGGCATGTGTCACCAGCCTGGGACTTGGCGTTTCCCTGGTCTTGTGCCCAAGGACCAGGGTGAGTTGTGCCAGCAAGCGGAGGTCCTGTGTGTGCTTTCATGCAGGCTGAGCATCTCTTCTAAATTGACAAGCAATTACATGGTTAATGGTATCAATGTTAAATCCTCATCACTCAGCAGCCTAAGGCTTAATGCTTCATTAAGGCAAAGGCATCTAATAGCTCTCTGGGCTGGGAGCTGCCTTTTCTTTAAGCCTGAGTAGAAGTCATCTGTCCAGAGGCTGCTTTTGCTCTCCTGGTCCTAGAGCCAAACTGTGAGTCCCTCCAAAATGGTAGGGGGACAGGAGAATGCTCCCGTACACTTGGTGCTGCTGGGACTGGCCGGATCGAGCCGTGCTGATGCGACGGAGCTACGCGTTGCCGATGTGGCGTGTGAAAAGCACGGCCGATGCTTGAGACCTGCCATTTCCTATTCCCCGTGGTATCCCCAGCTCCCTGCCTGTCTTTGTTCATCGTTTTTTATCTTTGCCTCGTGCTACCGCCCTGCGCCCACCTCTCCCCTGGCTCAGGGCTGCCTCTTGCTGCTCCCTGCAGCCCGCTGTTGTGCCCGTGGATTTAACCTTTTTCTCCCCTGCATTACCGTGTGTTTGTTGATGATGACTTTCATCCACCGTTGAGGATCAGTGGTGCCTCCGCCGCTCTTCCAGGAGTGCAGCAACGAGCGTCACAGATGCTTTGGGCTTTGGTCTCGCTGCTCGCCAGGTGCCTCCCGGATCGCGTGTCTCTGTTGGAGCGGTGCCGGCCTCGGGCCTGATCCTTCTGCTGGTAAATCTTCCACTGTGAAAATGGGAAACAGCGTGAGGATCAGCTCTCCATCTCTGAGCTTTGCAGTGAAGGGCAACAGAGGAGCCTGCAGTGCTGCCACCGCAGCCCCCCACCCCTGGGTCACTGGGGACCCACTGGCTGCAGCCCCCCACCCGCCTCCGGACCCTGCTGCTCAGCAACACGTCAGCGTGTCCTACGTGTTTATATAAAACTCGTCAGAAGTTGTACTCTTTAAGCCATTTGGGTGGGATTTTGGCTTTCGGAAGCCCGACCGGCTGTGTGGAGCATCTTGCTTTGCTTTGCTTTGCTTTGGCCCATTTTGGATCTATACAGAGCCTGGCAGCGTGTGTCCTTGTTTCAAGAGGCTGTACTGGAGACCATCACCATGGTTTTTGCAAGTGTTTTACCCTTTTAGCTGCCCTTTTTATGTTCCCTCAAGTAGCTGCTTCATTTTGTTTATGCGGTTCCCTTTCAAAGGTACTTTTTCCCCTCATTATTATGATGATCAGAACAAGAAGAGGCTTTTTGAACAAAGTCCTGCGTGCGGCGCGGGAGGAAGGATACTCAGCTGCGTGCCCTCGTCCATCCCTGTGGCTCCAGCTGCCATCCCTCTGTCCTGTTTGGATGTTTAATATTTGTGTCATATCCAAATGCAACGTCTATGTGGTTATTTTGGAGGGAATTATGTCTCCTGTCACTGCTGTGTGCTCTACCTTTGCAGCATCTCCTAGTTCCCCACAGTCAAGCCATACTTACTCTGTAGATCGTTTCGATATAATTAAGTTATTACCTTATAGAAAGACCTTATGAGGTCTCGCTGAGGCTGTTTTTTTACACACTGCTCTGTTTTCCCTGCCCCGCTGTGCTGCAGTGTGAATGGGTGAAGTCTGCTTGAGAATGGAGCAACCCATGGCGCAGTGCTGGGAAGCTGCTCATGGAACTGCTTCGGGGCCATGAGCTGGGATGTTACCGGCTTATTTCATCCCCAAACCAGTGCCTCTGGCCTGGGAGAACTGGGCTGCTGTGCCTTCTGCCGGAGTTAGCGCCCCGAGTTGTTTTTATGGGGAGTTTTTGCGCCGGCCCCTGACTCTGGTTCACATTGCGAAGAGCTTATGCAGGCTGTAGGGGGGTGTTTCTCCAGTTTCCCAGGCGTTTGCATCGGGATTTGTGCTGACAGTGCTCCTGACAAAACGCCCGCCAGCGAATCCCAGATGCCTGGATGTACGGCTCTGTCCAGGGAGCTGCTGGCAGGCAGAACCCCACCGCGGGAGAGGCGATAACTCAGCAAACGGCCCAATGACTTTCTGATTAATAAAACATTTGCTGGTGTTTCACGCGAGAGCCTTGATTGCACAGAGACGTTTGGCCAGAGCTGATGGACTTTGAGCCTACATCCCGGCGTGATCCAGGCTCGCTTTCCAGTGTAGCTCAGCATCAAATCCTCATCGAGATACCCCAGGGTCCTGCTGTAGGAAAGGGAGAGCAGAAGGAAAAGACAGACCTTGCTCCATAACCCGGACTCTTCCCATCACCTCCTCGCCAGCACCCAGCGGGGTCTGATGGATTCGTCCCCAGTGGCCATCCATCACCTGCCCTCCCCAAACGCAAGTTTTTGCAGGACGGAGGCAGGAATTGGGCTGCTTTAGGCAACTTTAAACCCCAGGGCTGAGTTTTGGCATTCAGGCTCGGGGTAGGTGTTGGCTGCACTGTGCTGGCCGAGCCCTGCTTTGTTTCACTGCCTTGTCTCTGTAAAATTATCCCCGTTGCTCCGTGAGTCTCCGTGCATCACGTTTCCTAAGCCCCGCTCCTGCCGTATGCCGTCGCCGTGCTTCTCCCAGGTTTTGTTGCTTCCCCGGGTGAGTAAAGTCCCCGTGCCTGGCTTTGGAGGAACACGGGCATGGTTTGTGTTTGCTGTGATGGATGGAGGTGTCGGCTTGGGAACTGGGGAGAGCAGGCTGCGTGCCAGAGCCACCCTGCACCCAGTGCATCACCCGTCTGCCTGGCACAGCACCCGCCGGGCGCTTGCTGCTGCTGGGGACGAGGGCTCTTTTGGGGTCAGAAGCCATTTTTTTGAGTATGTTTAGCAGAATCTGCCATTTAGGTGCTTAACCCTGTAATCCTCCGGTTTGGCTTTTTTGTCTCTCGTGTCCCCCGCCTCTGCCCCGAGCCGTCCCCGCCGCGGCAGAGGGCTGGCGGGTGCGTGGGTGGGGATCCTTCCCTGCGTGGTGCCAGCGGGAGACGTGCGGCTCCCTGCGCTCCCGCAGGATTGAAAGGCTTAAAAAACTGTGCCGGCTAAAGCAAAAAGTTAATGTGAATTTAACTGACTTCTGCCCTGCAATTAAAGCCACTCAACCCCATTGGGGCTCTGAGTTTACATTCTTTACTGAGGCACACTGTGTAATTATATATGTATAATTTAAACTGTGCATATGCATGTGTTCCTATTATACACCAAGGAGCAAAGGAAATTATCCCGGAATTAAAGGGGGAGGAGGGTGCAGGCGTGGAGAATGGCTCGCTTGTGTGGATGTGGCAGCGAGGGGAAGCTGGAGGGATCACATCCTCACCACTGCAAACATCCTTGGAAGGTGCAGAAAACGAGAACTCTGCGTATTCGACACTTGCGGTGGGCTCGGGACTGGGACATGAAGGAATGGCTGTAGCGGGGGGGTCAGGAATGAGCCCCCGAACTGGGAGGTGCCGAGCTCCTGCCAGGTCCCTCGTGGTGGCGGGGGGGACAGCAGGGACCTGCCCAGCGGGGACCTTCCAGCTCCCAGGAACTCCGCCTAACGCTCCCTCTTTTTTCTTACAGCCACTTCCAACGGGACGCTGGATGGCCTGGAGAACCGGGAAGGAGGAGTCTGCCAGACGCGTTCCATGAAGATTGTCATGAAAGTGGGGCAGGGTGAGTCCTTCTGCGCCCTGGGGTCTCCCAGTGCCGAAATGCCTTTGCCCAGCAAAGCACTGGCCTCTGGCCTGCTGTGCTGCGGCGGGGAATTCTGGATTCTGGGGAAACAGAGCCCGCTCAGTAGCGGTGGCCACTGCACTGTGGTGGCAGTAGGACACCAAGGGTATCGCTGATGGTGGTGCTGTGGCACCAGGAGAAGAGTGCGCTCCCCAACACCTCCCATCCCGAGCTGCCGGGTGCCTCGCAGCCCCAGCGATGCCCCGGACTCGGATGCACAGCTCCTGGTGGTTGCTTTTCGTTACTGTGTTTTCACTTTGGGGCCAATATTTATAATAAACAGAAGCAGCAGTGCTGCAGCCTTGGCAGGCTCCCTTCCCATTCCTGCTGCTGCCCGTGTGAGAAACTCGCCCCAACCCACGCACGGGAGCTCAGAAAACATAAAAGCAGGAGGGGATTAGGGTGGGGAAGCTGCTTCCCACAAGCCCTGAAGCAGCTCAGCCTTGTTCTGCTGCTCTCGGCAGCTCCCATCGCTCCCGCTTCTCCCTTGCGCCCTGTGGGGGGTGGCCGGCTGGGATTTGGGGGGCAGTTGTTCTTTAGGTGGGGGAATGAGCTATTGCCATTCAGGTTGAATCGAGGTTTCTCATCTGTTCCTTCCCTTTCCTCCCCAGATCCGAACGCGGTGATCCCAGAGCAGCTGACGACGAGTCGGCCGAGCAAGGAGTCCGACAACACCGTGAAAATTGTCACGCAGAGCCCGCGCAGCAAGGTCCCCGCGGTGGAGGAGCCCGGCAAGCCAGGTGGGTTTTGCTGGGGATACTCCAGGAGAGGGATGGGGGGGCCGGAGGTTGGCCACCAGCTACTGCCGGCAGAGCAGCTCCCAGCCAGGCTTGTTGCATGGATCCAGGGAACCCCGGGTGCTCCAGAGCAGAGATACAGATGGGTTTCTCGTAAGCGTTGTGCCTGGCTCTGCCATCCCTGCTGCTTGCAGCATCTCTTCGCCCCGGTTCTGTGCTTTCTGGCCGGGGACCGCTCGGGGCCCAGCGCAGGCAGCCAGGCTGCGGTGCTGGAACAGCTCGGGTTTGTTTTCCCAGCTCCGGTATGTCCTGGCAGGAGCTTTGCAGGGAAGTGCTGTTTCAGCACTCTCCTCCTCCTCCTCCTCCTCGCTGCCCATCTATTCCTTGCAGAACAGGAGGTGAGGTCCTCGGGTTTTTGAGCTGAGCCAGTGTGAAAGCCCTTTGAAGGCGGTTTCCTGAGTTCCTGACCCTGCTGAGAGAAAAGTGAAATCAGATGAAGTGGGGAAGAGTTGCTCTTTTCTTCTTGCCTGGTATGGCCAGCCAAGCGCTCTCCCCTCGGGGGGCTGGGGCTGCCCCGGCCCGGGGGTCAGGAGGAGGCGGGGGGTCAGTAATCGGATATCACGGGGCTCCGGGGATCAGAGCCCACTTTCACCAGAGCATCCAGGTCTGTTGCGGAGAGAAAGCCTCCTGGGGTCTGGACTCGTTGTCACCCGGACACGAGCAGTGCTCTGCTCCGTTGGCCAGGAGATGGAAAAGGGGGAGCAGCGATGTGGGGTGGGGGAAGAGGGCGCATGGTCCCTCCTCCGTGGATGCCCAGGGCTCCTGCCTGCCCTGCCCAGAGCCTGCCGTCATCGAGGGCTTGCCCGCCCAAAGGATGCTATTCGTGCATGGATGGAGCATGGAACCAGCTGTGCGGAGCCCTGGAGCACAGGCTCTGACACCCCTCTGCCTTTGCGTTGCAGGCTCCGTCAACCAGGACGGCCAGGAGACCCAAGGTCCCAGCGACGGCTTCTTGAGCTCCAAGGTGGCCGTCTTCGCAGCGATCGGTGCCGGCTGCGTCATCTTCATCCTCATCATCATCTTCCTCGTGGTCCTCCTGATCAAGATCCGCAAGCGGCACCGGAAGCACACGCAGCAGCGAGCCGCAGCCTTGTCCCTCAGCACCTTGGCCAGCCCGAAATGCAGCGGGAACGCGGGCTCTGAGCCCAGCGACATCATCATCCCCTTACGGACTACAGAGAACAACTACTGCCCCCACTACGAGAAGGTGAGCGGGGACTACGGGCACCCCGTCTACATTGTCCAGGAGATGCCCCCCCAGAGCCCAGCCAACATTTACTACAAGGTGTGAGGAGCAGCCTGGGCAAGCCGCCGATGCAGGAGCACGGGAGCGCCGAGCGCGGGGGGGGCAGCCGCCCCCCGGGTCTCCCCACGGGCGGTCTGGCGCCAGGAGGGAGGAAGCGAAACGAACCCCACGGCACGGCGCAGGGAGCGCCAGGGTCCGGCGCCGGAGAGCGGATGGCTCACTCGCGCGCTGGTTCTCCCCTTTGTATTTAGTTTTGTAGTTCTCAGCTTTTGTAATCCCGAGACTCGAGGGTGAGCCTTCAGCATCCTCCTCTTCTTCTCCAGACTGCGGCCGGACGGCCGGGGGGGTGCAAGGCACCGTGCCTTTCTGTGCTTGCTCGGACACCGCTGGCAAACCCGGAGACTCCACCTCCCCTTTTCGTTTTGGGATTTCCCTGCGTCACTCCTACGTCCTTGCGTGAAGTGTCCGTGCACCTGGCGCCGCATCGGCCGCCGCTTGGGTCCCGGAGCCTGGACCAACGCCGGGGCCGCGGCGAGGAGTCTCGGTCCGAGGAGGAGCAAGCAGCCGCGGGGGGAGGAGGAGGATGCTTTGCCTAGGTGCCAAGATGCAGACAACTGTGCAGGGAGGAAGCTGGCAAACCCGATTTACTACTACTACTATTATTATTATTATAATTATTTTAATTTTTTTTGTAACATTTTTATTTTTGTGAATTCTGGGCGGGACTCTGGCCCGCCGCCTTCGGGCACACGCCGTCGCCTCCTTCCAGCACACCGTCCCGCCGGCCACGGGGCA
>VYZM01020548.1:162891-191770 GCA_013398915.1 Dromas ardeola
CCAGCCCTTCTCTCCGCTCCCACCACCACGGCCCCCCTGTGTAGCACCTTTTGGCCCCCCCCTCCACGGCATCCAGCACTGCCCACCCTGGGCTGCTGCTGAAGGGTGGGCTGGGAGCCACCCCAGCCGGGACGCCCCCATTCCTTGCTGGGGAGTGGGGTCTGCTCTCAGAAATCACAGAAAATTGTGTCTTAAAGAAAAAAAAAACCCTTTCCCTCACCCTTTTCCATCTGCAAAATCACAACCTGTGGTTCCTGAGGGGGGCAGAAGCCCCAGCTTGGGGGGGGGTGGTGGCAGCGGTGACGGTGGCGGATGCTTTATGGATGGGGAGTTTCCCCCCACAGCCTCGGGAGCAGCGGCTGGTGTGGAGGAGGCAGCTGGGGGATGATTTAGTTTTGGTTTGTTTTTGGAGGAAAAAGGAAGGAGTCTGGCCACAGGTCGTACCAAAAGCAAGCTGGTGGCACCGGGTGGCTTCCCACGGTGGCTGTCCCCAGCCGGGCCGCGGCTCAGTGGCCCCCGTCAGCTCCACTCCTCTTGCTGGGGGCAGTCGAGAAAACCTTGTAAATATGTGAAGAAAGGGCGATATCCGAACTCTTGGTTTTTGCTGAGCACCTCCGTCTGCTGGGTCCTGAAACAGAGTGTGTCCCTTTGGTTATTTTCATTGAAAGCATTGAAGTTTGGTTGTTTTTTTCTTTTTTTTCCCCCGCCCCTCCCCGTTTCGTTTGTGTAAATACTAGTCTTTTTTGGAAGAAATAATGTAAAGATGTTTTGTATAAACTCTGAATTATTTTCTGGTTGCTTTTTCTTAGAAAAACAAATGAGAACAAAAAAAAAAAAAAACAGAAAAAGAAAGAAAAAAAAAAAAAGAAATTTTAACCACAAGAACGGGTGTAAAACATTGTCATACTGCGCTCAGCCCCGGGGCTGCCCCGCGGGGCTGTGCTGGTGTGCGGGCGCTGCCGGGCAGGATGGCTGGGGGGGCGTCAGGATGGGTTGGGGGGGCTGTACCCTCGATATAATGCAGGATCTGCCGGGACCCAAGCAGAGACCGAGGCACAGCCCCGGCGCTCGTGGCAGGGTCGGATCTGGCTCATTCCCAGCGAGTTTCTGGCCATCCTGGATCCGGGCAGAGCTTTCATCCCCGGCCTAAGCACGGGCAAGAGACTTGGTAACACAGAGTGAACTAAAGGAGCATCGAATTTATCTCCTTTTTTTATCTTTAACCAAAAAAATAACCAAACCTCGGGATGTGTCACTCAGTGCAGCATCCTGAGATCCTGATCTGCTTTTCCAGACCTGTGGAGCTGCTCCTGTTGCAGATCCTTTTTCCCAGCAATCCCCATTTTCCACTTGCCGAACGCAAGCACACCGTGGCCCGATCTCTGCTCGGTGCCCAGGCGGGGGGTGACTCGCTCCTCTTCAGCAGCGCCCACGTTTTGTACAGGGCAGCGCCAGGGGTCCCTGCCCTCGGGGAGGTGGCCGTGCCCACCGAAGCCATCTCCGGTGTCACCGGCATGTGTGGCACTTCCCCGGGAGGCAGCTGGGACCTCCTTGTAGTCCCAGTTGCTCCCAGGAGCCGGGTAGTTGCCTGTGAATCTGCATTATATCGGCAGTGGGTGAGGGGGGGCTGACACAGCCTCCGCTGCCCTGGGGGGGGCGGTTCCAAACCCTGGGTGGGGGGGCGGTTTCCAAACCCTGGGGGGTGCTGGAGCAGGGCTGGTCTCCCTCCCGGCTGCACCGCACACCAGCACGCCCGCACCGCGCGCTCCCACATTTCAGAGCTGTGACCACCTCTACATCCCACGGCGTTGCATCCGCACCCTCGGTCCCGCATCCCGGGGGGGAAAAGTCCCCACGTTCCCGGGTGGCCCCCGTGTCGCACGATCAACCAGCCGCGGGGCTGCTGCCCCAACCCCGTGCCCGGCTGCCCTTGCCGCGATGCCGGCGCCGCCAGAGCATCCGGGCTGCCAGATTTTCCCTGTCCATCCTCCGCTGCTGTTAGCTGAGGGGTGGATTTGGACTTGGAGCCTGGATGCAGCCGTTCCCGCCGCCGGTGCAGGGCATGCGGGATGGGGGCTTTGGCCGAGGGCCGGGAATTGCTGCTGGCGGGCAGCGGGAGCGGTTTGGGCACCGCGCAGCATGGCGGTGCGGGGGGATGCTGCGGCTTCGGCCGTGGCACGGAGGGAAGGAGGACCCTCTGTGCCAGCACCTCCTCGGGGGGCAGCCGGTCCCCGGGCTGCTGCAGGGGCACATCCCGCAGTGGGGCTCAGCAATCCCGCGCTGGTTGATCGTCCTTGGCTCCTGGTGGGGCTCCGGCAGTGCCGGGCACCGGGGTCCCGTCGGCCGCGCTCCCCGGCACCACAGGCTTTTGTTCCGTCGTGTCATGTTCCTCTTTTTGATTCCTTTCACCTTCTCCCCAGCTCTCCCGCCCAGTAGCATATCATCGGCATCGGTAACCAGCTCTGTGGCATCTGAACTCCATGGAGCCATGATGGAACCTGATATATTGTTAAATAAAAGGGTTTTTTTCCTATGGAAACCCGGCTGTCTCCTGTGTGCTTTTTTGCTGCCCCAGGTTGTCTTTTGAAACCGCAGCCTGGTCTGAAGAGATCTGGGACAAGTTTGCTCGCCCAGTTCATTGCTGGCTTTTCCTGCTGGTGTTGGAGGGAGCTGTTGGGTTTGTTTTGGGCAGCATTAAAAATCTGGGGATTTTTGTCTTAATACTCGCAGCATCTCACATGGCCCCAGTGACTCGATGGACTTAGGGTTGGATACGGATGGATACGGTTGGATACTCAATGGATACAGTTGGACTCGATGATCTTGAAGGGCTTTTCCAACTTAAATGAGTCAATGACTCTATGACTGTCCCTGCAGCTGGAAGCTCCTCGGAGGCCACCAGCTCCCCCCAGGAGAACGCTCACTCCTGAGAGCAGAGCTGCTTGCCCTGCCGCTGTGCTGGCATGGCCCCCGGGCTCATGGTGTGTCCAGTAGCCCCCAGGCTAGTGGTGTGTCTGGTAGCCCCCAGGCTTGCGGTCTATCCCGTAGCCCCCATCCCACGGGAGCTCGGGGGCTGCTCCTACACTCGGGAGCAGGTAGAGCCTCGTGGGAGCCGTTGGTGGATGGTGCAGGGCAGCAATGTTCGTCCCATCTAGTGACTGATATTTATTTAGTCATTCCTCAATTTGATAAGTTATTAAAAAGTCAGTTTAGGAAATGGGCTGGTAATAAATCCTTAACAGATGGTGCTTTAGCCGGCTCCAAAATGGGCTCCTCCACAGTCCTTGCTCTCGCTCTGTATAACCAGCTTCCATCGGGCACTGCATTGCTGTGAAGCACCAGGCAGCGCCGTCAGTCATGGGTGGGAAGTGGGGTGTGGATGGGAAACGCTGGGTGAGTTTCTTCGGCCGCGTTGCTCAGCCTGGAGCCCGTATTTCTGATTTTGCTGGACTTTAGACACCGCTGCAGGCCCAGGACGCGTCCCCTGCCCTCTCTGCCGGCTCCCCTGGTGAGTGCACCCCTTGGCTTCGGCAGATGCCTTGTCCGAGGATTGCCTCTCCTGGGAACAGCCGTCCGGCAGCACGGGATATCGGATAGCATGGAGACAACTCGGGGGGTCTGGGACAGCTGAAGAAGAAAGGTCTCAGGGAAAGGCAGTGCTGGAGCGGTTACACATCCTCGTCATTGCTGGTGTGGATCGGGGATGTCGAATGTGGGATACGGGATATAGAATGTGGGATGTGGGATATGGCATATAGGATGTGGGATGCGGGATGCTGGATGGGGGATGCGGGATGCAGGATGTGGGAGGTGGGATGCGTTATGTGGGCTGGGGACGGAGCAGGAAGAAGGGGAAGGGGTCGCTTCCCAACCAGGCTGGGTTCAAGACGGTGCAGGAGTGTGAGTGCGGCCACTGAGGTCCTGGGCAGAGGCTGGAATCTCCGGGTGCCCCCTCCCTACAGATCCCAGGGGACCGGCATGGCAGTGTGGAGGCCGGGGCACCATGGCCTCGCCAGTCTCCAGCCCAGAGCATGAGGAAGGCTCTTGGCGACCCGCTGGTAGGAATAAGCCTCCTCCACAAACAGCAAAGGGAAAACCAGGAAAACCAGGGTGCAGCGGGGTGCCCAGAGGAGGGGAGCAAGGCCAGCTTCCTTCCAGCTTGCCCAGCAGATGCTCTAGGAGAGGACAAAGGAGTCAAAGCTCTGCTTGTCTGGTGTAAACCATGTCTGCATCAATCCAGGTTGTCCCATCAGGGGTTGAGAGTGCTGGATTGCATGGTTACTGCAGGGATGCACGAAGGGATGGGTCGCTTTATGGGGTCTCAGCGGAAAAATGAGTCTGAGGCACCAAGAGAGAGGGGTGGAGGATGAACTTCTTCTTGGCCAAGGCGTGAGGGGTGAGAAACGAGGTGGGCCGAGGAGATCAAACGCAGCAGACAGTTCCAGAGGTGCTTGGGACGCATCCCAAGCCGCAGGGACCATGCCAAGACGTCTGTAGGAGCGAGCAGGGGCTGCCTGGGATCGGGGTCAGGGTGGGGGGAGTGGGCCTTTGGGTGTGACAGACGTGCTTTATATGTGGTTTGCTGGTTTGAAAATCCTTCTTCTCTGCATGCTTTGATCCCAGTGTGAATTAAATAATGCTTTTAATTTTAAACAGCTTTGCCTGGTCCCTGATGCCCAAAGGGTAAAACTGTAAGCGCCAAACTTGCACGGACCTGCCAGAGGAGGAGAAAAGCACTTTAACAGGTTCCTGTAACCCAGCACCCGGCCAGGGAGCAGGAGCGCGGCGGGTTCCTCCCGGCTCCGGGGCAGCTCCGGGTGGACCCAGGTGGGGACCCGGCATGGGCTCAGGGACACGCATGGCAGGACCTGGTGGGACAGACCCTGTCTGACCTGCGGGATCTCCCCCGGTGACCCTACCTGTGTGTCCCCAGGCTGCTGCAGAGAGGGGTCCCATGGGGCATGGGTACGATGGAGCTGCATCATCTCCATTGCACGGGGCTCGGGGGCGCCGCCACGCTCCCCTCCTGCTTGCACAAGGTCCTGCAAAAGCATCCAGGCTGGGAAGGGCTTTCCTTGGGAGCATCCTCATCCCTGGCTGCGTTGGGGAGAGGACATCGAGCCGTGCGTGCCAGCGCCCACGGGAAGACGGGAGCCGAGGGCATGGAAGCGTGCACAGCTCCGCTCCCAAGGGCCGGCTGGTAGCGAGGGAGATCGGCGGGATCTCGCTTGGGAGCCTCCAGATCTGGAAAGTTCATTAAAGCTGCAAAGCGGCTGATGTTTTTGGACGTCCATCAGGACTGGAGAAGTTATTTTAATTATTTAACATAAAGGAGCTTTCTGTCAAGTTTATTAACTTGCCCTTGGCCGGATCCCACTCGGGTCTGAAGCAGCTGCCAGGTCAGCAGAGCCGGAGTGTTTGGAAGGGCTGGATGCTGGGATGCACCACGGCCCCGGAGCAGGAGCCATCCGACGGGTGGCATGGCCAGGGTGGCGCCCCGCGTGTGCTTGCTCTGCTCCGTGGAAGGGGCAGCCCATATGGGGAGCACCTGGTTAAATGTTGGGAAGCTCAAACCGCTTGGGCGGTGGGTGATGAGGGAGTAAGAGCTCTGCAGCACTTCCAGCTCTGGTTTGAGAGGCGGGTGGACCGGAGATGGGGCATCGGGCCGGGCTGCTGGTGGGGCTGAGCCCTGGCACGGGAAGCGCAGAGCAGGAGCACCCTGGGCAGGCACAGACCGTGCAGCCCCCGGGGTGCCCAGGACTCCGTCTGAGGCTGCCAGAGGTGCTGCCAGATGTGGGGTGGATGCGTGCTGGGTGTGCATCTCCCTGCGCTGGGGCTCCAGCATCACCTCTCACGCTGAGCACCCCGCAGCATCCCTGTGCTGCAGGGGAGGCTCGGGCCGTTAGGGACGGGGAGATCAGAGCAAAGGCTTCCCGGGCCACCTCTGGCCTCGTGGCCACAGACTCGCATACCAGCAGGTCCATGTAACCTGGCAGCAACCTCCCCGAATGGAAAGCAGACCGCAGAGAGAGACTTGATGCTTTTCAGATGTTTTTGGTGTATTCTGATCTCTCCGTTTATGTAGGCGCCTCCTGAGGATCGCCCAGTTTGTCCCGGCGCGCCGGGGGGTGCGAGCAGGGGAGGCAGCAGCGCTGGGGGGACCGAGCCTGCAGCAGCGGCTCCATGCGCCGGTGGCACCGATGCTCTGCAGGGTGCTCTCGCCACGGCGCCCACCCTCCACACCGCTCCTCACCCTTCTATTTCCGGCGCTGCCGAGGCATTGCCTCCCCTGGAGCGTCCCTCTCCCGGCAAAGCCCTGAGCAAGCGGTTGCTGCTGCACATCCCTGGGATCAGCAGGCCCTGGGAGGCATCAAGGACACAGCCAGAGCGGTGCCGTCAGCTCCCTGCTCATCCCAGCCTCGGCTGCGATGCCCTGGATGCACCAAGGGTAAAGCAGGGTGAGGGAGCCCCAGTTCTCATGGCAGCTCCGAGTTCCCCCTCCGTTGCCCCCACTTGCTGCAGCCGTTTCCCGGACACAGCCGCCCTTCCCAGCCCTCCCAGCCTCCTCCTCTGGCATTTCCACATCCACTCCAAGGGGAGCATCTGAAAAAAACCCCCAGCCTGAAAGAGGCTATGTAACAGCAATCCCTTTTAATAAACCTTGGCTGGGCCAGCTGCTGCAACAAGGATTGGGAAGTTTATCCTTGTTTTCCCTGTAGTATATCCAAAATAACTAACAGGTTCCCCTGGTCGAGGCGATGCGCTTTTCCCACAGCCAGGGTTTCTGCGGCATCCACCGGCTCGGCTGCACCTGGTTTCCACGCTCGCAGGGAGAGGAGCCTGGAAGATCCATTAGGCTGTCGTGGTATGCAACGAGTCCCGCGGGCTCCGTAATGAGAGCAATAACGGCAATGCACCGGAGGGCCGTTTGTCACCGGCCCATGGCGCGGGGCGGCGGGGACGGTGCCGGGGCGTGTGGGACGGCTGTCCCTGCCCTGGGGCTGGCGGCTACTGGCTCGCCCTGCAAGGTGAGGAGGAGGGAGATGAGGAGGAGGAGGAAGAGGAGGAAGAGAGCGTGGCTCGTGCTGGCAAGGCAGTGGGTCAGGATGCAGCGCTTGCTCCATGTTTCCGAGCAGCGACCCACAAGCGGCACCATCCCTCGTGACAGCGAAGCCATCTGCGCCCCACGGCAGAGCGAATCTGGGACGAGTGAAAGCCCAGCCCAGGCTCGGCACAAAGGACCGGGAGTTTTCTGTAGCTAAAACCAGCTGATCTCAAGTGCTCGAAGAAAGGCGTCAGGCGCTGCCAAGGTTTTTTTCCTCCGCAGGCGGGCCTGAGGCCAGGGTGATGGTTGCAGCCTTGTTCCCCTGGCAGGGCTTCCAGCATCCCGAAACGGCTCTTCCCTGGACGTGTCCCATCGGGAAGCCTGTGCGTAGGGAGGGGGGAGCCAGCCAGCTGGGACACACGCAGGGGCTCCTGTGTGTGACCTCCCCTGGATTGCCAGCATCCTGGTGGGGCAACCGGGAGGAAAGGGCTGGGCTGCAGGGGCAGCAGGGCTGGGAGAGGCAAAGCACCTCTGGGAGGATGCTGGAGAGCCCGGGAGGGAGGAGGGATGGAGCTCCCTTCCACTGGGGTGAGGCCTGGCAAAACAGGGAGCTTCGGGACAAATCCAGTAGTTTCTCATTCGTTAAAAAGGAATGAATACGAGTATTGCGCTACAGCAAACGTAAATTAATTATGTGCAAGGTTTTAATGTTACTGAAACACAACCCTTGGAGAGGGTCCCCCGGCTGCTGGAACAGGGTCTGAAGGAAACACAGAGCTTTTCCTTTTTCTTGTCTTGACAGAGGATGAGAGATAAATGTGAAACGTCGGTGCTGCGGCCGCCCCGTGAGGCGGGGGCTGGAGGAATCCTGCCTCTCAGCCAGCCTGGGAACCCGCCAGGGGGGTTATCTCATTTGATTGCCCTGTGCTTCTGTCTGTATAGAAGCGACCTGTCCCCAGGAGTGTCGGGGGGGATAAGAGCACTGTGACTGCAGGGTGGATGTCTCCTTGGGTGGAGGGGGTGTCATGAGCCGTGCACCCATCACTTCATCCCGCCCCATGGAGAGACGCGGGTGAGCCTTTCCTCCACCCCCAAGGCCAGCGCCCAGAGCGCAGGGATGCAATTTGGGCAGAGCCACGACAAAGAGCTGTGGGTTGGGGCGATGCCTGGCAGGTCTCCTGCATCCCCCGTCCCCATCCCGGCGCTTCCCTCCAGCCTTGGACCCGCACTCCCTGCCCCGGCTGGGAAGGGCTGCGCGAGGCTTCGGTTTCAGCCGGGCTTCCCCCCCCCGCTCCTAATTCCTGCAGCCTGGTGTAATCCTCCCGAGTGAGCCCAGCGCCAGGTTCCTGCTGGAAATTGGCTCTTGCTGTGGCTTTGGGGTCTTTGGAAGTTAGCTGAGCCAGAAAGAAAAGAGAGCCGGCCATTCAAAAGGACAGGGGCTGGGGAGGCATCCCTCTCTTCCACCCGGCTTGCGGGGGGGGACGGGGGACCTCAGGTGGGGACGTGGCCCAGCTGGTGTCTGGAATGGGGTGGAAAAAGTCTCAGATCCTGCCGGGAGCGGGGCGGGGCGGGGGGTGGGTGTGTGNGTGGAAAAAGTCTCAGATCCTGCCGGGAGCGGGGCGGGGCGGGGGTTGTGTGTGTGTGTGTGTGCTGTTCCCGAGGTGTGGGGCAGGGGATGGGGTACCATGGGGTGCCAGCCCTGCCCAGGAGCAGGAGGCAAAGGGCTTCCCTCTGCCTCCAGGACATGCCGCAGCCGGAGGTGGGCTTCTCCTCCTCCCCTCAGGGTCTTTATCCTTCCCCTCTTACAGCAAGGCAAGTTGCAGCGCCGTGGATGGAGCCGGGGGGATACAGGGAAAATGTGGGGAGATGAACTAGCGGATAAAATGGCAGCGTGTCGTCCAGAGTCAGGAGCACAAAGGCGGCTGCCTGCGGGGTTTATTTTCCTTTGCATTAATGAGAGGAAAGGGCCAGGAGGCTTCCTGCCGCCCCGGCCCCGCGGCGGGGGCTGCCCGGGCTGCTGGCAGGTGGCTTGTGCCCAGCGCTGCCCACTGGCCTGCCCAGGGCTCGGCCCTTCGGAGCCGGGGTCTGGCTGCTGCTTGTCCCCTTGGGACCCCCTGGGGTTTTGCCGGTTGTGGATGTCACCCCTCTCCGTGAGCAAAGCCAGGGCTCCCTCTGGGATGGAAGGTGAGCCTGGCGCTGCCCGTCTTAGGTGGGAAAATCTGGGCACGAACTTCCTCCTGAGAAAGAAGGTGCCATTTCCCTGGCTGCCCCTGGGATGATGCTCTTGCAAGAGCAGCCGTGGTCCCGGTGCACATGGTCCCCTGGTGACTGTGCTTTCCTGCCACCAAACCAGCAGCTCCCGGGCATTGGTGCCCGGCTCCGTGCCCGCAACATCCCAAAACGCTGATCCTCAGAGCTGCCTGTGCGCGTTGCTGGCCAGCGCTGCATCACCCCTAAACCTCAGAGCTTGGGAAGTCTTCCTCCCTGCCTTGGGTCTGTCGAGAAACCAAGGAACAAATGCCGGACGGTGCCTGGCAGCAGCCACGGCCCCGAGCAGTGCCAGGGAGCGGAGGGCACGGGGCAGTGGAAGCCGCACGGCGTGGTCCCTCAAGAGGAGACCTCTCGGTGAGTGCCAGCAGCACCCTGGCGGGGGGTTTTCAGCGATTACCTGCGGGCAGCCCCCTTTCACCTTTCGTGTGTCCTTGGCCGATGCTCAGCTTGCTCCAAGGTCCCTTTGTGCCGGGGCGGTGCGACCTTGCAAGGATGACAGCTCCCATCCCCGCATCGCTTTTGACTGGCTCTAAATAAAAAAAACCCAGCTCGTAAGAAAGATGTGTGATGAACTTTGGCATCCTGCTGCTTAATGTAATAAGGTGTCCGCCATTAATTATGTGCTTAACAGGCCGGCCTGGGGAGGAACCTCCAGGAGCAAGTGTCCGGATCAGGATAAAGGCTGAGACATAAAGCCGGAGCTGTGATACGAAGGATGAGATTTCTCGGGTGAATGATGGATGGGGAGGGCTGACCTTCATCCTAGTGGGAGAAGGCAGCTCTGGGGAGGCAGAGGAGAGGGTTTGGGTCCCACAGCTCTGCCTGTCCCTCTCCCCACGCCTCCCGCTCCCACCTCCCCACCGCCGTGGTCCCTCCTACGAACTCATGGCCGCAGCCTTGCCAAAGCCTGACGCCTCTCCTCGCCCTCCCCGGACTTCCAATAATAATCCCGGTGCCTGCTGGGCTTTGCTGCTTTTGGACGCCGGGAGTGGGGCTGGAGCGTTCGACACGTAAGGCGATACTCCATCAACAGCCGCAGCCGAACAAAGCCCCACTGTCTGCGGGCCGGCCGCGCTCCCCCCGGGCGCGCATCGCCCAGCACGGGGTCAGCAGGAAATTAATCCCAGGCTGGGGTGAAAGGGTTAATGAATGCTGATTTTACAAACATCGCCACTATCCTTCCCCAAACTAATAGAGGGATAATTAGCTCTTAATAAAAGGGAAAGATGAGCCTGGCCATCCTCGGCGGGGATGCCGAGCGGTGCGAAGGGATGGGTGTCCGTGGGGTGTGCTGTGCCTGGGAGCTGGGGGGCAGACAAGGGCTGGGGGGCTCATCCCGCACCCCAGTGAAATGCCAGGCGATAAGCATCTCGCTTGCAGCTCAAGCAAGGGCAGCGAAGACTGGAGGTCAGGAAGATGGGTTTTCTTCCACATTCTGTGGGGTTTATGTGTTGCCAGAGTCGGTTTTGCACCTTCCTGGGCAGTCCCGGCTGCTGGAGGGGGGTTTGCAGGAGCAGGACCCCCATGAGGGCTGAGAGGGGCTGTGGGGCTTTGCTCCCACGCGTGAGCACAGCTGTGGTGTTGGCAACCCCATCATTTGGCTGGGGATGGGGCAGGAGTGTCGGGCAGTGGCCAAAAAAGGCTCCCCAGGAGCAGTGGTGGGTTTCCCGGCCTGCCCTGCCTCGGTGAGAAGCTCCAGCATCGCCTGTGCCCGGCACTCCTCCCGCTCTTCCCCGCGGCACTGCTGGCCTGCGTGCCAGCCTGGACGCGTGCGCGACGGGGAGGGCCGGCGAGCGGCGGTGACCGGGCGAATCCTGCCGTAACCGGCGTGAATGGGAGAGAAAAGGCTTTTCAGGGAGTGCAGCCATGCACGCCGTGCGGCCGGGGCCCGCGGGGAGGGCCCCGTGCCCTGAACGGTGCGGGCAGGGAGGTGGGCACTGTCCCGTGCCCCCACCATCCTGCTGCACCGTGGCTGGATTCGGTGAGCCCCAGGGGCGAATAAAATGAGCAGGGCAAGGGAAGATGGAGGCCCGTGACTTGCAGACGGTGTGGGTGAGGTGGATGATTTCCAGCATCCCCGGCACGGGTGAGCTGGATGCTCTGCAGCATCCCAACTCAGCACCAGGGATGTTCCTGCCGTGGATAGAGTGGTCCATCGCGCCATCCTCCTGCGGCACCGCAGTGTCCCTGGCCCTGGTCTGCCTCTGGCTTGGGCAGTGGCACAAAGCTGGTGGCAAAAGCCCATTGCGAAGGCTGGCCAGGCATTTCGGTGGGTCGTGGCAGCCTACGAAGCCCCGGTTCCCCCAGTGCTGCAGCATCACGCACTGCGGTGGGATGCTGGCGGGAGAAAGCAGGGTGTTCAGCTGCGTGGGCTTCATCTCACCGGAGCTCCGGAGCAGGACCAGGGAGCCAGGGCTGTTCCCAGCATCACCCAAACGGCTGGGGTGGTGGCAATGGGGGGGGTCTCTGAGGGGCACTGGATTTCGCTGGGTGTCACCCTCCACACCAGCGAAGCAACCCACCGTTGGCGAAGCGATCAGCGATCCCTCTGCTTCCCACATCCCTCCCCCACCGGCAGGTTTTTAAAGAAATGCTTTTGCCGTATAAATCACATCTATTCGAATTTCCCACCAGCCCCCTTTCCTGTGTCCCTACCCACCTCGTCGCTCAGGGAAGCGCAAGGGGCCGTAAACAGCCAATTTCCCCCCCCGACCCCCGGCACTGGGGCTCCCTGCCCAGCTCCCCCCTCGCAGCGTGGACGATGGAAGCAGCTTCGTTGCGGCCGCTTTTGTTTCTAGCAGAGCGGGGTGAAACATTTCCGATGAATGCTTTGCTCGACAAAAATATGCAGTTTTGGACCGGCCTAAACTATTCATACATTCTGGGTTCCTGGCCAAAAGAATGGATTTTTAAAAATATAAAAATGTCTCACTCTGACATTTTTTAAATAAAGTATTTTGGCTTCGACTTTGGAGTCAAAACTAGGAGATCAAGTTAAGATATATGGAACACTTTAAAAGATAACTCTCCCTTCCCCAAATAAACGTCGCTTTCTCTTTGGCTGCATTTAACGTGTGTTTGTTTGTTTACCCTTGCGGAGACAACGGCGTTCGCTTTTGTGGCGTTTCTTGTTTGCTCCGGGTTGCTCAAAATGATTTGCTTTTTATTATTATTTGGTTGCTGACGGAAACCCCAGATCGGTTCTTTTCACGGTTATTGTTGCAGTGGGTTTTTCCTCCCGCGCTGTCCCACGATGCTGCATCACCCACTGGCAGGAAAAGGGGTTCGGAGCATCGGTTCCCACGGACGGCTTCTTTTGGGTTGGTTGGTTGGTTTTTGGAGGGCGGTGGGATGCGTGTCCCCTGCGGCGGAGGAGCTCCCAGCCGGGGATGGGGGCCGGGATAGGGGTCCCTAGGGATGTGGCCCCACTCCATCACCAACTCACCCCCCTCCACCCCGCTGCCCCTGGGACCGGGAGGGAGGCAGGGTGGGTGATGGGGACCAAACCCACGGGGACCCCCATGATGGCATGGGGATCAAACGAAGGGCTCCCGTGTGAGCTGAGCCCAACCCCCTTCTCCCCGCTCTGCCCCTGCCTGCACCCTCCCTGCCTCGGCGGGTGCAGGCAGCGCTGCCTAATGCGTGCTGGCAGCTGCTGCCGCCGGCTCCCCGGGGACGAGCGGCCGCTCCGGCTGACGAGATGCAGCCTGACGGCCCGGCCATGTTATACAATGGGCTGTGGGGGGGAACCGGGTCCCCCCCCCAGCCCCATGGACAGCCCCACACAGGTCGTGCCGGGGCCCATGCTGCATGCATGCCGCATGGCGGGGGGGGGTGCGGGAGGGCTTCATGCACCCGGATTGCAAACTGGTGGGCATGGTCCCGGCTGGCTGCTTTGCTTTCTGCTCTCTCCGTGGGGTTTCCCATGAGGATGCTGTGGTGGGCGCTGAGGATGCTCTGACGGTCACTGGCCTTATGGGCTGGGAGCACCCGAGCCGTGGCTGATGGAGAGGATGGTGGAGGAGGATGCTCTGCCTGTGCCTGGGTTACACGAGCCCCTTTGTGCCCACTCCTGACGGCTGCCCAGACCTCGGCCCCACCGGACCAGCATCTCCGGGCCGGCTGCATCTCCCAGGACCGGCTCCGCTGGTGTGACAGGCGTGAACGCCGCAGCAGTGACATGGCTACGTGCCCTCATTCTTCACAGTGGCCTCTGTGTGCAACTTTTAATTGCTTTTGTGCCGTGGGTGGTGAGCTCGGCTGCCCAGGATTCGCGGCGCCAGCGGGAGCCGGCTCTTCCTCGCTATTGTTAGCGCTGACGATGCACTGGGTCCCAGCGAGCCCAGGCACTGTCCCCCTCTGCCAGCCAGCATGGTCCAAAGGGGTCCCGGAGCCAGGCGGAGAGGAGAGGGAGCAGCCCCCTGGGTAGGGGTGTCTGGGCACAGGAGGCAGAGATGCCTCCGAGTTATTCCAGGTGCAGGAGAGGATCTGCAGCTCTTTCCATCCTCTCTGTCCCTGCATCTGCTCTCCTGCAGCCCCAGGCTGATGGCAGGAGTCGAGCGGGTGACGCAGGGAGCTGGAGCGGTGGGGGAGATGCTCGTGGCCAGCTGAAGATCTCCTTCTCGAACGCCTGGTCGGACTTGCCTGAGCTGCAAGGCATAAAATATTAATTGGAGGCAGCAGCGCAGCTCTGTCCCCCTGGCCAGGGGACAAGCCATCAGCTGGCAAGGGACGGAAGAAACAGCGGGAAGGGGCTGCGTCCCTCGCTGCGGGGATGGGGGGGGTGCGGACATGGCGAACCCCCGCAGCTTTCCTCTTCCCAAATGCTCACACCTGGTGTGAAACGGTGGTTTCTTTCCGGCGGGAGCAGAAGGATCCTGCAGCTCTCAGCATCCTCCTTGGCTGGCAGCTCGGCCACCTGGAAGACGACGGGAATCAGCCTGGTTTGGAGTGGGTTGGACCCCTACTCCCCGTGGTCCGTCTTCTTGCATGTACGCTGGCGCAGAGTGGGGGCCGGGTCTTGCTTGCCAGGGGGGGAATTTGGGGGCAACCATGCCCCAAGATAGGGTCACATTTGCTGTAGGGTCAAGCCTCTCCTCCCTGCTCAGACCCCTCTCTCACGGGGGAGTGAGGAGCAGGGGACAGTGCGGGAAGGATGCAGCCCTGAGGACTGTCCCTCTGGCAGGGGACTCTGGCAGCGGGGGGGGACACTGCTGTCCCATGTCCTCAGCAGCTTGGGACCTCAATGAGCCTGCGAGCGTGGAGACAGCCCCCGCCGACATCCCTTGCGCGAGGTGATGAGGAGGGTGCTCCTGCGCGGATGTCTCATGACACGGTCCCTGTTCTTCTGACTGTTGTCTCTAGCTCGAGGACTGGCCACCCCCCCGAGCCCCCGGGGAGCCCCAGCAGCCCCAGCAGAGTATTTTCACAGCAAATCTCCAAGCTCACTGGGAGCCTGGGGTGAGAGCACGCTGCGGCGTGTGGCAAGGAGGCTGAGAGACCTGGAGGAGCCCCTGGAAGACTGTGACAGCTCCCGAGCCCCATGCAGCTTCGTGCTCGATGTAATTAGTGTTACTGCCGATTTCAACCTCTCCTCCACTCCCTGCTGCTCCACGAAGCGTGTCTGGGCTCCGTGATCCGCAGCTGGTGGCTTCCAACTTGTGCTTCCTTTTAAGGCTGAGGCAAACAGGTCTTTTATTATTATTTATAGCAGAGAGCTGGGGCCGTCCCCCGCCTCGCTCCCGGCTCTCCTCTCCCTTCGGGGCTTTGTGCGACGGCTGCTCGCCTCAGGAAAAACGGAGCAGTGGCACGCTCAGCGTGCAGCCACCAAGACCCTGGCTCCGGTCTCGTACAGCCACCTGCGGAGAAGGTGCCATTCCCCGTCACAGGGCCCACGACAAATATATTCCCTCTTGGCTTTTTCAAGCTGCAAAAGTGTCACAGTCCTTCCCGGAGCACAAAAGCTCAGGTGGCGATAACGAACGTGGGTACAGCCACCCTCTAGCCCTGCCCACCAGCTGGCACCGGGAATGCTGCTCCCCGGGATGGATGGTGCCGGAGCAGGGTGACAGCATGGGTCCCTCCTGAGCTGTGGGCGGGTGGCAGCCCAGTACCCTCAGGGAATGACGGATGCAGGCAAATCGCAGGGAAGGATGCATGGAGCTGGGAGACAGCGATGGGTAGCTTCGGGGAGAGAAGCCCTGCTCCCCCAGCGCTTTTGGGGGCAGAAGAGGGGGTTTCGGATGAGATGCTGCCTTGGCCATGGGGCTGCTGAGCCCGGGCTTTGGGTGCTGCTGGCCTGGCAGCAACTGAAGCTGAATAGCAGGAGCTAATTTGACCTGGAAATCATTAAGAGGCATTGCCAGGGATCCTGCTGAGGAGAGTCACACGTTCCACGCCGCACTCATCCCGTCCTGCAATTCTCCATAGCAACCTTTGTCCGAGTGGCACCGAGCTTCCCAAGGCAGCCTGGGCTCCCGGTGGCACAAGTCACGGCGAGTAAACGAAACCTTCCTGCCCCCGGGCCCATTGCAGACAATGGGGAGGGAGAGAGCAGGGAAAGATCTGCTGGGAGCTGAAAAGAGAGCAGAGGAGGCACGGGGAGCTCCTCTTCTCCGGAGACAGGGATGCGGAGGGAGACAGGGATGCTCTCATGGAGGAGAACAGGGAGGGCCATCCCCAAATCTCCCCCAGCCCTGGCAGGGAGGTTCCTCCCCTAGTTGCACACAGGGGGCGGGAGGCACAGGGACCCCCCTGCCCAGGGGATGCTGGTGGTCGCCCAGTGAGGACCGGGTCCAGCAGAGAGGCTGTCAGCAGATGTTTGGACCAAGCTCGACGTCTGCCTCCGTGCCTGTCCTTGCTGTGGCTCCCGTCTGTTCTGGCCCAGCCCTCGGCTGCCGTGTGAAGGAATGTTAATAAGTGCCGAAACGAGAGAATAAAAATATAATTGTTCCCCTCTCTAGCGCACGTCGGCTGCTGAGTTGATGTAAGGGCTCCTTTGTGCTGAGTCGGGAGCAACACGAGCTCTGCTGTCCTCTGCGCTCCGAGCCGCTTTGCCGGGTAATTGCAGGTGTATCGCGCTCTCCGGAGATGGTAATTGGAAACACTTGCAGGAACCGTGGCAGGGAGGGTGCCGGGCTGCTCTGAGCTCCAGCAGCACCGGTGTGGTTGCCACCGCTCTCCACCAGTGCCACTTGCCATTGGGGAAGCTCCCGTTCGTTCCTGGAGCAGAACCCCGTGCTCCTTGCAGACCCGACTGCTTGTTTACACCTGAGGGCGGCAGGTTTTTCTTTGTGCCATCTATCATTTGCACAAATCAGGAAAACAATGAAATGAAGGAAGCCAAGCCCACAGGTGAATTTGCTGGTGGTGGTGGTGGGGTCTTGCATAGCCCAGGCACGCCGTGGCCCCCGGGCAGGAGCGGTGCCGGAGCAGGAGGTGTGAAGCCAGTGGTGACCCCGGCTCTCTCCAGAGCCCTGCTACCAATTCAGTCCTCAAAAACAAGTCCTGGTGTCCTTGTCCTCCCTCGCTCAAAGCCGGCTGAGTCCTGTGTCTCCCCATCCTCCTCCTGCCCCTCCTCTGTGGTGGGTGCCGGCGGCGGCAGCTCCCCCCGGAGGGAGGGCAGCTCCGGCCGCACCACCCCGCGCCTGCTCTGCCCCGTCCCCCGGGGCTCGGCGCTGCTGCGGTGCCTCTCGCCGTCCCGCTGCCATTTCGGCTCCGTTCCTGGCAGCGCGAGCCTCCGCCGGGGCTGGGGGCCGTGATTTACCATCGCTTCACCGACACGAGCAGTGCTACCCTCACCCCCTTCCCCGCAGCTGCTTTAATGACCTACTTTTAATCTGGCGACTGGGATAAATTAGAGGCAGAAAAGGCCTGGGAGAGGTTTTTCCTTGGGCTTTTTGTTGTCTTTTTTGTGTTTTTTTTTTTTCTCTCCAGCTTGGGCAGTGCATCTGGGAGCCCCCTTCACTCTCGGGGACTCTTTAAACTCTGCTCCTTGAAAGACTCCCCCAGAACAGCTTCTCTCCCGCTCTCTTTACTGCTGTGATTAAGCTCCTCTCCCCACCCCTGTATCAAATCCAGCTGCAGAACTGAAGAGATTCTTGGCAGGAGACTGAAGACAGAAACAATACTTCAAGTGGAGAAGGGGGGCTGAGGGCCAGAGCTCTTCCTAAAGCCCTGGAGAGCTGTGGGGCTTCATTAAGGGGATTTTTGCAGCCTGTGGTCAGAAAATCCTTCAACTTTGTAGCTATAAAAAGTAAATTTCTATAATCTGTTTTGCCCAAGCAAATTAACATGAGCATTTCATGGCTGGCGCCTTGGCTGCATCGATCTGTGGATCACCTGAATGGTGGTGCCGCCCCGCTCCTGCAGCACGCTCGCTCCCGGCGTGCCCAGCCAGTGCCTGTCCCTGGGGACATCCCGGTACCCTCTCCCCCCTGTACCAGTCCCTGCTGTATTCCCCAGGGATTTGGTCCATGCATATCTCTGCTGATAAATCATAGAACTATAGAATGTGTTGGGTCGGAAGGGACCTTTAAAGGCCATCTAGTCCAACCCCCCTGCAGTCAGCAGGGACATCTTCAACTAGAGCAGGTTGCTCAGAGCCTCATCCAGCCTGGCCTTGAACCCCTCCAGGGATGGGGCCTCCACCACCGCTCTGGGCAACCTGGGCCAGTGTCTCACCACCCTCAGTGTCAAGAACTTCTTCCTAATGTCTCATCTAAACCTGCCCTGCTCTAGTTTAAAGCCATTGCCCCTCGTCCTGTCGCTACATGCCCTTGCCAACAGCCCCTCCCCAAATGCCCCTGGGATGCTGAAGGCACCCAAGGACCCAGGAGATGAGCTGGTTTGGGGGAGCAAGGATTGCCCCGGCTGCCAAAGTGACGTCCTTACCCACATACTGGGCTCTGCCGAGGGCTCCTATGCAGGGACCAGCAGCTCCAGTGGCCGCAGGGTGCCGAGGGATGGGTGACACACTCTGCACGTCAGGGCTAGGAGAAGCCTTGGGCTGCTTGGGGAGATGTTGCCTACAGGAGCCTTCCAGGCCTCGGGGCTGCAAATGGGAAGTCATTAGAAGTTGGGTGGGGGGCAGGAAGGGCTAATTAAAAGCCATCAGTATGTTTGGCAGCAGTAAAAGCATCAGTAGGCTTGGATGTCTCCATCATTGCTGGATACAGGAGGAGCAGGGCTGCCGTGCTGTGCAGCGAGCTGTGCTTGGTGGGATGTGGAGCTGCCAAAGAGCCCAACATGTAACTGGACAACACAGAATCATAGAATTACCCAGGCTGGAAGGCTTTCAGATCATCGAGTCCAACCATCAACTTAACTCTGACAAAAACCATCACTAAACCATATCTCTAAGCACTGCGCCTACCCGTCTTTTAAACACCTCCAGGGATGGTGCCTCAGCTGCTTCCCTGGGCAGCCTGTTCCAATGCTTAACAACATTTTCAGTGTAAAATTTTTTCCTAATATCCAATCCAAACCTCTCCTGGTGCAACTTGAGGCCGTTTCCTCTTGTCCTATCGCCTGTTACTTGGGAGAAGAAACCGACCCCCACCTTGCTACAGCCTCCTTTCGGGTAGTTCATGCAAGATAACAGCCGGGAGGGTTTATAAATACAGTGATAGAAATATTGGCCGGCCAGGACCGTGGGTCCTTCTCGAGGTGTCCGTGTGTTCATACTAAGCCCCTCTCTGCCCCCAGGAGGGCTTCCCATGGCACTGGAGGGAAGGGGAGCCGGGGAATGAAGATCAGGGGCATCTGCAGCCTGTTTGGGAGGTGAAGCCGCCTGGGGCAAGAGGCAAGAGCAGACCCAGTGCAGGAATGAATGTGAGAAAAGCAGACTTTGCTCTGGGTGGGGAATCACCGAGGGATTAAAGGTTTAATAAGATCAGAGGGACAAAGCAATAATTAGCCTAAATTATGCTGTAATTTAGGAAATTAAAAACAAAGCCTCTAATGTCAGAGTAATAACTATGCCAGCAAACGTGGGGGAAGAGATGAAGAGCAAAGGGGGACGTGACAACACGGGGCGAGGGAATCAGAGGAGCGGCTGCCCCCCGGAGCCGGGAGGGGCGATGGAGGAGCAAGAGGAGGGAGGAAGGCAGGGCTGGACCGGGTGGGCTCGGCTCTGGGACCCCCCCGCCCCAGGCAGCGTGCAGGCTGGGGCAGGCGCCTGGGTGCGGCCCTGGCCTTCGCCTCCCTGCCTGCGAGCAGCGGGCGATGGGGATGCGGCTCAGCCCCGGCTCCTGGCGGGAGGGCTGCTGCCAGCGGGAGGGGGCTTGGACCCCACTGCTCCCCGCTTCCAGCAGCGGGGCACGGCGTGGCCCCTCTGCACCCACGTCTCGGGGGTCTGACGGCCAGGAAAAGCCCTGTCCGTGCTTGGGAAGACCGACCCTCGCCCCCCCCCCGCCAGCAGCTTGCCCAAGGTCCCAGTGATGCTCAGCACCGGCAGTTGCTGAGGTCTGGCACCAAGGGCTGCCCGGGGACGCCGTGGGACCCCCGTTCCCCCCCCGCACACCGAGGCGAGGAGCTGGGGAAGCCGCCCTTGGCTGGGAGCAGCATTTTCACTGGTACTCAAGAATTTGCCTGGAGAGACAATCAGCTCAGACCCCAAGACTTAGCTCATTACAATAACATCAAGATTAAATGGGATATAGAAACAGCTGTCCTAAAGCTCCTTAAAGGATCTGAACAGATGTAACAAAAATAGATTTACATTTAATTTATTAAGTTTTTCCTCCCTTAACATTTAGATCATTTGGTTTCTCTAATAGTGTTTTATCTTTGCCTGGGCCTCCCCAGCTACTGCTGTCTCCCCTGTTAACCTGAGACTCTCATTCTGCAACGCAGTCACGAGGAAAAGACCTGTTTTGGGGGACTGGGGAGATGGAACTGGCTGTTTTGGGTATGTTCACCCTTGGGTCGGATGCCCAGTTGCACATGAGATAGATGTGAAGAGAAGAACTAGGGCAGCGCGATGCTCAGAGCAGCTTTGGACTTGACCTTGCGCAGCCTGGGCTGCTGAAGGCAGCTGCCTGTGGCTGAAATAGCTGATTTTGAGCTCTCTATCTGCCGTATCTGCTGTAAGAGGAGAGGTGAAGAGAGAGTGGTTTGTTCAGCCCTGCCAAATGGAGGGTGAGAGAGGATATAATGACTCTTCATAAACATATTTGGGGGAGCAAACACCAAGGAGGGAGACAAACCCTTTACCTTAAGTGATAGTATCAGCACAAGATCAAATGGTTGTAAATTAGTCAAGAATTAATTTAGGCTGGAAATGAGGAAAAGGTTTCTGACCAGCTGAAGGGTGAAAGTCTGGAGCAGTGTCTGGGGAGAGGGATGCGCCGGTCGGGGACCAGGACCTTGGCTGGGACCAGGAGGGATCTCAGCGGGTTTATGAAGGAGTTTGTGCAGCTGAACATTAAGCTCAGCAAACACGGGGAAGTTTCAGAGGAATTTGAGTGTCTGATCTGTTAGGCTGAAGGACCTGACAATTTGCTGCTTGCGTGAATTACATTTTTATTGCCTCGGCCCCACGCTCCACACGCGGCAGCCACGCGCGGAGCCCTGACCGTCTGGGGCTGGAGCTGGGGTTTGCTGTCTGCGTGGGCCAGGATGGCTTTTGGGCTCTTTTTGGACTGTAGCCGTGGGGGCTAGTGCCAGGAGAGATGCCCGGCTCTGCCCAGGGACCCAAGCCCAGCGCGGCCAGTGGGTTACAAGCCCGGGGTCCAGACTCGTGCAAACAGCCTAGCGTGGGAGAATCTCTGTTCAGCAATGGATAAAGGATGAGGCATGTGAAAAGCACTTTGAGATTCTCAAGGGGACGGTGCCAAGGTGAAGCCAGATGCTATTTTTAAATAACATTTCCCCTCTGCTCACCTCTGAAGGCGTGCTGTTGCTGCTGGGACGCCTGCACCACGCAGCGTCTTGCAGAGCTCCCAGGTGTCAAGAAACCCATCCTGCCCTGCAAAACCCCGGGCTGAGGGTGGTTGAGAAGCAAAACATTCAGCTGGGCCCTGGCCGAGCTTGATCCCCCCACTCCGACCTCCACAGGGCGGCTGGCACTTGGCTGTCAGTCTGAGGAGGGAGCCGGGCAGGAGCTGAGCACCTCTCGCTTCTCCCAAACACCGTTTCCCTCCTCGGGAGCTGTTGGCATGGAATGTCGCTCACAGCCCTCAGCCGCAGCGTGCGGAGCGTCAGCCTGCCTGGGCAACCAGCGCTGGCTGCGGGCTCCTGGCTTCCCTTTTTGCTCTCCCAGGGCCCCCGGCGGTGGGCGATGCTCCCCATCCCTCGCCCAGCACATGCTTCTGCTGCAGAGCAGGATGTTTTCCTTTGAGTTCCCCTGTTTGTGTTTTGATACCGTTTGTAGCTCGCTGGTTGCTGGTGTTTCTACAGGCACACAAATTTACAATGATGCTGTTTTGGTTTGTATTTGCTAAGCTGCCAGAGGGCTTGGGCATAGGGAACCCACAGAATAACATCTACTAGGGCCTCTCCTGCTTTCCCTTTCCTTCACTACCTAGGCTGCATTTTTCCTTTTCTTTGTCTCTTCCTCCCCCCCTTCCCATTGCTCTCCAGGCTTTTTCCTTATCTGTACTTTCACTTCCACCCCCCGAGCAGGTAATTCTGCTTGGATGTCCTCCGCATCCATCACAGGCACAGCCCTTCTCCCAGGCCCTTCAGTGGGACTCTGCTTTCGCTGGAGGATCTGCCGAGTAAATTGCTTGGATGGGAAATGAGCACCTGGGCTCATTATGACCGAGTCTGGGAGATGGTAATTATCTGCCTGCGAGGGGATGGGGCACAAGACTTGCCAGGAAAGCGGCATCAGGAATGGGCTCCGGTGATATTGATGTCCAGGCAGCGCTGAGCGGGTACCTGCACGGCGACCGGGGATGCTCGCAGGGATGGATACAGGCTTAGTGACAGGCCAGCTTAGAGTGAGACCGCGATGGAGAAAATTCACCATCTGACCAGTATCCCAGCATGCCGAAAGCTTGCAGCCCGTGCTGGGAGGGCAATTGGGATTTTTCCTGCAGAAAGGAGCTTTTCCAGCTGGTGCAGCCCTGGAGTGGGTTGTCTGCCCCGTCTCTCCCCTGGTTCTTCCCTTGAGCCTCCCAAGCAGCTTTTCTCATCCCCTGGAGAGGAGGATGGTTGGGGCACGTTGCCCAGCCTGGGGCACTGCCCGGACACGGGCTTTTGTCCTTCCTGGTCCTGCGGCCAGCCACGGGGAAACAGGAGGAGGTTATCATCTCTCGCGGTTGTTATCAAATGACAGGCTTTTCTGCTGAGCAGTTCTTTCTCTCCTTGATGACGGCTGCTAAAAGGCTGCCAGGCTGGGGCGGTGGCTGCTCACCCTTTCCTACTCCTTTATGAAGGATTTCAGGAGCATCTCCTGCGGCTGGGCTGGGCTGGAGCTGACCCTCCGCTCCTCCGGCTGGGGAAAGCAGCAGCACAATGCAACCGTCGGGCCGGCTCGGGGCCAGCTCTTCCCCAGAACAGATTTTAGCCCGATTTCCAGCCCCTCCGCCACAGACACCATCTGCCAAGCCCACCCCGGCATGTCTCACAGTCCCCTCTCAGCCTCCGGTCCCGTGTCCTCTCCGAGCACAGACTCACTGCCGGGATCGGAGCCTGGTTTTCCCCGAGCTTCTGGGCACACGCCGCACGCTCAGTGTGTGCGCGAGCGTCCATCTGTCCCCCGGTAATAACTTTGAGTCCACTGGCTAATTTTAACCAAATCTGACAGGTCTCTCGAGCACGTCATTCCAGCAAGTTTCCAGCGAGACAGATGCATGATAGCAAGGCAGCTACCCATTGGGAAGCTCCAATGCCTGGGCTCAGGGAAAAGCTATGAGGGATCTGGGGCTAGAGCTGCTTTTTCAAGGCAGGGGAAGGAGGTTTGCAGAGACGGACCCCCTGTGCCCCGCAGTCAGGCTGCTCCAGGGCCCCCCCACGGGGCAGGAACTTAAAAGGGGACTTTGGATAAAGACAAAGGGGTCTCAGCTTTCCTGCAGAACCGTGCAGCTCCCCAGCTTCCCAGCCCCCTGCCCGTCTGTCAGCTCCTCTTGCCTGGCCAAGGCGTTCTTCAGCACCAGCCTATTCCTCGGTGATGAAACGGCCGCTCAGCCGCCGCCGGGCGAGAGACACTGACCTTGTGTCTCCCCTCTCAGTCTCCTGAAACAGCAGCTGAAAGATGGGGACAAGGTCAGTGACTCCTGCCGGCAGGTTTATTGCCGAGGAGGGGTGAGAGCTCGGCTCCAGGCTCAGCTGTCGGTGCTGGCAGGGATGCTCCCTGAGATGCTACAAGCGCATACAGAAGCGTGCCTGCACCTCCCCGGCTTGTGGGGTGATGGTAGGACAAAGGGGAGCAGTGTTTCATTGCAAGACGATGGGGCTGGTTTGGGATGGAGAGCTGGAGAAGTGTTTACTCTTCATGCCTTCACCTTTCCGTGCTTTTCTCCACCCTCGCTGGCCGCTGCCGCGCTTGTAGCGGTGGGGCCGTGGGGGACCTGTCAGAGAGGTGGGACATCATGGTAATGGCAGGCAGCATCCATCACCTGCCTTTGGGTCACAGTGGGCTCTGTGGGGTGGTGCAGTGGGTACAGCAAGGTCTGTCCCCATCCCTCTCCCTCTTCCCTTGCCTCCCTCCGCCTTACGCCGCCATGACCTCAGTCCTTCCTCCCCCGCAGGCACGCACGGTGTCTGCGACACGACGACCGGGGTGGATAATCTCCCCAGCATTAAGGTGTGAGGTGGGAACTGGGTCATCCACGCGGCGATGGGAGCCTGGGCAGCGGAGCCGGCGCTGGCGGGCACCGGGGCTGGTGACTCAGAGGGTGGCGGTTGCTTCCGCTGAGCCAGGGCTGATTCAGAGGTGCCAGGGGGGCTGCGCCGCTGCAGGCCCGGTCTTTTGGCCATTCCCTTTTTTGTTGGAAACAAAGGGGTATTTTTTTTCCAGGTAATTGTACCCATTATAGCGAACTGGTTGCTTTCATGTTAGAAAGGGAGTGCGAATCCCAGTGTGGCAGCCTGGCATCCAGGCCATCCCCTGCGCATACCAGGCAGCTCCCTGTGCCGGCGCTGCATCCCACTGAGCCCAGAGCATCGTCATATCCCCGGGGAGCAGCCGTGGCATGAGGCCCCGGGCAGAGCAAAGCTCCGGTCCTTGCAGCGATGCTTTCTGTGGCGTGCACCCCCAGGTGCCACCGCACGCCCTCCATATGTCACAGCTCAGGAATGTCCCCTACGGGACCTCCCCTCCCCGGCCAGGTCTATCGTCCATAACCAGATACGGGCATCGCCACGACGGGGCTTCGGGGACAAATACCCTGTTTGCAATAAAACCCTGCTTCAAAGAGTTACCACAACTCCCACGATAAAAAAAGAACTTGACCGTCTGTAAGAGTTTTAAATCCATCACCGGCAGATTAAATTCTAAAGGGATTTCAGCTTTCAATATAAACAGCAGATTCTTAAGTACCTCTTCATTTTTCTGCATTTGGGAAAGACACAGAAAGGCCTAAAATCCTCCCAAAATCCCTTAGCGTTATTGCGGAGATGGGCCAGGCGTTTGGGCGATGGTCTTGCGCCCGCAGCAGGGTGCTCCCCGGGGAGCTGCTTCGTGACTGCACTTGGGGCTGCGATGACGGGGCTGCGCTTCCTGACTAACCGCATGGGGAACAGGAGAACTGGAAGATCCCCAGCTCCCTCGGGGCAAAGACACATCAGAAATACCAAGGGTATTACGGCTGCATAGGCGAGCTGCCTGTCTGGAGCCGGAGAGAGGGGAAAGGTGTTGGGAAATCTGCTGGTGAGGAGGGACTGGGGATGCAGCGCGGAGCATCCTGGGGGGCGAAGGAGGTGTGAGGCAGCTGCCCCCCAGGTGGGAAGGTGCTGGGTGCCTCCGGTGATCTGGCTGGAAACTTCCCATGAGCTGTGCACATCCCAGACAAGGCCGGCATGACGATGCCTTGACGAGACACCAGCCTGCAGTCAAATTCCTGCTCAGGCTCTTTGTCTTCACCTGGGTGCGGACCCAAGTCGGAAACCAAGCCACCGGGCGTGTCAGCATCCCGCCGTCTGCGGGTGCCTTCCACCGCCCCGCTTTCATCTCCTCCACCCCCAGCTACGTTCTCATGGCGGGTGGTTGGTGGGTTGATGGGCTCAACACCTCCCGCCACGGCCTCGGAGGAGGGAGGATGCCAGGCATTCCCCCCCTGGGCCAAGGTGAACCCCAGCCTTGCATTGCCTGAGTCACCCCTGGGCTTGCCCCGCTGCTGGCCACGGGACTGGCAGCAGTGAGGGCAGAGCTGGCACGACTACCACGGCTGGCATTGTCACCATGTTGGTACCAGCTGGTAGGGAAACAGCTGAGGAACCAACCACCAGGTTGGTACCATCCCGCTGATGGGGATGTGGCAGGCAGTGGGAAACGAGGGCTGCTGTCTTGTGCCTGGATGACGACGACAGAGGTTTCCTCCAAGACTTATAGCTGGTTCCTCTTCTGGCTTTTCAGAAGTGTCCCTGATGGTTAAATTGTTTTTTGTTTTTTTTACTTTCACCTTGCAAAACTTTAATAATAAAACTGCAGCAGCTCCCCACAGGCGGACCCATGGTTCCCGCCTCACCTTGTGGGACCAAGACTCTCCTTGTCCACATCCTGGGTGCCCCGGCAGTTCCCCGGCAGCAGAAGCCAGCGTGGGGACTTAGGGGGTTCCCTTGAATTTTGGGCAGGTGGGAAACTTCTGATCTCCTCACTCATCTTTGCCTGTCAAAAGCCACCACTGCTGACCTCTTGCCTTGCTGCATGCTGCTCTACGACTCACAGACAGCGAGGGGTTAATGGAAATGCCGTTTTGAAGGTGATTTCTCTTTTATAAAAAAAAAAGTAACAAACAAAGCAATGTAATTCTGTATGAAAATAACCCAACCAATGGAAGAGGAACCACCTGAATGCTAAAAGCTTGCTCTGAACTCTTTCCCCTCCCTCCATTGAGTAGCTTGTTTTGCATATTTGCCGTGAAGCCACAAAGAAGAACTGTTTGGTCTTGTAAAATCCTGCACCAGTGGCCAGAGCCCAACTCAGAGATGCCCCTGAGCCATGTTACCCCAGATGCCTCGGCTTCCCGGGGCATGTCCCAGGCTGGACCCGTCTGGTGGTTTTGCCTGAGCCTGGAGGGGTGGAGAGCTGCCCGGAGGGATGGGAAGAGGGCTGGAGGGCTGGGGAGCAGGCTGGAGAAGCCGGACCCTGTGGCTCGTTGCTCCTTCAACCTCTGGGCTGGTGGGCAAGCAGGACCTGTCCATGGAGATGGTGAAGAGGCTCCTTCTCGTGGAGAAGCTGAACTTAATGCAGCTGGAATGGAGATTTGCAATTGAATTCAGGTCCTTGGCCATCCCACTGGTGGGAAGATGGAGCCCCGTCCTCCCTCAGGCTGCCGGGTGAACCCGGGCTCTTGTCCCTTTGTCTGTCATCGGGGACGAACTGGGGCTGAAGCAGCAATCCCGAGGCTGGAAGGAACAAAAATAGCGACTGGATGTCATGGAAGCTGTTTGCAATCAGCCCGCGCGCCGGAGTCAATGCACATGAAACGTATTTTGAGCAATTATGAAGAGCGAACAAATTAGTAAAGAATCAGAGTCTGTACATGAACAATTCACAAGCAGGAAGAAAGAAAAAAGGGCAAAATGCTTTGAATAAGTTGTTTGCTATAAATAGTTTGCTCAGTTCGAAGAGCGAGTGACAAACACAGTCAAGGGAAGGCAAGGATAATACATCACAAAATGTACTTTGTTCATTTATTTGACAAGTGTAGCTAAGTTTTAATTATTTATGATTATACTTCATAATGTGCTAGCACATGTTCTGAAGAATATTTTAGTCTTAGTAATTTGAGACCTCGCTCCAGCACTGTCCGGGCTATTAAATCCCCGCGGCTCAGCGGGAAGCGAAGGACCTTCCACGCATGTGGAGCCCGGAGCGTGGGAATTAGCGAGAGGCAGATAAAGTCCCACTGCGTTTGTAACCCAGGTAAGGAACCGCATTGTTTGAAAATACCAAATCGTGAACCTGACAATATGCCTTTAATCTTTGTCACTTCACATGCCAAATCCCAGAAGTGCTGAATTATTAAGTCTAAAGTTCCAAAATAAACTCTCACTCAGAAGATTATTTCCATATCATTTGAAATTTCCTGCTCTAATAACTCCTGCGCTCGGTCTGTCTCTTGCCCTAATCCTGTTTCGAAAGGCTGAGCCCAACCTTGGGCCGGAGAGGAGCCCCTGGGGTGGGCTCACCTTCCCCTTCCCTCCCCAGATAAATCTCCATCCCCCAAACTGCTGACGGCTTAATTATTGCATGGGATAATTAGCACGAGGAACCAGACTGAGTCCTCTCCAAACTCATTTCACTGAGGAAATCAATCTGATCCCTCCCAAAGGGCTCCGCTGCCAAACTTAATTCCAAATAATTTAACTGAAAAGTTCTTTAATGTTTCAGAGGGGTAAACGCAATGAGATGCTGACCGGCCCCTGGCACTTTGCAGATGCCGCTGGCTGGATGCCTGCGCCCACCTGGGTCCTCGCAGGGACCGGAGCTGTGGCCTCGGTGGGCGGTGGGTGCTCGGGGGCGGTGCGAGCACCCGGTTCCCCCGCTCCAGTAACCTCAATCCCACCCGGGGATGCTCCAAAGGCCACGGTGCAGCTGCGGGGCTGGGGTCCACCGCGGGTGAGGGATGGGCAGCGCTGCCTGCAGGCAGGGAGCCGGCAGGAGGTGGGCGCTGCGGGACGTGGGTGGGCGCGGGGAAGGATTGGACCCAGACAAAGCTATTTTTTGCCATGAAAAGGAAAACTATGCCTTTGCTCCCTGGATCATATATATATGTATGTTTTTCCCCCTGCAGTAACTGGAGAATAGAAATAAAATACAGAATTATTAACTCTAATTACCCCCAGAATTACTTCAATAACAGTGCAATTTCACAGACGGCTGCTGCGAAGACAATATGCAGGGATAAAAGGAGGCAGAGAATCCACTTCCACCACAGGAATGTTTGCAATTTATTATTTTCACATTAGGCCTTTTTTTCTTTCTCAGTTTCCTCATCTTTTCCTTAGCGGTGGTCAAATTTCAAACGCTCCGAAGCATCATCCCGATGTGTGGCTGCATCTCAGGAGTATCCTGACCCCTCCGAGCTGCAGAGCTGGGCTGGAGGTTGTGCAGGAACCGGCTCACTTGAGAGTGGCAGGGATGGAGTGGCAGGGATTGAGCGGCAGCAGTGGAGTGGCAGGGATGCAATGGCAGGGATGCAATGACAGGGATGGAGCGGCAGGGATGGAATGGCAGGGATGGAATGGCTGGGATGGAGTGTCAGGGGTGTAATGGCAGGGATACAATGGCAGGGATGGAGCGGCTGGGATGGAGCTGCAGGGATGGAGCGGCTGGGGTGGAGCGGCAGGGGTGGAGGGGCAGGGGTGGAGCAGCAGGGATGGAGTAGTAGGGATGGAGCGGCAAGGACAGAGTGGCAGGGGGGGTCCTGGGGTGCCTCCTTTTCTTGTTCC
>VYZM01020548.1:191802-214540 GCA_013398915.1 Dromas ardeola
AGTGGGTCTGGAGGCTCCCAGCTGCAGGGGGACCTGGCTCTTTGCAGGCCAGCCACAGACCCGGGACAGTGGGGGACACACTCAGAGCAGCATTTCTGGGCCTGAAACTTCAGCTTTCCTTGATTTTGTTACAAATCCAGAACTGATACTTTTTAATACCATTTTGCATATGTCATGAAGGAACTTGTGTTATACAGTAGTCAGTCCCGTCCTACCTCTGCGCAGGTGTAGCTGATTTTATTTTTATTGGCTTTCTGCATTTGCGCGGCCTCTATGAAGTTTTTCAACAACCAGAAAACTTTGGGATCTTGAAAAGATTAGATGTGAAACTGGGAAAATGTCCCCTGGCGCTTGCGGTCCAGCCTCAACAGCAGCATCGGGGCCGGGACAGCCTTTCTCCTTGTTCGGGGGAACGCTCGCACAGCCTTTGCCAGTGCCTTTGCCCACACCGTTCAGTGGCATTTAGGGTGTCTGACCCCTGTCTGAGGGGGTTGAAGTGGGTGCTTTTTTTCCCAGCCCAGCTCGTCGTCTGGTACCAGGGCACGAGCAGAACTTGGCATCGCAGGGATGCTCGGGCCCCATTACCACAGGCAGGTTAATCCAGAGCAATTTGTGATCTGCTCTGCTGCTCCGTACCTGAACTGCAGCTCGGGGCCATGTCCTGCAGCTTTTCACAAGCACTAAATCAAAGGGGGCTCCTGGAAGGCGGATGAAGGGGGGGCCGGGGGAAAGGGGAAAAGAGGGGGGAAAAAATGCACTTTACACTGGAATGTGACCAGCCTGGGTAACTCAAACCAGAAGGCAGCCAGTGGCAAGCAGGCAGCTGGCAAGCGGCTCGCCATGCTGGCATGGCCGCAGAACTGACCTGCCAAAAGCCTCAGTACTGTATAAAAATAAAAAAAATAAAAGAATCCCAGACCGAAAAACACGCTGAATTGGAGAGTAGCATCGCTCTCTTCTTTCCACTCTGTGCCGGTGGCATGGGGATGGGAGCCCTGCTTCGCTGCGGCGGAGTGAGCGATTTCAGTGTGCATCCCGGTGACAAGGGTCCAGAGGAGGGATTTCGGGGGGAGGAAGGTGATGGGTGCCGTGTGAGGGTCAGAGGGTGGGCGATGAGTGCTGCAGAGGGGCAAGCCAGCTCCTCAGCCCCAGGCTGCCCAGGCATGGTCCTGGCAGGGCTTGGGAGGAGACCTGGGTCCCAGGGACCCCCACCAGCTGCAGGGCCATGGGGATGGGGGATGGGATGGAGCGTGGGATCCCATTTCCATGCCTACCCCGAGCTGCTGGGGAGTGGCCCGATGTCCTGGTGCTTTAGGTCCCCGCGGGTGGATGACAATGGCAGCTCATAGTGCACCAGAGTTGGGGCTCCTGCCATCTGATCACTGCGTGTGTCCCCTCCTCGGGAGCAGGGTCCCAGACTGGCACCGGGCATCCTCTCCAGGGCTGCCCCCCCTCCCCTCTCCTCTGCCTGTGTTACTTCTCCAGCTCCTTTTCTGGCTCCCGACAGGTCTGGAAGCTGAGCCACCGGGACCAGGGCAGATACTGCACAAACACAAGCGCCGGCAGCTCTGACGACTCCATCCCTGGCTCCCTCCTCTTTGTGCTACTGGTCCCAGTAACGAGCGGGAAGAGAGCCGGCAGGTCTCCCCCCTCCACGTGCGCTGCCCTTGCCGTGCTGCGCATCCCTCTTGCCAACAAGCACTTAAGTGGAGTACATCCAGCTTTCCCTGGGAAGCAGACGTTTCGGTGGGGATCAGCTATTTGAGTAGCTGGCTTTGAAACGGGAAGGGAAATCCCCAGACTCTGGCAGGCTGCTGCGGATGCTGCCGAAACGCTGTGAACTCTGCACTCCAGGGCTTTCATATATTTTTCTCTTCTTTCCACATTTTCCCCTTCATCTGCTGGTGAGCAGCCGCTGCTCCAGAGGACACAGCTGGCTCCGGGAACCCTTCTGCGTTAAGAGGAAGGCTGTTTTGTCTCCATGAAGAAAGCAGGTCCCTCTCTACTCACGTCTCCCCTTCCCAAATGGAAGAGTTAATTCATGCCGCTGCCTCTCCTGGTGTTGCCCTCCCAAAAATCCGGCCCAGCCCCTCCTGCAGCACCCATCCCCATGGGTCTTCCCAAGGCAGCTCCTGGCACCCCGGGGCTGCTCCAGCTGCTCTGGCCGCTCCGCTGGCTCTCAGGGGACGCCGCCTGCTGCCTTCCCGCAAGCCCTGACGGCTTCACTCCATCATCCTTTTGCCACTAGGAAATCATTTTGCTTGATAATGCATTAAAGTGATTGTTATTTTAGTGATCGTGCTCATATTTCCCCCTCTTTGTTTTCCTGCCAGGCTTTAAGAGAAACCGAAGTAGATAAATCTGTGCTGCGAGCAGGTGTGGGAGATAGCTTTTCCCATGCTGCTGGGAGTCGGAGGGATGCTTTGAAGCACAGACCACTGGATCCAGCAACACCTGCAAAGACCCTCGGAGGGACAGGCATTCCCTCTGCCCAGCAGCCACCTTTGTCACCCCAAGAGCTGTTTTCCTGCAGCTCTACCCCACAGCGCGATGGCGAGAGTGTGCTCTGAGCTGCCCCATCGTGGTGTCTAGCTTGCATGGGGCAGGGGACGGGGGGTGAGCTCCTGCTGTGGGGCTGAGCGGGCTTTCGCCCCATCAGCTGCCTGTCCGTGGTGGGATTGTGGTGGGAACATGGTGGTCCTGTGGTGGGTGGGAGCTGCAGTGTCTACCCCAAGGGCTGCTACGGGATGCTACATGGTCTGGATGCTGCTCTCCTGGGAAAATGCCGCTGGTTAGGGGTGGCAGGCAGCCCCCCAGCCCGGGAGGGAACCAGCCTGGGAACTGCCAGGGCAGAGACAGGCACAAAGCACCCAGACGAGCGGGTGCTTCCCAGAGTCAGCTATCCCAGAGCTATCCCAGAGTCAGCCCGCTCAATGGGAGCTTTCAGTCCTTCCATCTCCTTCCCTTCTCGCTGTGCCCCACAGCCAAGTCAGAACCCCGCCATTGTTCGTGTTTTTTTAAAATAAATCATATTTGGGGTGAATTTCATGCCATCGAACAATGCCAGCCAGACCGTGGCAGGGACTATAAGGGCTCCGTTATTCGCAGCAGACACCCAGCGTGGCTGGAGGCCAGCGACAGGCAAAGCAGCTCCCTGGGATGTTGAGCATCCTGCCTTGCCCCGGTGGTGGGGAAAGGCTTGTGTGTCCCCCCCCGGGGGACACTGTCACCTTCCCTGTGCTGCTGGGGGGATCCCAGGCTGTGCCCTCGAGGTTGGGACCGCGGCAGCTCCTGCCAGCCAGGGCTCGGCATCCCTGGTGCTTTACTGGCAAGGACTGGGATACACTGGAGGAAGGACTGGGACTGAAAGGCAGGGTGGAGCGGGGAAGGGGCCTAGGAGTGGGGCTCGTTCCCGAAACACAGATAGCTTTGATAATTAGCCAGGACTGTGAAGGGAAATGATGAAAGGTAGAAAGGATTTGTTTAAGCACGGCATGTTTTATTGCCTTCCTCTCTCAAAGTCTCTCTTTAAAGTGGTTGGAGGATTTTTGCTCTTACTTTGCCTCAGATGTTGAACTTTAATTACAGCCAACGCACCGAAATACCTGTAATATGAATAAATCACGTAAAAGATTTTTCCCAAGGATTCCTGGTCTCCCTGAGCTCTCCCCACCCCGCTGCCACACACGGGGGTCCCCACGGGGACTCCAGCTCGGCCCCACGGACTGCCTGCACATCTCCGTGCTGCCGCAGAGCTCTTGCCCATAAGCCAGAGCTGAGGTTGGGCAGATGCCGGCAGCCGGGCACCGCCTGCGGTGCCGTGGGGCTGCCATCCCCCCCAGGGCACCCGCGGTGCCGAGCTGCCCTTGTTAGGGAGGACCTAGGGGAAAACTTGCCACCCTTTTGCCAGCCCAGAAACACCGCGATGTGATGCTTCACCTTCCTTTGCTTCTCAGTGGTGCCCGGAGGCGGCAGCAGGACTGAAGGCAAACTGTGTTTTCTGGAAGCCAGCGCTCCTCTTCCCACCCCCGCCATCCCCTCTGGCTGCTGCCACCCAGGGCTGGTGGAACAAACCCCTCCGGCACGGGGCAGCTCCCCCAGCCTGCCGCTCTTAGCACCCACCTTCACACACCTCTTGCCTGCCTGCAATTATTGCAAGGGATCATTAGAGTCTGTGTGTGCTAATTGCTGCAATAGTTCCTTTCCTGGGAGGAAATCGGAGCAGTAGTCCATGGTTTGTTTCTCTTCCCCTCACGGTCGAGGGTGCGCTTTCTCCGTCAGGGCTGGGGAGCCGGGGCAGCGATGCTGCTCCCACCAGGGATGCCCGGAGCTGGCAGCAGAGCAGCAGATCTACTGGGACATCCACTGCGTGCCAGGCTGGCGAGGGGCTGCTTGGCTCAGCCTGCCCCAGCTGGGGCCGTGGGGGACTGGGGGGTCTGTGGGGGGGGTGTCTGGCACAGGGGAGGCTGCAAATAAACACAGGGTGGTGGAAGGGTGTCAGCTCCGCCATGGATGGCGAGGCAATGTCCTGCGTTGACTTGGCGGGGCCATGGAGAGGAGGAGAAGCACGATGCTGTCACACACCCCCGGCAGCCCTGACCAAGCTATTATCCTGTTATCGATTATTCTTATATATTTGTTATTCGTACTACACTGTAAGTGCTCAGGGCTTTTTATAGGCAAACAAAGCCGGTGGGTGATGCCCCGAGGTGTTGGGCTCCCATAAACGACTCCGATGATAGCTCCCAGTGCTCTCCAGGGCTGCCCCACCACCCCCCCTCACTGCCCTGCATCGGGGTGGGCACAGACATGGGGTGACCCCAGCAGCGAGGGGACTGAGGCTCAGCGCCGCTCGCTCAAAGGCTGGGAGATGCTGTAGAAGGCTGGATAGGAAAGAGCCCAATTAAGATAAAATCACAGGGAATTGATTAATAATTAGTGGGTAATTAGTTATCTCTCTACCATCTGGAGGGCTGAATCTGTTTGTGAGGCAAGCGGCTGGCTGCTGGGTGTCCCCCACCACCCGGGCTGCCCGTGCTGTCCCTACGGCTCTCCTGCCCTGTGCTGCTGGTGGGAGGCCAGAGCCCAGATCTCATCCAGCATCTCTGTTTTGGACACCTCTCGCTTTCCTGGTTGCTTGAAAAGTCATGGAGGCACCCACTTGCTGCTTCAGCTCTTATTTTCCAGGTTTATTCTGCCGGGCTGGAAAGGGAGAGCTCTTCCATGGTCCCATCCTTGGTGTAAGGTGGCCTGAGTTATCGAAGAGCACACGTGCATCTTCTGCTCCAAGCTGGAACAGACGACGCTCAGCCTCTTCCCTGAAGAAATGTTCAACTGTGCCGGAGACACAGATTGAATTTTTAGCTTCCTCTGTTTGAACCAGCAATTTTCTTTATTTATTAGGTGGAGTGGCTGGGGAGGAAAGAAAAGATGCTGAAGCCGGGAGCCGTCCCCTTTGCTGGCGGAGGTTTGCACAGGCTTAGCCCAGTGAGTGCCCCTCGCCTGGGGGGTGGCGTGGCCAGGAGCAGCCATGCCGGCTCCTCTGCTGTCATGCCATGTATTTTAAATGTCATCATTTCTGTGCGGCTGTGTCTCTATCCTGCCTGTGCTCCAGAAAAGCCATCGGGCACGTGACTTGTCCAGCCCCAGCCTCTGTGTCCTCTCTCCGTCGGGCTGGGATAGGGTCCCACCTCCCTGCAGTCTCCTGGGAGCGCTCTGGGAGGCTGGGCTTGCCTCTGATGTGTTGTTTCCACACACATGAGCAATTGACGGCACGCCTGAGAGCACCCGGGGAGCGGGGAGGTGAGCCAGCAACGAGAGCGTCTGATTCCCCTTAGAGAACTTCTCTGGAGGGGATTTGTCTGACAAACAGCACCAGTACAAAAACCTGAAAGCTTCCCTTTTAGGAGGGGGAATAAAAGGGTTTTGAAGACACAATGAAGACAAACACCATCTGTGAGCGTCCAGAGGGTCTACGAGTTATGGGGTGCAGCCCGTATTCCACCCTCCAGCCATGGGGCTGGAGATGTGACCCATGAGCACGGGCACTGTGCGGGGCTGGTGGGGCAGGAGAGGGGGTCACCCCCCATCGGGGACCAAGCATGAGGGCTTAGGGGAAGCTGCCATCTCTCTTTCTGGCTCTGTCATTCAGAGACTGGATACTGCGAGCACCATTTCATCCTTCCCCAGCCTTGGTAGATGTTGGGGAGGTCTTGCTATGGGTGGTTCACTCTCTATGGGTGTCCTACCCACGAGGGCAGGGCTTGACGCTGGCAGGGCTGTGCATTTCTGCAGCACCGGGGAGTTCTGGCCCTCCCTGCCCGGTTTCAAGGCAATCCTGAATTGGGGCCAGGGAGTTTTCTTTAGCTCTCCCTGCGGTAAGAGCGTGCTGGAGAACTTGAGGGCTTTTCAAGACCTTCCCGGGGCTTTGCTAATGAACCCCTCCCTGTGCCACATATTTCATCACAAACCCAGAATGAAACCACAGAAGTCCACGGAGAGGCATTTCTGCTGCTCCAGAGAGAGCAAAAAATGTTCACATGCAAATGTGTCTGGCTTTTGCTTCCATTTTTGAGCCCAAAGTAGCTTCGTGCCTCCTATTTTCTGGTTAACGGAGCTGCCCTGGGCAGAGGCTTGAAATCTGAAGACAAGTATTGTCTTTCTTCTGGGAAGAAAACAGAAGGAAGCAGCTGACTTGTAATTTGGAGGAAATCAAAGCCCTACCCAAAGGGAAGGGGTGAGCTGTGCTGTCTTTCTATCAGCCTCTGCATTATCTCCGTGTCTCTTATCCCCTGGATCAGAAGCCCTGCGGACATCCCTGAACGAGGCAGGGGATTTTTCCACCACCACTGCCAGTCTCCCCACAGCGAGGCACATGTTGGCCAGTTGATTATATACTCCATGTCCTTGGAGATGTGGTGCCCCAGTTTGAGAAGGAGCCTTTGGGTGTAAATTCAGTGGCATCAAATGGCATGTCTTTGGGCAGCCAGAGCCAACCCCTGTCCTCCTGCTTATGGGCACTCTCACAGATTCGCATCAGTCTTCCCAAATTTCCCAGGCCCTTCGGTATCCCATCATCGTGAATCCACGGGATGCCTCCCTCCCTGCTCTCCTCCATTTCACACAGCATGCCATGGTACCCAGCACACTCCATAGACTGAGCCCTGCCTGAGGTCCACCTGGGATGTCCCTCGTGGGATGAGGGTGCACAGAGAATGCTCAAAGAGCATTCCCTGCATCTTCCCCTTTCCTTGTGCAAAAGGAGTAATGGAAACCTTAAGTTGCATCCATGTCTTATTGAATAATAATTTAATATTTTATATTGATTGCCATTTCTCTCAGTTCCTCCTCCTCTACTCCATAGCTGGTTGCTGCTTTGCCAATTATTCAGCACCTTCTTCCCATCCTCTGGAGAGGGGACAGGTTGTGAGATGAAGTCCATGGACCATGAAGACACAAACCAATGTAGTGCCTTGGACCCAGAGGGAGTGCGAGGTGGCTGTTTCCCATCACTCACTGGCTCCTGGGCTCGGGAAGGTCCTTGCTGCCCATTTGTTGGCTCCAGAGAGGGGCATCTGGCTGAAGGAAGGTCGCAGAAGAGAGGAGGTGAAGGCTGGGAGAGACATGTGGTGCTGGCATCACGGGGATGCTGGTGTTAACCTGCGTCTCCTTCAGCCCCTGCCTTGATCAGCAACGCGATCAAACTCTTTCTGCTCTGCCCTTAAATTCTGCCATTTGTAAAATCTGAGTCGTGCCAAAGTGTTCGCAAGACTTAATTCATATTTATTACTCCTTTTGAAGGAGAAAAACGGCTTCATGAATACTGAATATTAGCAGCTTGGAGAGGTGGACTGATGCCACCAGAAATCCCTCAGCTGGCCAGGATGGGGTTTGCGAACGCTGGCTTGGATTCTGCCCCACCACCACTCCAACTGGTCCAGAATGGCTGAATTTCTGTGCTCATGTGGGTTTGCTTCTATTTTTTGGCCATTACTTCACTCCTGACTAAGTTGTGCCCTCTGCAAACAGAGCAGGGCAGAGCCAAGAGCAGGTGGCAGGGCATCGGCTAAATCCATCAAATAAATGGGAAATTTCCTGCGAGCACCAGTGAGCCTGGGCTGGAGCCAGGTTCTTCTGTTGATATTTTAATGACGATAAACGCAATTAAGGATGAGAGAGAGGAGCATTAAATTAAATAAAGTATCAAAAGCTTGAAGATTCTTAGCTGATGGGGTCATAACCGTCTCTTGGGTTTCTGTAGGCAAGTGGCAGGTGTTGCTGGATTGCCTTCCACCTGCCGGGCTCTCAGCCTGTCTGCTGCCTGCCATGGTGTAGATTGACTAATCCCGACCTTGTGGCGCATCTACACCCCAGCGCAGAGGCACAGCACCAGCTAACCCCATGTCCCCCAGCATCCCACCCCATTGGGGAGGTGTATTTTGACATGTGCTCTCTTGCTGCTGTCCCCACCAGGCTGAGCCCTGTGTCAGCTGGTGATGGGATGTCCAGTAACCAGCAGCAGGCATCGTCCCGCAACTGGGAAGCTCCAGTGGTGGGGCTGATGGGGTTTTTATAGCTCATCTCCATCAGTCCAGGGCTGTGGTGGTACCAATGGCCAAACACACTTGGCTCCTGGAGGAGCTGGAAGAGTCAAGGACGCCCAGCGCCCACCTGGAGCTGTGATGGGCCAGTGGTAGCATCGTGTAGGGGAATCACTGGTGGTCCCAACGGCTGTGGGCTTGGCAGCTCGGTGTTTGATGGATCCTGCCGGTGCCGGGCACCTGCCGAGCACAGGGGTGATGCCTTCGGGCATGGTGGCTCTGTGTCTGCCTGCGCCGGATCGCCTGTATCTGCTCCTTGAGCCTTACCAGGGGGCAAGGACAAGAATAAGGTATTTTTTTGGTGGGCCTGTACTAATTGCCAGGCTTCACGCATGAGGCGTGCTGAGCGGCGGGATTACGATCAGCATTAGCGTTCCTAACGAAGTCCCATGGGCTTCCCACCTTCCCTTGCCCCTTTTATAACAGTCACCGCTCCTAGAAACTTTAAAGCTCCTTTTGTTAGGGACTAAAAGCAGCCTTAAAATAATCATTAAAACCAGAATTAAATTAATTTAAAAGGGAGCCATTCAAAGCTGGCTTTCTTCTAACCCTGACAGGTTTTCCATCTGGGTTTGCCTCACCTTCGGTGGGCCAGGAATGAGCCCGCATCTCTCAGACGTACCCGGGGAGAGGGTGTTTCTTTGCCCACCCCCTTGCAGAGCGTGGTGCATGGGGACGTCTGCCCTGAGGGGACGGTGTCTGTCCCCCATCCTGAGCACTTCTCATGGTGGCTGGCCAGGGTGACACAGCGGATCAGAAGAGATCTGCCATGGTGGCCTGGGAACATTGCACCAGTTGCTCCAGTCCTTGCCTTCCCAGCACGGCCAGCTCTGCCCTGGGTGGCAGGACTGAGCTCCAGCTCTGAGGTTCTACATAAAAAAACCCAATACACCGGGCGATAAATGCACCAGCCTGGTTCTGGGTTATTTTTTGCCCATTTTCGAAAATTATAGCACAGCTGATGGATTTTCAGGCCAAAAGGGACCACCGTGACCAGCCAGGCTGACCTCCTGCATTCCACAGCCCGCTGCCTTGGCAGAAAACTCATCACTTTTGCTCAAGCTGAAACATATTTTTTAGAAAGATACTCAGTCTCCATTAAAAGACTTCGAGTGACGGAGATCCCACTCTGTCCCTGGGGATTCGTTCCAACGCTTAATTGCTCTGACTGCTAAAAATGTGCTTCTTATTTCTAATCTGGATTTGTCTTGTTTCGGCTTCCAACTAGGGATGTTGTAATGCCTTTTCCTGCTAGATTAAAGAGCCGTCTGCTATCAGAAATCTCTTCCCCATGCATATGCTTGCAGACCGTGAGCAAGCCACCTCTTGGTCTCCTCAATAAACTAAACAGCCGGAGCTTCTTCGCTCTGTCACTGTAATGCATATTTTCCACTGCCTTGACTCACTCCCAGCTCTTTTCTGAACCCGTTCCAAGTTCTCCTGCTCTGGTTGGAAGCGCAGACGAGAGCACTGAAGGCAGCATCCTTGCAGCGGGCTCCTCGTGCCATGTGGCCGGGTAACAACATTTCTCCCTCCTCCTTTTTGGATGCAGCCAAGGATGACGCTCATCTCCTGAGTCCCCGTGTGTGTTGCTCGGGCTGCGGGGCCGCAATGCCACTCGGCAGCGTTGCCTGCCAGGCTAGGCATGAGCAGGACAGGGTGACTTGTCCATGGATGCACATGCACCTGCAGGACCTGACAATTTTGGGTCCATCAAGTTGGAAGCAGGGATGCTCAGGACAGGCTGAGCTGTACCACCAGCTCTGCTCAAGGCTTGCCTCATGGAGGGCTTCCCAAGAGCAGGAAAGGAGAGGGAACCCAGCCACCCATGTCCACCCCCGTATCACCCTCCTAACCCTGTCCTCTTTCGCCTAGTTTCCCAAGTTTGGTGCTGAAACGGGGTGGGATTTCTAAGGGCCAAGCGCAGCTCAGCGCGGTTTGGTAGGGGTAGCTGTGGGAACGGGGAGGGGAAGAGGAAGGGCTGGCCATCGTCCAGCTCATCGTTAAAAGCCAGCGTGGTGGGATTCACCCGCCGGCTCATTAGTGCCGGGACTCTTGTAGCTGTTGGAGCTGTGAGAGCGGGCTCCCTGCGAGATTAATCATCTGTGACCCATCCGGGCTGTGTTTTGGTCTCCTTTCCGAAGCCTGTCCTGTTCCTGTTCCCTACCCACCGTGCAGGCTTGGCTCTGACGCCGGCCAGAGGTCGGTATTTCTCTTCCCTTCAGAACAATGGAGCTCTGGGCTGCAGCAGCCGACACATAGCAGCATGCTGATGGTTGCCAGCTGCCTTGCCTTAACATCTTCCCATTATCTCCGTACTGCTGGCTAACCCTATCTTGGGGGAAGCTTCGTCCTGACTTTGGCAGAGGAAGGAGTCTCCCTCCCAGCATGGAAAGTTGGCCGGGTGCTGGCTCGCTCTGCCCCGAACATCTGCTGCCGGCTCGGCGGGGAGCGGGGCTGCACGCTGGCGGTGACACGAGGGGTGTGCAGGAACACACACAGCCCTGCCGTGCTGTGCCGTGCCGTGCCGTGCTGTGCCACAGCATGCTGACCCAGATGGAGCCTGGGGTTGGGGGGGGGGTCCAGCTCCCCACATCCCCCGGGAAATCCACCTGCCCCAGCACAGGCTCCATGTGCACGCACCAACTCCTGTGCATTGCCACCACATCTCCATCACTGCCCGTCCCCTGCTGCGGGCACCGCTTGCGTGCACACACAGGTGCTCACACGCGTGCGCACACATGTGCTCACATGCGTGCGCACATGCATACCCATCGCTGGTCACATAGACGCACGGCTGCAGAGCAGAATCGGTCTCTGAGTGCATGAACTGCTCTACATCAAAGCAGGAACAGCCGGAGCCTTGGGTAAGTGCAAACAAAATGTTTTTTTTGAAGGCCTTGGTGGTTATGGGTGCATGTATTTCCTCCTGTTACTTTCTCATAACTCGTTTCACCACATGCGGACTGGGACCAGACCGAGAAAAGCGGAACCATGCCAAAAAAAGCCCTTTCTGCTTGATGCAAATGCCTGAAATAGAGACGGGTTGTTGACTCTGTACACAAATAGCGGGGTGGTCTTTGCCAAGGGGAAGGAAGTTCACCTGGGACATCCCCCTTTTCATGTCTGGAAGAACCCAGGGGTTTATCTCAGCCCCTTGGCAGGATCCTGCTCAGTGAGGACCAGTGCTCTCTGGACGAAAGTGCCAGGGCCTGAATCAATGAAGGGAGGAATTAAGCTTCGGAGCTGGTCCTGACCGGTGAGCCGCAGCATGGGCTGGGACATGGAGTGGCCAGACCAGCAGGTCTGGATAAACCAGCAATTCCTCTGGCCACGGACCTGCCAATGAGGATGACTGGGTCCTAGCAGAGCGGGGTGGGAGCATGAGCAGTGTTATACCCCCTTGGGAAACAGGCAGCTGTGGGAATGGAACCGATGGACATCGTCTGAACGGGGCAGCTCATTGCTCTCCCCAGTGCAACGCACATGGGGATTTTGTCTGACAATAATGCAGTATGTTGAACATCGCTGCAACACTCCTAGGGCTCAAGACGTTGTCCTGCAGGGATGCCAAGTGCTCTTCGCCCTGCATTATGGAGCAGGGCCAGGACGCAGCAGCCCCGGTGTCCTGCCCTGCCAGCCCCAGCCTGCTCCCTGCCCCTGACAGGGATGAGAAAGCTCATGGAGCTAGCCCTGCCTCTGGACATGTCACTTTAGCTGGGGCAAAGCAGCAGCCTGGAGCTGCGGAGCCTCTCCACATGGCTCTCCGAATCCATGGGGAGCTGCGCAGCGGGAAGGAGCTGGGGCAAGACTGTGCCGAGGGCCCCTGCCAAAGTTGTAGCACGAGAGAGGGAAAACGAGAGTCCCAAATAATCTGAGAACCTGAATGTCTCTTGCTGTTCAGGTTTTGTGAACATCCTTAACGGAAACACATGTGAAACACGCTCTCTGTGGATCTACCCGAGAAGCCTTTTCCGTTTTTGCTGCGTTAGCAAACTGCAGACGACTCTTTCTCTCCACTGTGAACTACTGAGCAGGGACCCTGGACTCTCTCCTCCATTTTCATTCAGAGCCTCTGCCAGCGTCATAAACCCAGTAAAACGTTATGGCACTTTGCACCCACTGGGAAACCAAATGTATTTTAATGTATATTTAATAGATTTCAGGTCTTTCTGTTATTAAATTTGCTTTTCATTCACCCCCTCCCCCTCTCTTTGGTGCATGAGACTCAATGGGAAATTTTAAGTGTATTAAACCAGCATCTCACAGAAACAAATCCAGATGGCCTGGTACAAATCAGGAAAAAAAAATCGCATCAGAATCTATTAGAATCTCAGCCCAAATGCAATACACATTTCACCAGGCAGAGACCGCCCTGTTACTCAGCTCCCTGCTACAAGACAGCCAGGAAACATGTGCTTTCTTGTCTGGGCTTCTTGGGAAGGTGATGGATTTGACAGCCTGGAAGCTGCGGGCCAGATTCCCCTTTGGTGTGCGCTGGTGGAAATAGGCACTGAAGGGGTTGAGGTCAACTTGGGTGTTCTGGTTTTCCCTTGCACTTACTGGGGGCTGAACGTGACCCTCCAGCTCTGTCTCCCTCAGAGGAGAGGAGGGATGGTGGAAAGCTCCTGGTTTTGCAGCTTGATGCCCCAGGTACTCTTCTTCTGTCCGGATCTGGAGCAGGACCAACCTGCCTGGGTCAAGTCCTACCTGTGCCCTCCAGCCCTCACCAGCAGAATCCATTCCCATTGGTCTTCCACCACCATTGCTTGGTATAGAGGAGCTGGGCCCTGGGATGCTGCTTTTGGGGTGGCAGAAACAGCTCAAAGGAGAGGCAAGCCTGAGGAAGAAGTGTTGATGGCTTTGGCAGGGCTTCCTCTCCCCACTGCCTCCCAGTAACGCATCATAGAATCATAGAAACATAGAATGGTTTGGGTCGGAAGGGACTTTTAAAGGTCATCTAGTCCAAACCCCCTGCCATGGGCAGGGACATCTTCAACTAGACCAAGTTGCTCAAAGGCCCATCCAACCTGACCTGGAATGTTTCCAGGGATGGGGCATCTACCACCTCTCTGGGCAACCTGTTGAAGCTGGAGATGGGTGGGAATCACCCAGGGCTCTGCTGCCAGCAGACAATGCTCAGCAGGTCACCCTGGCCATCCCCTGCCAGCACACGTGTCCCAGGACTGAGGGTCCTCTGGGGCACGTGGGGTGGACGGGCTTGCTCACAGATGCTTTGTAAGGTAACTATGACCGCTGCTCCCCAGTAACTCACTTTCCACACTTTGTTAGTGCTTCAAACCACAACTTCTTCCGTTCTGGTGAGGAAGGACAGCCCAGATTACCAGGTGAACGCAGACTGATTTCCTTTCTTCTGGAGCGAGGGCCGGCAGCCAGTGTGTCAGAGAGGCAGGAGGGAGCAGAGACGAGGTCTCAGAGTGGGCACGATTATTTATTTCATCTGCACTGACATTTTCTGAAGCGCTCCTCAGTGGAATTTCCCCCCGGTCTCCATGCCCGTTCCTTCATCCAGGCTCCTGCACGCCCCTGCTCTGTTTGCCTTCAGTTAATATTCAAGCAAACAGAATGAGTTACGAGGAGGAATGTCCATGGAAACAGTGAATTTTAAGGCAGTCTTGTAAAATATTCATAGAAAGCAAATTTTGAATTAATACAAAATGTGTGCACTGAAGACCCAGTGCTAAGAGTCATCTACTCAGGGAACGGAAATAATCCCATATGACCTATACGGCCAATAAAGCAGCTTGACTTTTGAATTCTTGCAGTAAACTGCCTGTGAACAAGACACAGGCCAAGAATTATTTGCAGAAATTATTCATTAAGGGCCTAATCCAAAACCCAGCTAAGTCAGTGGAAAGATCCCCCTATGTTAGGCCCCAAATAATTTTGGATAATGAATACATTTGAGAAAACAGTGATCCTTTCCCGGATAACTCAACAACCAGAAAAAAAGAAGCAAACTTCACCGAGTAAAGTTACGGGCTGTAAATAACCGGCTGAGCGGCTCTCCCCCCCGATGCATCTGCTCTTCCCCGGCCATGGGAGACGTGTTGGGCGCTGTAGGATGCACAGCATCCCTTTCCCTGGGTCTGCAGCTCTCCCAGGGATGGAGACCATCATGGGACACCTCCAGCGGAGACAACGCCGACCTGGACCCGTGCATCCCCTTCCACAGGGTCCCAAAGGGTTCCTAAGCAAGGCAGGTCATGGAAATAGATAGGATAAGGCCAAATCCTGCGTGCCCGCTGCTCCCCCTAACACACAGCTCATCTCTTCCCGAGTAAATCAGGCTGAAGAGACGGTTATTTGTTGTGACTTCTCCAAGTATCTAATTGCAAAGTACTCTGGGAGAGTTGGGTGGAACAGTATGGCAACAAAATATATTATTGTTGTTATTGTTGTTATTATTATTATTACTATTCCTATTATAACATGGCAGTAATTCCATCAACAGATCACGGTGACACCATAAAACAGAAGAGCAGGGCTTGAAATCGCCTGAGGCTCTCCGTGCTGGAATGACACAATTAATAGCTGTATATTTTTATTGCCACATTTAATACTATACATTAGGCCCCACAAATCTTGCCATATTATTAAATGCTGCTTTTCATCCTGCTTTGGTTTCATTTGCGTTTGTTTGTTGTTCAGGATGATGGGTGGATGATGCTGGCGGCTGGGGAAGTTTGCTTCGCCTCCGAAAATTGCATCCCATCTCCGCCGGTGATGGAGGGGAATATACCAGGGGCTGAAAACAGCCGGACCACGAGAGCTGCCGTGACATTGGGAGGTGGAGGGAATTGTTCCCAAATGCCCTTGTCCTAGCGGGATAGACTCAGGACCAGACAGGAACCCCGAACAGGCAGCGATGGGGAACCGGAGACATGGGAATTGCAGCACCACAGGGACCGGCGGGGGAAATGGCTTAAAAAAACTCACCCGAAACAACACTGCGCTATATTTGTACGCTATCTATATAAAACATATCTGCATTCAATATCAGTGTAATGGGAAGCCAGTGTCAGGGAGTGTGACCCTGAGTCCATCTGGATGCAATTCTAGCTTAACATCTGAAAATCAAATACATATTTTTGAAGCCTATCAGACAGAAAGGGCTCTTTTTTTCTTTTTTTTTTTTGCTTCTCCCTCGGCATGTGCATGCCTCTGATGTACACACACGTTAATGGGGTTATTGTCGTAAGGGTGTGACACCACCCTTCGCAGGACACCGAGCTGCCTTCCCCTGTCTGGGTCAGCCCCACAACGGCTGAGCTCTCGGCCGCATGGCGAGGGCCGGAGTCCCCCCACTCCCCCCACTGTTGAGTCACTTATGGGTTCACAACCAGGGCAAGGCACCCCTCCGGCTCTTCTTGGGACCCAGGACTGGGAAAGGTTTCCTTTATTTTACTTGAGGTCACGGATATGCAGTAACAGTGGAAATTCACGTTCAGAGACTCCCTTGTGCTCAGTATAGCTCGGAAAATTTGGAGGAGGAAAGCTGTTCCCGTGTGCGCGGGGTTGGCAAGTCCTCCCCGGCTCCTCTTCCAGCGCTGCCCCCAGATTTTATGGGATTTCATACATTTGAATGTTCACAGAAATATGATTTCCTCGCTGGCTGCGCCGAGCCCCTGACTCGGAGGAGAGCCGGGAGGAGCCACGCGAGTGCTACCAACAGCGGGAAATATCTGGAGCCGGGGAAAGGCTGAGCTGGTGCCTGCGAGCATCCACGCCGAGCCCCGCTCCGCCAACCCGGGCACGGCGCAGGCACCACGTGGCCGATGGCAGGCGGCCAATCCAAACGCCATGGTACATGAACTACAAGTAAACACAGCTTGAGTTTCACATGTCAAATATGCTCAACAAACTGCTGGCGGATAATCTACAGGCCAAGAAACCAGACATAAAAAGTAGATGATGAATCAGTTGCAATGATGAATAAATTAGGGACTGTAACAGTTTGCCCATAGGCGGCTCGGAGAGGACGAGGAGGAAAAACCCAGCACACACACGACTCGCTGCCAGTTATTTGCCCGGAGCTCAGTTTTCCTCCCAGAAAAACTTCTCCCTCGTGGCCCCAAGGGCTGGGACAGGCCCTGCTCCACACAGACAAGGCTGGTGCTGCATTCTTGCTCTTCAGGGCTTTAGATAAGAGAAAAAAAAGAGGTTTGTTCTCAAGTACAACTTAGCAGCTGCACAGTAGGACCCTCAGCATCCCGTGCAGAGCCCCCCAGGTGGCTGCTACCCAGGTGGCATCGTTGTGTCCATGAGCTGCTGCCCTCTCCTCTTCCCCACCGCTCTTCTCAGTTGGTTTCGGTTTATTCTTGGTGCAGCTCTCGGGGTGATGGGTTGGTGCAGCTCCGGGTTGGGCGGTTCTGGTGGGGTGTGCTCATGGACAGGCTGGTGGGCAGGGTGAGAGGAGAGACCCGACGTTCTCCCACCCGACGTTCTCCCACCCAACCTTCTCCCACCCAATGTTCTCCCACGCCAGGGTGATATTTCCAGCCCCCGTTGATTTAATTGGCCAGAGCTGCACATGGCAGCTGGAAAGAAAAGTTCCCATCTTCCAAACTCAAACAGGAAGATTCATTAACCGTAAAAATATACAGAGCCCCAGCCCTTCAAAAGCCTGCAATTTATTTTACTCAAGGCAGCCAAACTTTATATAATCTGAGATGAATGCAGGGATCAGGGAGCAGGCGAGGAGGAAGGGGGCCGAGAGCGAGCGCAGGGGACGGCGGCGGGGACGGAGGTGGAAGGGGAGGAGGAAGGCGGCTATTAATGAAAGGACAGGCACCGGGGGAGCCGGGAAGAAGGGGGCTTTCCAGGAGGACGGCTAACGTGGGGGCAACGCTGAATGATTGATGAACAGGCGAGCCGAGCAATCAACATGCCACTTTATCCAGCCAACAAACCTGGAGCCGTTGGTATTTATACAGGCCCCAGCGTGATTATTATTGTAAGGGAGATTTCTCTAATCAAAACTCCAAAATTACACACAGGCCTTTCTGATTAATATTCCATGATAACAGCAATGGGGCACATCTGGCAAAGGAGCCATGATTTTTGCACTCCCAGTGTCCATTTATTTGCCTGATGGAAGAATAACAAACAGCTCCACCAGCGCTGCCGGTGCACCCTGGGGTGGCAGGTTCCCATCGTAGGGTGCTCGCCATGCCGGCTGCGCCGCATTGCATGGAAAATGATGGCCGGTTGGCACAGCCCTCTGCTGCGGGGGCTGGAGGAGCAGTGCCGGTGATGGGCCCGCGAAGGTGGTGGTGCCGGCAGCCGGCAGCGCTCCAGCTTTGGGAAGCTCCTGTTGAGCCGCTTGCCGGCTGCGCTGCTCCGCTTATCCCTGCTGTGATGTGAGCCATGCTAATGTGATTTTTTTTGGAAGCCAGGGTGGAAAGAGTCTAACCTCATATTGTAAAAAACCCAATAAATACGTGCAAGGCAGCAGGGCAAGGAAATTCCATCTGGGCTTTCAGTGCCACGAGCTCCACTCTCGGGCTTCATGGTACATCCAGGGACACACGGGCTGGTGACAGACTTTGCCTGGGGTTACATGGCTGTTTAGGGATGATTCCTCTTACCCCATGGAGACAGCAGGGCTGGGGCTGGCTTTTTCCCCAGCATGGCTGTGGAGGGGGGACCCTGCTCATGCACCCTCAGGAAAGGTCTGGGATCTTCCTTCTCCTTACAGCCGGTGGGTTCTTGGGTTTGATCCGAGGTCCAGAGGGGGGCCATGAAGATGCTGAGAGAGCTGGAGCCCCTCTGCTGTGAAGACAGACTGAGAGAGTTGGGGACGTTCAGCCTGGAGAAGAGAAGGCTCCGGGGAGACCTTAGAGACCCTTCCAGTCCCTAAAGGGGCTCCAAAAAAGCTGGGGAGGGACTCTGGATCAGGGAGGGGAGCCATAGCACGGAGGGGCACAGTTTTAAACTGAAAGAGGGGAGATTTAGATGAGATATTAGGACGAAATTCTTTGCTGTGAGGGCGGTGAGCCCCTGGCCCCGGATGCCCAGAGAAGCTGTGGCTGCCCCATCCCTGGAGGGGTTCAAGGCCAGGTTGGATGGGGCTTGGAGCAACCTGGGCTGGTGGGAGGTGTCCCTGCCCAGGGCAGGGGGTGGCACTGGATGGTTCTTAAGGTCCCTTCCCACCCAAACCATTCTATGATTCTATGATTCTATGATGTGCTCCGCTGAGAGGAACTGATAACCAACTCCTGGCTGTCGCAGGTACATTCGTGAGAGGTAAGTGAGAGGTACATTCATTTTTCAGAGGGATACATTAAGCAGCTCGGGCTGGAAGATGGTGACACCCTCCCTTGTGCTGCAGCGTGAGGGAGGGTGCTTTGGACTGGGAAGTGCACGTGCTCTGCTGAGCTACTGAAAACCAAGCATAAATATCCACTGATGCAAATGCTCCCCACCCTGCGCACCTCGCACGTGGCTGTCGGAGCAGCTCCGGGCAGGTCCTGGTAGGAAATCTGCCCGTGCATGGCACTGGACCATGGGGAAAGGTGCATCAAAGGAGAGATGCTCTTTTATAGCCCTAAGATGAGCAGGCAGGATAAGAGTCCTGTTTTTTCCGAATGGAGGGATAAACCCACTCCTTTATTTTCTGAGCAGTAGGCAGCACAGCGGCACGAGCAGAACTGGAAATGCCTGTGGGGGAGAGCATACTCATGGGAATCCGGTGTAATGGGAATCTCACAAGATTTCCAGCTCAGCTGGAAAGCTTAAATGGGCTTAGGAGAAGCTTTGGATGAAAACTGCTGCTTTTGGATGCTTTAACCAAACATCCAAAGACTCCTTTGACACTGAGTTCTGTTGCTCACCAGGTGGGAATGGTGGTCCTGGATGGAGGACTACAAATGTAGCTTTTCTGCCCTGAAACATGCCTCTTCCCACTGCCTTGTTTCTTGTGGCACCGTATTTTCAGGCAGCCCCACTGTCCCACCAGCTACTGCTGGCTGGTTCCACTCTTGGGTCTGGGAGATGCCTACTTGCCCCAGGGGAGACCGTCCTGCCCTCCCTGGCTTTTCCAGGCAGTACCTGGACATAATAAAACATAACTCTCCACCAGCCTCCTCCTGGCCTTTATGTACTGTTTGGTTGAACAGTCAGTGAGGAACGGCCATTGTTTTGGAGCACGTGGGGAAAAGGTCCGAGTCTTGCATGGAGCAAGGAGGGATGGTGATGCCTACCTCCAAATGAGAGCCCTCGGGATTCAGGAGGATGGGATCCAAGTGGGTTTCTGCTGAAGGCAGCCAGGCTGGAATTAAAATCTGTGGGGGCAAGAGAAAGAGGAGAGAGGTGCAATTGGAAATTCCAAGTTGCTTCATGGGCATCAAGGGCAAGCGATGGTGCTTTTGGGTGCTCGCTGGCCTCAGCAGCCTGAGACCACGCAGTCTGTGGTCCGTTCTCCCCCTCCGCTGTCCTCCTCCCCAAAGGCTGCGGTTGGGGTGGCTCAGAGGAGAGCAGCGTGGAGGCCGGGACACTGCTGGGGCAGAGGGGTGGACTGGGTAGGTCTGTCCTGTCTCTCATTTCCACCTTGCTGCCAAGTTTGGTTCCTCTCCAAACCGAGTTACCTGGCACTGATCTGCAGCCAGCACGCAGGTTATGCATTACCAGAGATTTATGAGGCATGATTTATGGGGCCGGTTGCTGTGCTGGTGTTACATACCCTGACTGAGGAGTCCAATTTTATGCATAAACTCTGTTCTTGGATCACTGTACCTCCAGAAACAGTGGTTCAAAAAAAAAAGTGTTTTCCAGTCACCCACTGTTCCCAGGGCCAGGGATCAGAACGGGGTCTGGTTTGCTGCCATCTCATGGGCTTCAGTGCCAGGAGTGAGATCCTGCAGCTCCGCAGCCTGAGCGTCCTCACCGGTGCAGCTGAGCTTGCTTTCCAGACAGGGAGCCTGATCCTAAGACCCCTTCTTCCTGAACAAAAGGGCCCCGCGGGCTGCAGCCACTTTGGGATGCTGCACGGCTGGCTGCGGTTCTCCGGGGAGGAGGTGGCAATGGCCGCCGCGGGTGGCTTGTCCCCGGATCCCATCACCTGCCGCTCCCCAGCAGCTGCCCCCAGGCAGAAAACAAATCTCCGCAGGCAGCGCCGGGGGAAAGGGCCAAGGACCGCTCCGTTCCCTGATGGACACAGACCATCTGTCCCCTCCGTCCTTGACATTCCAGCAGAGCCGTTCAGCCGCTCTCCGGCTGTGACCTGCTGGCAATTTCTCTTGTCCTGCAGTCCATTAGGAACCATGCCACCGCCTGGGGACACAGCTGCTCCTTGTGCCAGAGCCTGGCTAGGGTGGGATGGAGCCATCCCACACCTGTTTGCACTCGCTGGGTGACGCGGGGGTGAGGGACGGCTGCTTTCATCCCGCAGACAAGGTCGTGCTCACAGCTTCGCTCCGGAGAGACCAGGGGTCAAGGCTGGAGGGGCATTGCCACCTGGCTCCCATTAGGAGGGCTCCTTTCTCCGGAAGAGGGCTGTGTCATTCCTCCACTCATGCCAATTATCCCGCTAGGTCTCTATTAGCCTGCACAAAACAAACCCTCCCTGTCCCGCGCTCCGACAGCCGAGCAGACACGTCCTTGCCGAGGCGCTTTCCCATGTGCCGGCCATCGGCAGCTCTCTCTGGGTTGTGGGTACAGCAAACGGCCACTTTCACCTTCCCTTTCCTCCGCTCGGGTCAATCGGTCTCATTTTTCTTCCTTTTTACGTTTTTTTTCTCTCTGCCCTGTTTGGCTGGGGTGAGATGTGTCTCCCCGATGAGGCTGGGTGCCAGCCAGAACCATGAATTTAATGGTCCAGAGCCCTCCAAAATTAAGGCAGAAGCGTGGTCATGGGTACAACAAGCGATATCTACTCACTCTCTGCAGCATCCCGGCTCAAGGGGAGCAATGCACTCTTGGAGATGTCATCTCCCAGGCTCCCATACGGTATTTAGAGCAGAAAAGCAGTTCCTGGGTAGCAAGGTTTTTTTTCCAGCTGCTCTTGGACTGCTCCACCATCATCCCTCTGCTCCTGGGGAACAAATCAAGTAACAAACCACTGAGGTTTGCTGCATGGCTGCCCTCCCCACTGCTCCCCAGGTAAACGTTGCTGTAATAGGATTTGGTCCACATCCCTGGAAACCCCTCTGAGGAGGATGTGGGGTTTTCAGCGCGTTAACTCCTTCATGCACCAGAGAGGGTGAAACCCCACCACGGCCACATCAAGCCCCGGGCTTTGCTGAGAGCCTTGGCCAGGGCGTTGCAGCTGCGGGAAGCAGCTGGTGGCTTCTTGGGGATTGGGGGATAAAACCCCCTTCTGCCAGCGATGAAGAGGAGAGCCAGCCCTTCCTCAGGGGGAGAGAAAGGACATGGGGAAAAGTGGCAGTGCTGTGGGGAACGGAGCCTGAACCAGGGCTTGGACACACTGTTGCTGCCCCAGAGACCACCGATTTCTCCCTCCCTGTGGGCACCCAGGGCTCTGCCCAGGGCTGGTGCCCTGCATGTGCCAGGTTTTGCCCCCAGCACAACCCTTGGCATCCCATGCTGAGCTCGCTGAAGTCGCTGGACCTTTTCTGCATTTCTCTGTTCATTGTTTAACAGCAGAAAATACCAGATCAGATCCCTTAAGCCAGCAGATTGAAGCTGAAAATAAATTGCCTCTCACAAAGAGGGGTTTTCGGCACGCCTGCACGTGTGGCTCTCCGCTTGTGGGTTTTGCTGGTTTGGCTGGGAGCGTCCCCGGCGTGGAGGGCTGGTGCTGGGGCTGCGCCTGGCTGCAATCAGGGAGCACCCACAGCAACGCAACCATCACGTCTGGGGACCGTGGAAGCGCCAGGAAGCAGAAGCCTCACTGACTGGTAGGTATGGAGTTAGGAAAGAGGTGTGAGAGCAGAGATGGGTGCTCAGGGCTCCCTATCCCATTCCTGGGAGGGGATGGCTCCCTCCCACCATCCCTTCATCCCTTCCCAGAGCATCCCTGCTTTGGGCTTGAGAAAGGGCAGCTTCCTAATAGCTTGTGCTTATCCCAAACAGCCGGGACTTGCCTTCACGCCAAGCTAGAGGTTATGTGAGGCTGCTGCCTTGTTCATCAGATCCTCATGTTCCGTTTAAAAAAA
>VYZM01020548.1:228787-244423 GCA_013398915.1 Dromas ardeola
CCCTTTCCTTTCCTTTCCTTTCCTTTCCTTTCCTTTCCTTTCCTTTCCTTTCCTTTCCTTTCCTTTCCTTTCCTTTCCTCCTTTCTCTCACAGGACGCTGATCCTGGCTGCAAGCACAGGGCAAGTTGACAACCAGGGTTGTCCCTTACCAGGCTGCGGGGATGAATCCTGCCCTTGCAGACAGTGACTGCCCCAGGAATACACTTTTTCCTGGCCAGGATGAGACCTCAGGTCCTACAGACTGTTCCCTCTAACCTCCGTTTGAGGAGTGATGGGGTTGTCACCGGGGCACCCAGCACCACAAGTGCCCAGACTTTTCCATCCATGGCCGCAGATGATGGGGAGGGGGCTGCTGATGCAGCTGGGGCCAGCTCGGGGGGCAAGGGTCCCTCCCGTCTGAAGGGCTCCAGGTGGCACTAAAACTATCCTTCGAGGCAAATCCCAGCAAGTCCTCACCACGAGGAAAGCCAGGGCCTCCTGTTGCTGGGGTCGCTTGTGGGCAGCGCTTGGATGGGGCTTATTTCTCCTAATTGGGCTGATTCCGGTAATTTGCGCCCGGACATTTTTGGACCATTGTTTGTTTACATTTCCCCATGGCTTGCTCTTTTTGTGCACTAATTAGGTAATTTCCCACATAACTTGGCCGGGTCCCCCTGCTCCAGCTCCCTGCGAGGTCTGTCCGGTAGCACCCGCTCTGCCGGGGGTGTCCCTGGGGCTGCTGGGGAGGGAGAGAGGGGTGATGTCCCATGCCTGGTCGATGGCATTTTCTTCCTCCTACACAGGTGGTAGTTGCGGTGTGGTGGGATTCATCCAGGAAAGCTCAAGGAGCTGGAAGGGCCACTGCATTTGAAGGAAGGAGTGGAAGGATTTTTCCATCTGTCTGTCACATCCCGTCTGTTCTCACTTCTCCCTCTGCTCTGCTGCATCCTTTCTGCTATCAAAGCCCATGGCTCCCAAAGCCAGACCCTCCCTGGGACTTTCTCTCCCTATCGCCCTGCCTGGGAGGGTGGTCTCACAGCTCTGCTGCTAAAAGCGAGCCCGAGGACAGCAAAACCTCTGCCTGCGCTTTGAACTCAGACTTCTGAGGGCACAAAGTTCCTGCAAGAGCCATCCTGCTCCCTCAAGCCCCATCCACCGGTGGAGAGGATCCGCTTCTACTCAAGGACAACCTCTGCCACGTCCATGGGAGATGGACAAGCAGCCGGGGAGCAAGACAGCCCCTAAGCAATCCCTCACCTGGGGCTGGCCCAAAAGCAAAATACCCCTCCAAAAGCCCAGCAGCCCCACGCGTGGGATGCTCATCCCCAGCAGCATCTCCCGCCGGCTGCAGGTGCCCGGTGTCCGCCAGGCAGAGCGGGGCCACAGCGGTTGTGTGGAGCTCATGGACTGGCATCAGAAGGGCCGGCATACCGGCATACCTCTGGGCATGGCCGCCTCGTAAAACAGGCTTTTTAATTAACCGTAGGAATAAAGCCGTGGACAGTCCGTAACCATGGCGACGTGGAGCCAATCCCAGAGGATCCCCAGCCAGCTGGAATATTTGCTGGATGGCAAAGCTTCAGACCAACATTTAATGGTGTTCGACTCTATTCGGGGAAACAATTACATGCTCCATTTTCAATGTAGTCAGCTGAACAATAGATTAAATGAAGCAATTTAGACAGAGGCTTCTCTGCTGTTGCCCGGCCCATGGGGCTGCTTCTCTGCCGGGCTGGACCGCTTCCTTTGGAGAGCAGGCATGGGGGAGACGCCGGTGCTGCCCACAGTGAGAACCACCCTCGCAGGGATGGGAGAGGTCCTTGCACTGCTGGTGGCCCCAGCGCATCCCTCCTGGACTTCCTTGGGTGGCCTGGACTAGCAGAAAGGTGGCCACCTACGCTCATCTCCTCTCTCTGACCATGACTGGTGTTGGATGGTTGAAAGAACTACAGAAACCACCATTGCTGCCTACTTAGCTTCACAGACCTGGAGTATGAGGTGTCCCTTGCTGATTTTCTCCCAACTCAGCCTCTGCAGATGGCTGTCTCCCCATGCTGGTGGGGCCACGCAGCAGGTCCCAGCACGGCTGGTGCTCCGCTCCCCTCCCCGCCTGCTACTGTCCTTCCTCCTCCGTGACACACAGCTCTCTGCTTCTCACCTCCCTTTCTCAGAGCTCGCCCTTCCTCAGCTCCGTGACCTCCTTTCTCGTTCAGGAATAGCCTGTTCCCATCCTGGTGTGTCATCGCCATTGCACAGAAACCACCTCACGGAAAGGAGACACGCCGTCGACAGAAATGCCTTTTAAGGCATGCTGGGATTTAATTGATTGCTGTCTTTATTTTATGAGTATAAAAAATGCAGGTCTTTTAAATATTTTCTAAGATGACATCAGTGTCTTCAGTTTAGTTTGGATTCTATTATTGTTATTATCTGAGCTATTCAAAGAATGTGAGGAGTAGAGGAGGTTAGTGACTCCTTCCCTGCCGCCACGCCTCGCTTAGGCTTGTTTTTCCTTCTCCTTGACCTTAGCACATCCACTGGCATGACAATCCACTCCGACCTTCCACATTATGTCCTTTTTCTGCAAGTAATTGGTTTGCTCCCTTGGTGGTTCATCTTATCAAGCCCGATCTGATACTCTCGGCAGCCTTTTTCCTCTGCAGCGTTCTGCAAGACTTATTATTCCCCGCTCTTCCTCAGCTGGCTGCTCCATCTCAGCCATTTCACCTCTGATTTTACAACCATGGGTAGGGCTAACAGCTTAATGGACAAGCCCGCTCTTGCACAATTGCTCCATGAAAACGTTTCTTGGATTTGCAATGAGTGTTCGCCTGGCAGTTGAAAAGCTGAGGGGCTTTTTTTGGTGCCCATCTCAAGACCTTTTTAAAGCCACCTGATGTCGGGAGGGTGAGCATACAGAATCAATTGCTTTCTAAGTGTCTTCAAGTTGAGCTCACAAAATCACTGGTTGTTCTTGAAAATGTAGGCTGTTATTCTTGTGCCGATGACTCAACTACCACTAAGCATTAATGGAAGAGTGTTATTAGGTAGGGTTACTCAAACTAGGGTTACTCAACTAGATATTTATCCCCATGAGAAGAGCTCTTCCTCCTCACTCATCCTTTTCTGCCTCTTTTGTCAAAGCAAACTCAAGGGCTTATTTCAGGTTCCAGCGTGTACCATCTTGAAGAGAAAGCTTTGTCTCTAGGGCAGGAGGAAACCATCCAAAAGCCACCTCCTCCTCTTCCTCCTCTGACTCTACCCTTTCTCCACCTGACCGTGGACCTCTGGCACCACCACACTCTCGTGGCTTGGAAAGGTCCTAGAAAAGAAAGCAAAAAGCAGTGTTTCCTGAAGTTTTACAAACTGCTGCTGCTGCTCCCTGGCCTGAGCCCTGCCTGGGGATGGTGGCAGCAGAGGGGACAGAGAAGGGAGTAGTTGTGGTGGGACCACCAGCCCCTCACATAGCCTGGTTCTGGCGTGGACCGCTAAGTGCCACCACACCAAAATGAGTTTGGCCTGTGTTTCCATTCATGGATCTCAACAGGAGAGAACAAAAGAGAAAGAAACAGGGAAGAGCCAGGCTGTGCTCGAGAACAAATTGTTTATCAGTATTTTCCACGAGGCATCAGCAGTTCTTTAAAGAGGACAAAACCAGAGGGACTTTACAGAGAAATCCTTGTAGGGGCTCCGGTGGTATAATTAGTTTCTATATTTGACCAATGTAAAAGTTTATCTTTAAGTCTTCTATATTTTTTAAATACGACATCTATGTCTTTGGCTTTGTTTTGATTGTCGTTAACTACCAGGTTTTATTATTATTATTTTTTTAAACTATTCCAAAAAAATTGAGAATATTTACTCAGGGCATAAAAATACCCCTGAATTCTGATGTCTTTGGCAGAGAAGTGGTGGTCCCATTTGTTTTGCATGTGATAAATACTCCTGCTGCCACGTTACTCCCACCACAAATTCAACGATTGTTTAATTTTCAGCTCAATTTTTAAAAACCTAAATGTTCTGAGCCGACTTAATGTTATATTAATTTTTTAAACCAACAAGGCAAACTGGCTCGTAGCATAAATATTTTACCAAGCGTTTATAAATATCGTGGCTGCTAAAAAAAACAACACAGTTGGTCAAAAAAGCTTCAGAGGCTTCACGCTTGGTGTGGGCTGTGCCGACGTGGTCGCAGGATGGAGGGATGCGATGCGGGAGATGGCGGCGGCAACTTGGACCCGCTGGAGGGTTTTCAGATCTGGAGGAGTTTTGTTCCTGTTTCTCCACAATCTCTCTGTTTCTCGGAGCTGAATGTGGCGAAGACTCTTGCGGCTGCTCCCGACCGCTGGGAAATCTTCTCTTGACTTGCTCCCATCCCTCTCCTGCCTGGTTGTGGGTCGGATCCTACCAGCACCGCTCGACACAGAAGATAGTGAGGGCACCCCCCGACCTGGGGACTGGACAAATTCTTCTCCTGCTAATGCTGGATTTATTTTCTGTCAGATCCACGGCGCTGACAGCGGCAGTCCCCTCTGCACCGTACTCACCCCAGGACCTTCTAGTGCGACCAGCGATGGACTGGGGGGAATGCAGATGAACTGGAGACCTTGCACAGAATCAAATCAAATTCCCGATCTCGGTGCGGTTTTGAGACCAGCGTTTCCAGCAGGAAAAACTACAGGTGACCGGGGCTTGTCCCATCTGTGGTGGGAACCCGAAGGGCTGGAGCCAGGAGGAGACGCAGGGAGGGAAGCAGACTTTGTAAAATTCACTTTCAAACAAGTGAAAACAGCGTTAAACAAACATGTAGCCTTTTGTAAGGGAGGATAATCCCTCCATTCAGATGTTAACATTAAGGAGTTATAACAAGGCTTTAGCTGTTTTCTCTTCAGAGTGGGAACAGTAATTCTGTAAGTACATCTTGGGAAGGTTTCCAAAGGGTTGGGAAGTGACAGTAATAAAACCGGACAGGTACCTTTGAGAGCAAGCGCATGATCTAATGGCCACGAGCCCACACAGACCTGCCCATGCACCCGTCCTGGGCTTTGCTGATGCGCTTCTCCTCTTGCTGCAGGACCAGAGCAAGGGAGAGATGCTACAGGGCAGAAAAATAATAAAAGCAAGAGAAAAGTGCATGGGATGGGCTGAGATGGGCTGGGCTGGACTGGGATGGGACAGGAAACCTCTTCACCAGACTGAGTTCTGGGTGGGCTTGTGCAGACGGTGGGAGGTGTGGGATGTGCGGTGGTGGCAGGAGCACTAAGGAGGAAATGGGACGGAGACTTTGGAGTTTGACCAGCCGGATCAAAGAAGCCAACCCTCTGTCTCTGACCCCCTGACTGTTTTCCTTGAGCTGGAGGCTGAGCTGATAGTTTGCTCCCTTGCGAAAAGACACTGGGGAGGCAGAATTATTTCCTTTTCAGATAGGGTGATTTTTATGGCTGTTTGCACATTTCTCAGCTCCCTGAAGCCGGGAGCCGGCCTGGAAGAGATTCCCACCTTTCTGGGAACACATGGGAAAAGCAAACACAAGGAAATCTCCCTTCCCTTCCCTCCCCTTGCCCCGTGGGCAGCTCCTGCCCGTGCTGCCACGTTGCCAGGCGGGCTGGTTTCACCCAGCTCCACCGTGACTCATGTACGGGTGATCGGGGGCTCAGTTTTGCTGCAGGGTGCTGAGGGAATCACAGCCCCCAAGGTGTCCTGTGCTCCCACCACCCTGCCCGTCCGCACGCTCACCCTGCCTGCCCGGGTCCGTGTGGCTGCCTGCAAGTTCGCCTATCCCCATCCACCCATCTGGAGACAGTTTGTTGGACATTTTGCTCCCCAGGCTTGCCTTTGCCATCGCTGGGTTCACACAGATGACAGTCCTCTGCAGCCTGAAATAGAAGAAAATGCAGTAGCCAGCCTGACAGCCCAGAGCAGGGGGGTGAGCAAGGAAGCGTGCCCAGAGCCCTGTGCCCACCCTGAGCCTGTGTGCCAGCTGCTTGTGCCTGGCATGGGGCAGCCCCGTGGGCTTGCCCAGGCTGGGAGCAGGGCTAGCGGGGGCCAAACACACCGGCAACAGCCTCTGCTCAGGTCCTGAGGCTGGGCATGGCTTGCAGGAGCTGCCCTGTTGCTGCTGGGAGAGCTCCGGGGGAAAGGCTGCGGTGGAAACAGCATCACGAGGAAGATGTCAGCCGATGACGGGAAGTGCTGGGAAGCTCCACGAGTGTGGTCGAGGAGGGACAGTATCCAGGCATCCCGGGATGTAAACACCAAACACACGCCGGGTTGCCAGAGGAGATGGGATGAAATGAAAAACGCAGGCTCGGTGCCAGGTTCCCGGTGGCACATGGCGTTTGAGTCTAGCAGAGCGTCTGGGAGGGATGGAGCATGCTTGGAGGGCTTGGGGGAAACGGGGAAGTATGCTTCGGGCCCCCCAGACCCCCCAGACCCTGCTGCCTAGCCGGGGGGGCTCTCCACCAGCCCCCTCCCACCCAGGAGGTGAATGCCGAGGGAGAGGATCCCTGCGAAGCTTTCTGCCAACGTGCTGACAGCGCTCCGGGCTCCCTCCGAAATGTGGCAACAGCCTCGTCCAGAGCAGCCAGGGCAGGAGCGAGATTTCTGCTTCCTGACAATAGCCGAACCCGGGCCAGCCCGCGTCCCCCGGAGCGTTCTTCCACCCCGCTGTCCCCCAGACATGCCGGGACAGTGGGACACGAATCCAAGCCTGGATGTTTCCTCTCCACTTCCCTCCTCCCCTCCCGTCTCCCCGGCCTGTCTTGTCTGCATCCGATGCTCCAGTGAGTATTAATAGAGTTGCAACGTCTGACGTCTCAAAGGAATCCCCTGTTGGGAGAAAAGCTGCTCCAGGGTCTGACGGTGGGGCTGGCACATCCCTTCCACGGCAGCGGAGGGCTTCGGTGCTCCCCAGGCTGCTCCCAGCACAGGACCTGGGCTTTACGGGGCTCCTGAATTTAAACCTAAATTATAGATCCCCGTACACCGGATCCATATATTTAAGCATTTAATGGGGTTTTACGCAGGCTATTTTTACAACTTTAATGCACTTAGCACTAATTTGGGGAAGTTTAATGCAAAACACATAAATGTTGGATGGGAGACGGCCGAGGTGTTTTACAGCCTCTGGGAATTACACAAAGTATGTGGGGCTCATTTCGACTTCTGATATCACTCAGCACAAAATTACCTTTGCCTGGCCGGGTGCCAGGGAGCTGCGGGCTGCGGCTGGCAGGCGTGATGTATTACAATGTCACTCTCAGAGCGGTGACCGTGGCCATATATAAAAACCCGAGAGCCAGGCAAGGGCTCAAAGCCTCGTTAATGCCTTCCCTAATCTGGCAGGATCAGATTTGCCCCATGCACTCGGAGCCGCTCCGACTCACATCCTCTGGTTTGTGTGGTTGCCTTATTACGTGTCGTGGGGAAAGTGGAGACATCTTTGGTGCAAAGAAAACACCCCGCAGCGCCAGGTGGCTGGAAGGGGGGAACCCACCGAGAAAACTGAGTAGGATGTGATGGAACAGAGACCAGCCGAGCCAGCATCGTGTCTCTTCCCATCCCTTCACACCTCTTCCATCTCCACAAGTCCATTCTTCTCCGTCTTATGGTCTGAAGGATGGAAATGGTTGTTTTCACTGATCTGCCCTCTGGATGGTGGCGTCTCCCATGGCATGTGGGATCGCTGCATTGTCAAAGCCAAAATGAGCCATTCCTGGGCTAATGTTAAGACAAACTGGTTGAGTCCTGGGCACAGCGTACCTGGGGCAACAGGGAGACCAAGAGGTACAAATACACTAGGCTGAAGGACATCCAAAAGCCTGAGGGCAGGAGAATGGACCCACCGCTGAGCATGTCCTCAGGAGGGATTTTAAAGGCATGTTTAAAAGTTGTTGGCTCTTTTGATGAAAGGATTCAGCAGTGGGTTTGAGCCCAGCCTCGCTCACCGGTCCCTGAAATCTACCTCATTTAAATTGTCGCAGCTCGAGTGTTCTGGGAAGCTGCATGGTAAAGCTGGTCGGAAAAGAGACGCCTTGAAAAAAGAGGTTCTCAGCAAAGATGCCAGGGTACAGACACTGAGATGAGACTGAACCGTGCCAGCCAGACCGTGTCCTGAGAGCAGGCGGCTTCCCCGGCACAGGGCTGGCACAGCGTGGGCAGCGCTTGCAGGAGCATCTCACATCGTGGATGCTCCTCTGTCCTAGGGAAGGAGATGACCATAAGCCCTTCCTCCACCAAGGAGGGATTGCTGGCTCCTCCGTGCCCCCCACACGATAGCAGCATGGTTCTGGTGAGCTGTGAAAACACGGCTTGCCCTGAGCACAAGCAATTAGCGGAGTAAGTACCATGTATAACAAAGTGAGAAATTACACCCCCAAAAATTGGTTTCTCAGTGTTTTAATTTATCAAATGAGTCGCTTTTCCCGGGGATAAACAGTCTTTCCCTTCTCCAGCTAATCTCAAGGAAGCTATTATGGCTGTAGGAACTTTTGTGCACTCTTCCCTTCCCAAATTCACTCATTATGAGTCAGAAAAATCTCATCTTTTTCCAGCCTTGGCCTTCAGGTAACTACCTTGAATGGTGTCTACCAAGCAGACACCAAGCATTAACTAATCAGGTCATGTCCATTAGACCTGCAGTGCTATTTCCAGGACTCAGAGGATGAGCCAAGAGCCAAAGGCATTAAATGCCTTATCCGGGGCCAGCAGCAAAGCCAGCCGGGTCACTTGGGCCACCTATTCAGTACCCTGTGCTTACCCCAGGGAGGCATGGCAGCTCTGGCTGCAAAAGCTGAGGTAGCTCCAGTAATGAGGCAGCTTCAGCCGTGAGGTGAGGTGAAGCCTGGGGAGAAGTCAGCCACTGTCCGGGGTCTCTGAAAGCCAGCGACCGAGGTCAGACCAACCACAGAGGGACTGAGCTGGGAGGGCTCAGCTGAGGGTACAGGAGGAGGCAAGGCGAGGAGTCAGGCTGCCAGTGTCAGAGAAGTGATGGGGGGATGCTGGCAATGGGAAGGGGCAAGAATATCTGAAGCAGCAGAAGAATGGCCAGCTGGAAGGAGCCCCCCACCCTTGGGACCCCTGTTGGCTGGCAGGGTGGCTCTGCAGGTAGGGCTAGAGGGAATCTCAGCAGTGCTGCAATGTAAACAACTGGTAGCGCTGGGGGAGCACCAGTACAGTGACTGTGAGGAACTGGGATGGGCTGTGACACAGGGTGCTCAGCATGGGCTGCCATGGCCGAGCTGGATAGAGCTGAATTAACGTCAGTGTGGCTGCAGATGCCTCATCGCACCCTCCCACTCTGCACCGCTGCTGCTCGGGACTCTCTGGTGGAAAGGGTGAACACACCTGGATCCTCAGGAGATCCGTGCGATAGCCACCAGCTTGCCAGGGAAAGGGAGATGGGATGGGATGGGTTGGCATGGCATGGCATGGTATGGCATAGCGTGGGTTATGGAGCCAGCAACATCTCTCTGTCTTTGTGAGCTGTTAGAGAAGGCGTCCATTGGACCCCCGGGTACGTGTGCTGCTCCTGACATTGCAACAAGGTTTTCCCACCTTTCTTTTTGCTCCAGGTCGAACCTGCTACTTTATCATAACAGGCCAAGGGGCATATCAGCCCCGCACCTCTGGCTTAGCAATCGTGATCTGTTGTCCCCACATAGCCTGGTTAATCTAGTTATCCTATAACTAAACATCTTATCTATTCCTGGAGAGCAGCCAGGGACTTCTGCTTCCTCAGCACACATCCCCAGGCAAGAGACGGGCCGTAGACTGTGCAGTGACCCCAGCAGCACAACTTGTCTGAGCAATCCTGGCACTGATTTTCATCAAGACACATCCCAGACACTCGTCCAAGCGGGGCAACTTCCCTGTTCCCGGGCAGCCCTGCCAAATTCCACTAAAGCAGCCAACCTCACCGTGCATGGTGGTCTGCCGCCCACCGGGACTGCTGTCTCAGCCTTCCTCCTTGCTCCTCAGCTCCAGAGGGAGTCCCGGCAGGTCCTGGCTCCTTTCCTGCAGGCAGAATTTGCTCCTTCTCCCAGTGCAAGGAGAGGCACGCGGAGCTCTGGCAATGCCCTGTGCCTGGTACCTCAGACAAGCTCTGGTGCTTCAGCCTCCGGTTGTGCAGACCAGTTTAAAAGCCACTTCTTTTTACAGTATATTTTAAGCCTATTGCACTAGGGCTACGTTCTCCCTGAAGAATACCCTTGCAGCCCTGGTAATCCTCCCTTTAATTTTTCGCCTTTTCTTCCTTCATTTCTTTTAATTACCTAAAAAACACCCCAAAATGGAATTACACCAAATAAATTCACGCTCCCAGGAGAGACCCAAGAAGCTGTGTGGCTGCAGGAAATTCAGAGGGCTTATAGACCGCATCTCTGAGATGCTCCACGGGCTTTGGAAGGAGGTGGCCACGAGTCTCAGCGTCCCTCTTCCGTTTCCTTCACCTCCTGAACATCTCACTTGTGCTCCCCGGGCTGGGGTGGGGAGGAGGGGGCTGAGCTGGGGGTGCCTGCCTCTGGTCGGCTGCAGCACAGACACGAGGAGGTCAGCCTGAGAGAGGCCCTCTGGCTCCTGAGAGCTGGGGGAAGGAGAACAACATGGGGCCTGTCTCTCGGGACACTCTCCCGTCACCATGGCGGACACGCTTTGCTCCACGTGCAAGCCCGTGATCCCACGCGTAGTGCAGACCACGCTCGTACGCGGCCATGCGTGCACCGCAACGCTTCCCGCGCCTGCCTTGGCACCTCAGCAGCAAACACCTCCCTTCCCCAATGGCTGGTAAAGCTTTTTTTTGTTGGAGGGGAAGCGATTAACGCTGATCCTTGCCCTTCCTGCTCTGCTGCTGGCTGTGACTCACAGCTACAGCAAGAGGCAGCAGGACCAGGCTGCTGGAGCCCAGGGGCCAGACAGACCTGCTGCACGAAGCAGAGGGCGGGCAGGCACACACATGCATGCCCGGTGCCGAGCCAGCCTGAGTACGTGTCTGCAGACAAGAATCAAGCAGAAATAAAGTTCATGGACGATACACCCCCGTGCGCACAGATTGGCGATGGCACCAGAAGCCCTGCAGCATCACCCTTCACCCTTCCCGTCCCTGCCTTTGCTCCCTCGCCGCCTTGTTACGTGTCTGCTTTGGGGCTGTCAGTGTAACCAGTGTTTCCCGTCTCATGTCACTGAGCCCCAGTCGTCAGGGAGCTTCCCCGTGTTCACCCGCTCTCTTTCAAACCTAATGAACTCATCAGTCACTGTCCCCCCGGAGTGGAGGGGAAGGGACTCCGGGGATCCTGTCCTGCCATGCTGCTGCTCCAGCGCTGTGGCTCATCCCTGCTTCATCCAGCCCGGCTGGGCTCCCTGCCATGGGCACCCCGTCCTGGCAATGAGGAAAGGCGACTTGCTGGGAAGAAAGGCTTGGAAAACCCAAGGGGACTTCTGCAAGGGAAGGGTTGACCAGCAGGGCTTGGTGGGACACGGAGCTGGGACCTCCAGGCAGCCGAGACCTGTTTGCTTTGCTCCTGCCTCTGTCCCCTTGGATGTGTCACCCCTCTGGGGCAGCTGACAACAAGCAAGGACCCACATGTGGGCATGCGTGCAGTGGGAGTGTGTGTGGTCTGTGCAACCCGTGGGGCTGCCCTGGCAGTGAGGTCCCTGCTCTGCCCCCAGCCTCAGGGAGCCCACCCTGTCAGGGCCAGATGAGGGGCTGCCACATGGACACACACCTCGAGAATCCCTGTGACAAATACCAAGAGCGACGCAGACAAATACCCCTCTGGGGACCGCGGTGGATGGCAGACATCTATTTTTCACTGTGGCTGAGCTGAATGTTAAAGCAGGCATCCCTCTGGGATGGAGAGGTTGCCAGCTTGGCCCCCGGCACTGCAGACCCCAGGGATACCCCAGGCCAGAATAAGACCAGTAAAGCTCCAGTAAAGCCAGTGTGGTGGGCTTGGCTCAGTGGTCAGCAGCGAGGGGCTCGGGGACAACCCACTGCTCCATCCTGCTGCCGCCCTGCATCGCTCCAGTCTTCCCATGCCACCTGCATATGAATGAAGGGAAAATAGGACATCAATTACTCTGGTCAGAAATGGAAATGCTTTTTCAGATGGGCTGGGAGGGCCCCCGGGTGCCAGTTAGGCGCACCTCTAATAGCCGCTTAGCGCAGGAGAGCAAAATGCTAATTGAAAGGGCCCAAAGTTACAGCCCCGCTCACCGCTGCTCCCAGCTGCTTGCCGGGAAACGAGCGGGTGTCTAATTGCTGTGACAGGAGGGGAAAGGCCACCAAATGCCTCTGCCATAGCAGGACACCGTCCCCTGGGACTCAGTGCCAGGATGGGGAAAGCCCCTACCTGCTTGGCAGGTATTGTTGCTGCGGCTCGGTGGCACATCCCCACCAAGAGGGACAGGGCAGTCCTAGGAGGGGGGAAGGGGCAATAAATACAGGACATGACACCATGGACCCCAACCCAGCTGTTGCTCAAACACACATTAGGCCACAAGTCCTTTCTCGGCAACCCCACGTCACGCTGGGCTGAAGGTCAGGTTCGCGGCAAAGCTGAACCTGGGAAGGCCTGACACCTCTTTATTCGCTCCCTGGGAGAAGAATTTGTTCAAATCTTGAATTTTCACCACTCATAAAATTTTTAAAAAATTGTCATCTGTTAAATGAAGGAATTATCTTTAAAAAAAAAAAAAAATCCCCTTGTGAAGTTTGGAAGTGTTTTTGAAGAAGTCGGAGCATTTTGTTTTAATTTTGATGTTTCAACTAACAGGAAAAAAAATGCTAAAGTTGAAATGAAACTCCTGGGCCTTGTAGCATGTTCTCATAATTGTTCACAAAACGCGTTGATGAAATATATATGTTTCCACAAAGTCCTTCTGATGTGTGGAATCAGCATTTCCTGACGACAGCTTTCCATCGGAAAGTTATTGGTCACCTCTCAAAAATGCCCGTGCTCCTCAGAGGCGAACATGCCCGTGCTGCCCACCCTGCCCACTCTCCCACCCCCGCACCCAGGCAGCACCCACCGCCCTCACGGGGTGCAGCCCTGGATGCTGCTCTCACCCAGCTCTGCCCAGGGTGGGGGGCAGGGACGGGCGTCTCACGGGGAAGTCTGGCAGCAGAAAGCCCTTGGCTCTCCCCTCCTGCCACCGCACTGCGATGGCTGGGCTGGGGTGAGCTGGGCGATTTTCCTCTCTTTGGGGTTTTTAGGGGCAAGGGAGGTGGGTGGGTGGGCTTTACCCAGGTGTTCAAGGTCAGGCTGGATGAGGCTTTGAGCAGCCTGATCCGGTGGGAGGTGTCTCTTCCCATGGCAGGGGGGTTGGAACTAGATGATCCTTAAGGTCCCTTCCAACCCGAACCATTCCATGATTCTATGATTCTACCCCAGGAGTGCATTAGCTGGTAGGGGAGAAAATAGCAGAAAAGCTCGAGGTAATAATTTTTATTTTCTTCGCTGCCAGGGAGCAGAAGGCTCGGGGGCTGTCCCCAGGACAGGAGCCCCTTGCCTTGCCCAGAGGTGCATGTTCAGGATCCCCAGGCGAGGAGTGCAAGCGCTGCCTTTCAGAGCCCACAAGCCATTGCATCAGATGGTGGCCAGGAGCCTCCTCGAGCCCTGTTCACACAGGCTGGGGCAGGAGCACATCTCCTCCGCTCCACGGGCAGCGGCCAGGGCGGGCTGATGTCAGGGTGTCAGAAGGGATGAGCCCTCCTTGCTTCTTGCTCCTAGCTCCAGGTGGGCACCTTCATCCCCCCATGCAGAGGTGCCTTGTCCGCCCAGGGTGTCTCAGAGCTGGGGGCAGCCACCAGCAATGTCACCTCCGCAGCTTAGTTAGCTCAGACCGGAGTTGGGACCCTCCTTCCCTGCTGGTCTCTTGGACAGGAGAAAGGATGAGCTTGACTTTAGCCAAGGACACAGAGTGATCACACTCTCCAAAGATAGGGATGGGTGGCTGTGCTCTGTGCCAGCGCTGGTCCTCACCTTGCTCCTCAGATGAGAAGGTTGGAGGCAGCTTCACATACAGCTCAGAGAGCAGCAGCAGAAGAGATGGGAGTGGGTCTGTGCAGACCTCTCCTGAACATCACAGCCAGGTGGAGGGATCTGCTCCTTGACATGCCCCAAATGCATCCTTGGCGGCCAGGGAAGGGCCGTGGTTACCGTAGCCAGGCAGCGTGTTTGTTTGGGTTTAGTGCTTGCACAGGATGGGAAAAGGATGTGATCTAATGTAGGATTGTGGGGTATCTCCACGGCCATTTCCAGCAGAGCTGTACCAAATGTGCCTCTTGAGTTAAGAAAAGCTCTTGCTAACTTCTTACGACTTGGATACAAAACACACTGAAACAAAACCATGGTAAAATTTCCAAGCAGTGGAGCTGAGCCTGGGCCCTACAAGCCCTGCTCCTGGAAGGGCTTTTTTCCTGGGACTGGGAAAGACAACCTTGTAATTAGGTGGCTGGAAATGACATGATGTCTCTGAGGTGTTTTGCAGGCTGCCAGGAGGTCCGGAGGGTAGCACTCACTGCTTGGGAGAAGCTGCATCCAGAGCTGTTTGCTTCTGCACTGTCTGGACCAGACCCTTCTGCAGCCCCCGGGAGAACCGGCGTCAGGAAACGGTCCCTCCCCAGCCCACCCTCCACCGCTCTCTGTTGGGGCGAGTTCAGTGTTTCCTAGAACAGATGCCCCAACATTTTGTTCCCCTTTGGAGACTTGTCAGCCTCTTTACCCAGACCATTACCATAACTGGTTTGGGGATGTTAAGAGGTTTTTCGAATTACGTGCCCCAACAGAGGGATGTAGCAGTGAAAGTCATGTGTTTGGCTTACTGTGCTGGTTTCAGGCTGTTGAGGGGACATGGAGGGCATTTGGGTGACCCTCATGAGTGAGCTGAGGGGAGGGGAACAATTAGCAAGAGATGGATGTGCTCCATGCCAGCCTCTACGGAGCTGCTTAGTAAGGATGCGGTGGTGGACCTGGCATGAAGGTGCAGTGTCCTGTGCCCCATGGGCATGTGGCTCTGCCCAGGGCACTGCGGACACCCCAAAGCCCCATGCCAGCTCCCTGGGCCACTCTCAGTGCTGGCGGTGGCCAGTGCCCTGCGAGGTCCTGCAGCTGAGAGCGTGCACTGGCACAGGGAGCCGGGGCATCTCACCTCCGGTGATTAATTATCCCCTGAGCCTGCTGACTCCTTCACCTCCAGACATAATTCAAAGCCTCTAAAAAAATCTGTGTTTTTCTTCTCCCTGTACGATTTAATTAGTTACACATGTCCCCAGCACTATATTTTTTTGTGGTGTGCTTGGAAAATCAGAAGAAAGTGGTGATAAGGCTTCCTCATTACCTGCTACTCTTTGTTCTGAGCTGCTGCTGGGTCTTTGTCCCCTCGGTCCAGGGGAAGCGGGGGACCTGCGAGGACGTCCACCCGGGCACCATCTCTGCAGAGCAGTTTGCCTCGGCGAGAGACTTCTGTCCTCACCGAGGGGATTGGGGAGGCGAGGGGGGCTGTCCCGCTGCACGAAGTGGGGGTTTTGGAGGGCCGGTGCGATGCTCGACGGCTGCCCGCTCCCGGCGGGGCAGAGCCCGGGCGGGGCCGCCCGCTCCCTGCTGCCCCCAGCCCTGCTCTCCCCAGCCCCGCTCCCCGCTGCCCCCAGCCCTGCTGTCC
>VYZM01020548.1:245076-257308 GCA_013398915.1 Dromas ardeola
TGCCCCCTCCCCGCTGCCCGCTGCCCTCCCGCCCTGCCCGCTCCGCGTTGCCAGGGCGACGGCAGGTAAAGCATTTGCATAACCTGCTCCTTCCCCGTCTGTAACGCGCCTTTGGGAAGAAATGCGAGGGGAAAAAAAACCAAACCACCAAACAACCCCAAACCAACCTAGAAGAAACAAAGACAGAAGCCATCTGGTCCTATCCTCCTCCTGTCGATGGTGCCAGCATTTTCTCCTATCGCTTTACACAGCAGCAGGATCCGACCCTGCTCCCAGGGAAAACGAGGGGTCCTGTCTCCCCTGCATAAGTCCTTTATGGCTTCAGTGGGTTTCCCGTGAGGGAATGTAACGCAGGACCCGACGGGTGACAGAGCATCCCCTGAGCCCACGTGCACCGTTGGAGCTGAGAGCCGAGGGATTTGGAGTCTTTGCTGGCTGTAAGCGCTGTTGCAGTGTCAGGTTAGGTCAGGGTTATTGCTGTTCCTGGTGTAGGAGAGCATGGGGTGGGGAAGGGGAAAGCTGGTCACCAGTGTACTCCTCTCCCCCGGTGGCAGCCCTCCTCGCTGGTCCCACCTCAGCCCATACTGACCCCAGGCAGGCTGCGAATTCAGCCTTCACCTCTGCTACATCTCCACCCACCCCCCTGCAGGACTTTTTCTAACTCACTCTGGAATATTTTTTTCCACAAACCTCCAGATCAAAACACATCCGATGCCTCCATTGTGCTGCCACTGTCCCTCCACACGAAATGATGGCGAGGTGTCAGAACCCATGCTGGCCCGAGTCTGCTGGCCCGTCTGGGGCAGTGGCAGCGGGGCCATGTGTGGTGGCAAGGGGGCTGCAGACTCAGCCCCCACCCCACTGCAGCATGCGGCCATACTGGTCCTGACTGGCAGCTGCTCCCGGCACTGGTGTTTCCACATGCCCCCTTGGAAATCCCTCCTGCCTTGGTCTTCCTCCTGGGCCTCCAGGCGGGACCGTGCGCTCCACCATCTCCGATTGCACCGTACACCTTGGCACCAGCCGCAGAGGACATGTTTGCTGTCCCCGAAGAAGGCAGGTACCCACTGGCAGCCAGGCTGGCTGCCCCATCAGCCTCGCATCGCCCTTCCTCAGCGGTTACCAGGCGATGGAGACCCTCTCCCATGAGCGACCGTGCCTGCTCTCTCTGATCCTGCCCAGAGCATTTGGACCCAGCCCAGGCTCTGCTCCTTCAGGATATTCTGTTCTTTGCCATTGCTCCCAACACTTCAGTTTCTGTCTAAAAACACAAGACAAAACACAAACACGGGGGAAAGAGCAGACTGTCTCACAGCCCAGCACCAGCGTGGGTGCCACGAACTCCCCCGGAGTGAAACCTCTCTTTGGAGCTTTCCTTGCAGATCACAGATGCAGGAACTCAACCTTTTGGGACGAGGGGTTTGCAAAATCCCTGCAAGGAAATATTTGCTTTAAAGGAGGAGATACGTGTGTGTGTCCCCCCACCCCAACTTGGATCTCTCCTCCCCACTGCCACTGACATGGCCAGCCTGTGCCAAGCTGGGCTGCACACTGCTGCTAGCGTGTGGCTCAGGGGACAGTGGGGCAGGTGACCAACCTGCTGCGTGGTCCCCCCACTGCACGCTCCCTCCCCGCTCAGCAGCAGCCTCTGCAACGTGGTGGTGCTCGTAGGCCGTGCCGGGCTCCCCCCAAACCTGCACCCCAGGGCGAGGGGACCCCAGTGCTGGGTACGCTGCCCCACTGCCATCTCCCCTGGGGGCTTACAGCCCCCAGCCTGGCACTGGGTTGAGGTGGGAGATGTTTCAGATGCTCATGGCTGTATCTGCTTCCTTGAGGCACCCCCAAACCCACGTCCGACTGTGAAACCAGCCTGGAAAACCATGGAGGGATGAGCCCTGAGGTGCCCTCCTGCCCGGTGAGCTCTGGGCAAGGCTGGCTGCAGGGTCTGGCTGGGAAAATGGACCTTGCTGAAAGCCCACCAGGTCCTGCTCCACGTTCTGCTGAGCTGCAGCAGAGCAGGGCTGGGTGCTCGCTCCCTGCCAGGCCACCACATCACTCCGCATCCCCTGTCAGCCTGTGGCAGGAGAGAGGAAAGAAAAGGAGGTGGGGGAGAGAAAGGCCCCCATGAAATGGGGATTTATGGTCACCGGCGACAAGTGCGAAGGACTTGCAGAGACCTCCAGGTTTTATGAGCGATGGTTTAGAGTTGACTGGCTGCTTAAATAAGTCTCTGCTAATCCCCAGCACAGTGTATCCAGTTCAAATTGGAAAAGAAAAAAGTTTAGCGGGAAAGACAGGCGAAAATGGAAGCATAAAACATATTTTACATTGTGTCAGAGGGGTATGTAATTTACAGCAATATTATGTTAAACAAACACTGGAGGCAGCCAGAAAAGTGGGGGACGGAGCAGAGGAGCTTCCCTCTGTGCAGCAAAGGTGTGTTTTTCTCCAGTGCATGGAGAAAGGGCATGGCTGAGAGCAGACTTTCTGCACCTCTCCAGAGAGGTGCTGGCACCGGGACCGCCTTGTCTGGCCATGCCAGGGCAAGGACAGGGGACACCCGGTGCCACCGCATCTGTGACAAGGCAGCACAGGCGATCTCCCAGGGAGCCACAGGCTCTTCTTCGTTTTTACCTTCCTGTATGACTCTGCCCTTCTCAGCCAGCAAAGGAGTCAGAGTTTGCTGGACCCAGACCCCTCCTTGCTGGGCGACGTGTCTCTGCCTCGGCCCCTCCTGCGCTGTCACATTTGGGTACCTGGGGCACAGCACCCCGCGGGACCCTGGCGGTCCTGCCTTGCAGCCCCATGCAGAGCCCAGGCGAGCGCGGGCAGGTCGCTGCGTGGGGGTACGTGCTCCCCTCAGGGCCAGCCCGCGGCGGCTCACACAGCTGCTCCCTTCTCCCCTGCCCATGGGGGGACCAGGGTTGGCAGCTGCAGCAGAAGGTTTGCTGCAGGGGCTCTCAGAAGTTGGGTTTCCTGGAGAAAAGGAGCTTCCTTCTCCATTAGCATTGCTGAAGCAAAGGTAAATGTGTTTTTAGGTCCCTGGTTAGAAGAGCAGCTCTGACAGGACAGCGAGCAGGCGAGGCTGTGCCTTCCAAAGGGTGTAGGAGCTTGGGGGTGAATCTGCTTGTAGGGCAGCTGGTGAGGGGAAGCTTCCCCTCCCAGGGCTGCTCTGTCCTGTCCCCCCGAGGTGTTTACTGCTTTGGTGCCAACACCTCTATAACCTCTCTGCCATGACCCTTTTTCTAGCAGTGCTGCATGAAGCACAATTAAGATGCTCTTTCCTCACTGTCTCCAGCAGCGAGCAGCCAGCTGCTTCCCTCCACACTGCTGGCTCTGACCTTCTTCTTCTCCTCTGCCACCGACCAGCCCTGAGGCCATGGCGGATGGGCAGAGCGAGGAGTGGGATGCAGGACAACCAGGGCCATCGGTCCCGGCCGCAGTCCAGGTGCGGCGCGAGGGATGCGATGTCTCCATCCCCAGCACTCAAAGCAGCCAGCAGCAGCAGGAGGAGGGTCAGACGAGTCAGTCCCCTGGCAGACAGACCTGGGCCGTGCCGGTGTGGCTTCCTGTCTTGAGAAATGCTTGCTTTCATTCACCGAGGGCTCTCGCCTGGCTCTCGCACAGCAGCCCGGCAGCCGGAGGCTACCAGGAAATTTATTAGACTTGTAAAACTTCAGGGCTCAAATCTAATTGTCTCCTTCTTCCCCAGATCCCTTGAGGGAAGCTCTTTGATTTAAGCCCCAGTTCCAAACTGAGCCGGCGAGTCAGCACTCAGCGCTCAAAGTCAAATGAGCAATTTGTGCGAGGGCCAAAGGATAATTACAGCCCCTGTTGTTCGGAGGTCAGAAACACATGGAGCAGCTCGTGTCCTGATGGAGGTGTAGCCCTTGCTCGAGGACACCGGTCCATCTCACCTGACCCAGACTGGGACACAGCTAAGAGAGATCCCAGTTCACCGTGGCAGCAGCCAAGGGCAGAAACGTGGCATTTGTTCTCCAGCACAAGCATCACCCTGGAGGTGAACAAACAGTTCATCTGACGTGGGCTCTGCTTGCGTGGCTGCGAGCCCCGGAATTTGCAGAGGATCACAGAAACTACTGTAATGGGAGTGAAGTTGTTTTAATCTCATAAGGACTTCCAGCTGAGCGGGGTTTTGCTCAACCGTACAAAGCAGCACCTGCTGGGTGGGAAATGGAGGAATGGCCAAGTACTGGGAGCCTGGATGGGGAGAGAAGGTGGCTCAGAAATGGAAGGCCTGAAGGCTTGTTTCTTCCTTTTTGCAGGGGTGGGCAGAGGTCAGGAGCTGCAGGTGGGCTGAGGACTTTTCCCTTACAGAAAATGAATGGTTTTGGAAGAGTGCTCTGCCTGGGACTGATGCTCTACCTATGGTGATGGAGGAGCTTCAGAGGTTGGCTGGTAGGGCTGGAGAGAGGGTGACCTGCTGCTAGGAGGGAAGGTTTTGTCAGATGCAGGGTGCCACAGAAGAAGGAGATAAAAAAGCAGTTACTGCAGCGAGGGTTAAAGGTTCTTATGTGGAAAAGATACACAAGCTCAACTGGCCAAAAACTAAAATACTGAGAAGGCTGCGATAGGAGCAGCCCCAAGCTAGAGCTCAGCCCCCTGCGATGCTGTGCTGGTGGTGATGGTCTTGATGAAGGATCACCCCTTGCTCCTGCTCAGCCTCCCCCGACAAACCATCGGTGCTCACCAGATCATCACCCCATAGGGACTTCAGGGTAGTTGTCCCTTCTTCCAGCCTTTCTGGGGAGCAGGGATCCCCCCCTGTGCATGTGCCTGGGGTGATGGCTGCCTGTGGAGGTGAGGGCTGGGGGGTTCAGGAAAGAGGAGAGCTGGAATGGATGCGGGATGTCTGAGATGCTCTCGCGAAGGGGAGGTTTATAGCTGGACAAATGCTGGGCAAGCTGTGGAGGGCTGGATCCTGCCGCTCACCCTGCCTCCTGTTGTGTCCCCACAGGAACACATGGCTGCCGATGGAGTGGCTTTTTTGTGTGGGCAAGTGCATTCGTCTGATCTGTTGACTGAAAAAACCATCCTGAGCTCACTAAATCCCTGCAGCCTTTCTGATGGCTCGCAGTAACTTTATGCAGGCCGTTTAATCAGTCATTTTTTGTGATTATCTCATGGGTTATCCTGGCAGGGGATAGGACTCAATGGGCAGGCTGTAATCCTGGTGCTCCGTGTCACTGGCCTATCACCGGCTCCATCAGCTGGGGCCACTGGGGGTTTGTTGCCTGAAGCAGCTCCATTACAGCAAATTATAAACTCGAATAGATTTTGCAGCTCTCCTTGTGGCCCGTCTGGCACTAGCAAACATGCTTCCCTCAGCAGTTTCTTTCTTCTCCCTTTTATTGTCTTTTTAGAGATGAACTTTGTTGTCCCGTTCAACAGCTGAACTTTGCACGAGCAGCCCTGGCTGTGGCAGAGCTGCTGGGGCTCAGCACGTTCCTTCCCCACATGCAGCCGGGGTCTTCACCCATCCCAGTCCCGGCTTGCGAGTGCTCAGCCCCAGAGGGAAGGGTGAGGGTGGGGAGCGATGCTTTGGGGGTGCTGCAGGGCAGGGGCCAGCCCCATAGCTCAGCCAGTCCTTTCCCCACCTGAGAGAGACTCATAGGCTGTGGGTCCTTGCTCTGCAGTATATTGGCAAGTCCACGGCAACGGCTGAGCTCCAGGAGAGGCCGGAGGACAGTTGACAAAAGGGGATGCGCTTGCAGCCCTGAAAGCCAAACACACCCTGGGCTGCATCCAAAGCAGCGTGGCCAGCAGGGCGAGGGGGGGGATTCTGCCCCTCTGCTCCTCTCTGGGGAGACCCCACCTGCAGTGCTGCCTCCAGCGCTGGAGTCCTCAGCACAAGAAGGACATGGACCTGTCGGAGCAGGTCCAGAGGAAGGTCACAAAGATGCTCAGAGCATCCCCTGCTGTGAGGACAGGCTGAGAGAGTTGGGGGAGTTCAGCCTGGAGAAGAGAAGGCTCTGGGGAGACCTTAGAGACCCTTCCAGTCCCTAAAGGGGCTCCAGGAGAGATGGGGAGGGACTCTGGATCAGGGAGTGGAGTGATGGGATGAGGGGTAACGGTTTTAAACTGGAAGAGGGGAGATTTAGATTAGATATCAGGAAGAAATTCTTTGCTGTGAGGGTGCTGAGGCACTGGCCCAGGTTGCCCAGAGCAGCTGTGGCTGCCCCATCCCTGGAGGGGTTCAAGGCCAGGCTGGACGGGGCTTGGCGCAGCCTGGGCTGGTGGGAGGGGTCCCTGCCCAGGGCAGGGGGGTGGAACTGGATGATGTTTAAGGTCCCTTCTAACCCAAACCTTTCTATGATGTTGAGCACGGAGATCTGAGGAACGGGGCTGCTGCTCCTGATGGCTCTGGGTTTGCCAGACCGAGGAAGGGGAAGGATCCCATGTGGTGTGTGCATCCAAACCTAAACTTGCAACCTTCCCCGGCTTCTGGTTTCCCGATACTTGCAAGCTGCTCACAGGCCATTTGCAAGTAAGAAAGGAAGTTTAAATTCACTCACCAGAAATAGCTTATTTCTGGGTTTGCAAGTTGTCTGGGAGCTGCTTACAGTTTTGTCATTTGCAGTTGGAAGAAGGAGGGGAGGGGGAGAAAAAGGGAAGAAAAAAAAAAGAGAAAGAAGAAGAAAATGTAAAATCTAAAGAGGGCAGAAAGGAGAAATCTGGCTGGAGCCCAGAGCTGTGTATTACAGTAGGTGCCCAGGAGATGCTCTGAGCAGCCTAATGGACTTCTGAGCCGTGGTCCCCAAGCGCTGTGCTGTGGAGGGAGGTGACAACAGCCTCTTCCTGGACAACTCTGCCATGACCATCCGCCGCAGCACACTCTTCTGTGCTTATTAACAGAAATAAATGGATATGGTGCAGGGAGTGGATCAGGGTAGATTTATGGGGAGGGATTAAAAGAACTAAATATACATAGTTTGGTGGAGAGACGTTTAAAGGAAAGGGCATGTGTGTATAGGGAGGGAGTGAAAAGTATAATAACAGCCTATAAATATTTGAAGGTGTAGGCACCAAGGAGCAGATTGATTTATTCGTGGCAATGTAAATGGGATGCAGTTAAAAAAGAGGGAGAGAGACATGACGGGGAGAAGCTGTAGATGCTTCCCTGCAGAAGAAGCAAGGACCCCATCACCTGGGTTTAGTACCCAGAGGAGGTACCGAGCGGGCAGGGGGAACACTTGCTGCCTGTGTTTGGCCCAAGTGGCATCTTGTGCTCTGGTTCACCGTCGTTACGGCTGTGGGCATTGCCTGCAGAGGTGGTCGGCGCCCTGGCCCTATAGACCCCACCAAACTCAGCACCCTGAGACTTTTCCCTTTCATTCTTCCTCAACGGGGCTCAGGCAACACCAGTGCTGCTGCTCCTCCTCCTCCTTCCCCTTGCCCCTCGCGGTGCCAAGCTGTTCATGTGTAAGGCGAACATCTTGGGCAGGACGTGAGCTCCAAGTCCTGCCCAGTTTTGCGGCGGTGTGTGTCCCCTCCCTCCCCTTCCTCCTCCTCATCCCACCACGGTGTCATGTTCTCCCGCCTGAGCGTGCCACGCTGGGTGGCAGCGCCTGGCTGGCATCGCTCGGTGCGAACGCGACAGATGGGAGCGAGGAAGGCTCGCTCTGCCTGTGCCAGGGTGAAAATGGCTCAGCTGCAAATGAATATTTCCAGAAACCTCTTCTTCCTTGGTTTATAATTATGAGCAGATTTTCTTGTGGATAAAAGGGAGACTGGTTTCAAAAAAGAAATGACCCTGTGTGGGAAGAACTGATTCTTTTTGGAAAAATATGGTGCCTTGAGCAAGTTTAACTCTTCTGCTTCCTCCCGTCAGGAACAGATTCGCTGCATTTGAATTCCCGTCAGCCAGTTCCAAGCCTGAGGCTTGGCATCGGCAACTTCCCAGTGCAGGAGCCGGAGTCTATTTTAAAACAACGAGTTTCTCTTCGCAGGCTGTGTGCGCAGGGGGCTGCGATTCCCCGGGTGAAGCCCTTCCTCGGAGGCTCCTGGAGCATCCTTGGCAAGCAGGACTCCATGCACGGAGGCCCCTGGCATCATGACTGGGATACCCTGGTGGGAGATGTGAGACGTTACCTGTTTCCTGCTGGCCATGGGTGTCCCTGCTACGTGTGTGAGGGGCTAAACCTGCCTCCCCCTGGCTAATGGTGATGCACACTGGGGCTACTGGATGGGGTATTTCTGCTGGGGAGACCACTGTGAAATGGATTTGGCGGATTTAAACCCAAACCGTTGTTCTCTGGAGGGCTGCTGGTGCTGCTAGCTGCTGCCCAGTGGGTGCTGGGGATGAGCACTGTGCCCCATCCCAGGTGTAGGTGTCCAGGGAGACCCCCTTTTGCAGCCCCCGGCGGGGGGGAGGCAGCCGGGGACGAGCTTAGTGATGTCTATGGTCATATCTCATGGCCACCCGTCCCATCCCTCTGCTAGCCAGAGCATCACCGTTGCATGTTACAACTCAGCAGCATACAAGTCAGGAGGGCTGGGAGACAGGATTCCCTTCCCTGACCCGAAATTATCTTCGATATATGAGAAAAGGCAAGGGAAACTTGTGCAACAGACGTGAAAGGCAAAGGGGTCCTTGGAAGTTTTCCCCAGCGTGAGAGAAGCTCTTGAAGTTTATTCATATAACAGCCATCTTATTAAAGAGCTGCTTGGAGAACTTTGAACAGCTTTCTATATGGAAACAAATCTGCCTCTATAGCAGCAGTTTTCTGTGTTTCTTTTGATAACGATAATGATCTTACATTTCTGTACAGCCTTTCATCTTGCCGGATCTTAATGAGCTTTACAGACAAATGTGCAAGCTATACGCAAAGATCAATTCACCCAACAATGCCAGGCAGCCGCTGCTGGGGTGGATGTGGCAGGTGTCTGCGCAGCCCACTGCAAAAACGGGAGAGATTGGGTTCTGTTTTGATTTTTTTTTTTTTTTTCCTTATTTATTGAAAATGCAGGCAGCATTTTAGAGAAGCGGAATTTGGCAGGCAACAATTTGGCCGGGACAACAAAGTTGTCTCTCTGTCTTTCCTTTTGGAAGCCGTTCCTCTCCTCAATACATATTTCGCCCTTCTCGGTGCCAGGGAAGGGATTGCTTCCCGATGGCTGGAACTCCTGCCTGGCGTGGAGGCGGACAGCTTCAGCGCTCTGCTCCGCTAAATGTTTAATGTATTTTATGGGAAGGGTGACGATGCCAACGGGAGAGAGCCATGCCAGAATAGCCGATGGCCCGTGCCCGTGGTGCTCAGCTGAGCAGAGAGGCTTGGATGGAGCCGCTGCATCCATCACAGCCGCCCCCGCTGCCGGCTGCCCGGGGGTTGTGCTCCCATTTGTTCTCACTATTTCTATCCGATGTCCCAAACAATGTGGTGGGCCAGGACCTGGTCCCTTCATCGGCAGCCTCCGTCCTAGCAGGAAATTTCTAGCAACTGTTGTGTTCAAGGGGAGAGGCATCACCTTGAAAGCAGGACTCTGCATCCCTGGAGTCTCATTTGTTCCCGGTCCATCAGGCCAAATTTAGCATTGCCATGAGGAGCAGCAGTCCCCGAGAGGAGCACATCTCCTCCCCATCCATCGAGGGCACCATTTATTTCCTCCCCACAGCAACAAGCCTGGGGAGTCAGCCTTAAGTGGAGAGGAAAAGGCAGGAGCTGGGAGCACCCTAAATGTCCCCAGTTCCCAGTTTAAGCCAAAATACTGACTAATGATCACAGGGCGAGGAGAAAGTTGCTGCTGCCATTGCTCAGACGTCGCTGGAGCCTTCTGCCTCCTGCAGACCTGCCTGCCTCCTGCTCTGCCCCATGGCTGAGGCTGGCTGCCTCCACCACCTCCTCCTCCTCATGTTTAAGCACCTTTTACCGGGGAATAGGCTGCACCTGCCCACCCAGGGCTGTGTCTGGGTGGCACAGTCACTGTGCCTCCTGGGGATGTGCCACCTCAGTCAGGTTGTGCCCCTTCCTTTTGGCTCTTCAGTTCATAAATTTTTTCAACCCGTTGGGGTTTCTGTGGAAGCAAATTCCTTTTCTCTCTTCTGTTTTGCTTCCTCTCAAGCTGACCCCTCCTGAGAGCCCTTTTATCCTCCTGTATCTCCATTTCCACCATTTTTTTTGGCTGTGGTTGTGTTAACCCTTCCTTTGCTGCTTGTAGGTTTGTTTTTTTTAAAAAAAAAAAAAAAAATGCTGGCTCAAGATGTTTTATTTTAAAAGCAAAACATCTGTATGCTGGTTGGCTGTCTCAGTGTAATGCCCATTGTTAACTAGTGCCACGTCTGTGCCAGGAGAGCCGCTGCAGGGTGGCTACAGGAGGATGGCGTGGGACATCCCAGCCCAGAGGTTTTTCTCCCCTGTTCACTCCCGAGGATTCAACTTGCCGCAGAGCGGATGGATGGGTCTGAGTTCAGAAACAGAGCGAGATGCCTGCTGTGCATGGTGGTAACATGTCAAAGCAGTGGGAGGCCAGAGGTGCCCTGGGGTGTCTGCAGCGCTGGCTCTCGCTGCTGCTCAAGGTGGGTCCTGCTCCCCTGCCCCAGCTCTGGCGCTGTGGAGCTGGGCACCATGTGGAGGCATCATGGCTGCTGGTGGGATTGGTCCATGGCTCGGGTGCTCCGGCTCATGAGCTGGCTGGCAAAGCATCACGTGTTCCCACTCCTCTCCCCTCCCTGGAGCAGGGATGCTGGCACTGCACCATTTCCCATATTTATGGCAGTAAAGCTGTAATCTCCCTCGATCCTCTGAAACCTCCAGGAGAGATTGATGGAAGCCCAGGTCAGCCATTAGTGACCGCTGCATAAATCACCCTCATTAGCCGAGCTCCCTTGGCAAGGCGTGCTGATATATGGACCCACAAAGTCTGCGAAGCATTAAGAAATCATGACTACATACCTGGGACAGCCGAGGCTCCCTGCTGCGCGAGCACCTTATCTGGACAAGGGCGGGCTGGATTGTCCTTCTGGCCCTTCTTTTTGTTGTCTGCAAGTTGTTTTTTTTTTCCCTGCACTGAACCACTTGGTATTTTTTAATCAGCCACAGACTGTGCCTTGGGCTTGCTACTGAGATGATGAACAGAAGCAATGGGGAACCCACCCGGGGTGGTGGCTCTCAAAGAGAGGAAGCGCCTTGAGCCTGAGCAGACATCCCTCTGAGGAGACCGAGGCGTTGGAGTAACCCATCGTGAGGCATTTCCCAGTGCCGGAGCTGTGGCTTGTCTCTGGCTTTCAGTCCTGTCTGCTCATCTGGAAGCCTGAAAGCGCAAATGCTACCAAACCCTGACGTACCTGGCTGTGCATATGGGCTGCTCCCATCCTGTGGTTTGATTGGAGACTGAGTTGGAAGAAAATCCAGGTCTTGTTCCGCGAGGGAGGTTGGGACCAAGGCTCGACGTAGCAGGTGGATGAGGCTGGAGGGCTTTTTGATGCTGCGGTGGTCCCAGCTGGCAGCCTGGGAGATGTGCTGGCATCGACAGCTTTGGCTCCAGTGACATTCTGCCAGTAAAACCCCAGAAACCCCCGTGTATGATGGTCATTCATCTGGGAACCTCCATCCAGCTCCCTGTCGTGTGCGAGGGCTTGAATGCAGTGGGAAGAGCCCAGCTTTGGGTTACAGCAGCGAGGGGAGGGCTGTGCAGATGGCACGCGGAGGAGGATGCTCTGTGGCCAACAAGGAGAGAAAGGCCCGTGGGGAGATGAGCTAAATGCTCTCTGTGGACATTTATCCTAATAGAAATTCATCAGTCAATGCTGATCGACAGTAAAGGACACGAACGCTGCTCTCCTGAATGCTTATTTACGATGGGGATGCTGGAGTGGTTATGTGGAGAGTGCCCGTGGATTTGGGAATCATCCAGTCCAAGATCGTCAGGCTGTTTGTAGGGCATTTGGTGTGACTACTATGGGAATAGCTGTGGTGGCCCTATAGCTTCTCTGGATTTCCCATGTTTGCAGCCACTGACTCACTCTGAATAATGGGCGGTGGCATAAAATCAAGCAGTTTGCAGATAATTTAGGCACAGCCAAAAATCACTATATTCACGGGGTGAACTGTCTGCTGTGCTAAACATATATATATTTGGGAGAGCACGTGTAGAGTTTTCAATTGTGATGCCTTTCTAATTAGGGCCTTGAGTATTTACTCAGGCAGAGCTCCTGTGGAGTTTGTGGGGGGCTGAGGCTGGCTGAGGCTGGCGAGGGGGGGGGCTGCCCGTG
>VYZM01020548.1:257338-281722 GCA_013398915.1 Dromas ardeola
GCTGCCCGTGATGCCGGGCTTGGGGCGAGCAAGGTTGGCTGCTGCACACACACGCGTGTGTGTGCCCCGGGCACACCACGGGCACGCAAGAAATAGCGGTCGCATTCGTTTTCTGCTCATTTGCATGGAGGCGATTGATGCTGCTACACTTGTGTTTCGAGCACTGCAGGGAAAGCTGAAAAAAAACAACCCTTTTTTTTCTCTGAGAATTATTAAAAAAAAAAAAAAAGAACAACAACAACAAAAACAGAAGGAAAAGCTAACAAAAAAGACAAACAGAACCAGATCGGGGAATGTTTTTATTCATGTCAACTTTCATGAAGCTCCTCTCTCTCCTCCTGTTCCTCCACCCACCTGACCCCCAGTGAGCATCCCTCGGGGTGAGAATTGTCTGTAGGAAGATGCTGCGCGCATGGGGCGTATCTGGTTACAGCCAAGGGCTTATTAGAGGAGCCTGCAGCTGAGGAGTGAATCTTTCTTCCCTCTCTTCGGCTACAGCACGAGGCCTCCTGTGCCAGCGTTGGGCTAAATGTCCAATTAGTCTCTCGCACTTTGCCGTTAATCGCTGTTGTTTGTTGCTGAGCGAGAGCCGGTGGGATCCATTAACTCCTCTTCCTCCTCCGGCTGGCCAGCTGGATTGGGCTGGCTCCAGGTATGTTTTTTGGGGTCTGGCACCGTGGAGAAATCTGGCCTTTTTTCTCTTGGGAAAGTGGTGTGCCGTGTTCACTGCCTCCAGGCTGATCCATAACCCCGTTTTTTGGCTGGAAGGGGAGGCACAAAGGGAACCGTCGGGACAGAACTACAAAAGCCTCATCATGTTTCAGAACAAGGCAACTCACAGGCAGAGATGTAAAGCTCTCTATATAAAAATATAATTAATGATCTAGTAAAAAGCTGCCTCCTAGCTAGTGCTGTAATGCAAAACAAGGCTCAAGGGGCAAGAGGCTTTACAAGTGTTGGGTCTGAGTTCACGGCTTGTCCTGCACAGTAAGGAGCTGTCTGGGTGATGACTGTTTTGTAACTAATGGCAGCTCTTCTGGGGGCTGCCTTGTCCTGGTTGGTGCTCAAAGGTGATGGTTGCAGGGGAGCTCCTTCATGCCTCACCAGCCCTGTGACTGTGGGTGGGAGAAGGGCTCATATCCCTCCCTGCATCCCCGAGATCATAGAATGGTTTGGGTTGGAAGGGACCTTGAAGATCATCTAGTTCCAACCCCCCCTGCCCTGGGCAGGGACACCTCCCACTAGACCAGGTTGTTCAAAGCACCATGTAGCCCGGGTGAGATAACTGTCCTTGTTTGAGGTACAGTCAGCGTCACAGTGGCCAATCCGGCCCAAACCACGACAATAACCCATTAAAAGCCAGTAAGGGTGTTGCAAGGCTGTTGCCCATTTGGGAAGCGGGGCCAGCAGAGTTTGGTGCTGTGCAAACGAAAGAGGGGCATGGAAAATGCTGCTGGCATCCCGGTGGGACCCGCACCAGGGTGGCATGGCCCTGGTTGGCATCGTGCCTCCCAGGCAGCTTGCCGAGCAGGTCTCTGCAGACAGAATGGTACATTGCATGGTAGAAAAAAATAAATTCAAGGAGAGCAATCCTGTCTGGGAACCCCGCAGTGTGGCACACACTCTCTCCTTTATTGTGGGGTGCTGCTCCTACAGGGGATGGCAGCGAGTTGGGGATGGCAGCGAATTGGGGCTGGACCGTGCCACCAGCTGCCTGCCTTGCTTGCTCGTCCAGGGGTGGCAGGGAGGAGCAGACCCCTGGGGACAGGCAGCCTCCATCAGGAAGCTGAAAGGCCATGGGGAGGGAAGTGGGGTGGGAGCAGTGGCTGTGGGCAGAGATCTGGGGGAGAAAATCTGGGCCAGGGCACCCGGGCAGCCTGTGCATGGTGGCATGGCAAGCACAGCATGACTGGTGGAGCCTGCAGTGATGAGGAACAATGTGAGGTCACCTACTGTGCTATCTAGGACAAGCGGTGGTTTGAGGTGAGTTAGTCCGGATGCAGATCCAAGGCAAGGGGACAGCGGTAAGGAAAGCCTTAAGGATGCCTACAGCTGCTCGCCGGTGTGTGTCTGGCTGCGACATGACGTGGGAGAGGTGTCAGAGCATCGACACTGCCCTCCCTGCTGCGAGTCCAGGGTGTCCCCCAGGGAAGGTCACGGTGCATCCATCCCAGTGTGCAAGCGGTTCCTGCGGTTCCCTGGAAAGTGGGAAGGAGCTGAACCCAGCTTACCTCACCTCTTCATCACCGACTATGAAAGAGCAGCATCCATCACCTCTTGCAACTTTCTTTGAAGGGAAAAGATCAAGTGCCAGGGCGTTTTGTCAGCTCCTCGTCCTCGCTGGCACGGGAGCAGTGCTGTAACTCATGCAGCCCCGTGGGGAGCAGATGTATAGATTGAGGTTAGGCTGAATTTAGCCAAATGCTTTAGACCCTTGAAAGTCGAGAAGCCTCCCTTCTGCCTCGGGCTTCCATGGTTGGTGTCTGTATCGTGCGCTAGAGGTGGCCCAAAGGCATGTCAGTGTTGTCCACCCCAGATGTGCTCATAATATAAGCATTTATAATACGCTTCTCCCCCCGACCACCGCACTTAGACAAAAAGTGCTTTTTGTCTAAGACGGTTAATGCACTCTCCCACCTCCTCCAGCAGCCAGGTGAATATTATCGTCCCCATTTCTCAGGCAGAGAGGGGGCACTTGGCCTGCGGTGAGTCAATGTCAAAGGGAGGGTTATAGCCTCGAGAGCCAGCCCGTCCTCTCCTCTCCGCAGCCAGCAGCATCTATTTCTCTCCAAGCAACATCCACCCTGTGTGAGACCGGTGCTATAAAGAACAAATAAAATGCTGCGCAAGCCAAAGGAAATGGCATCATTTAAAAATATGCACAAGGTTAACAGGCGCGGGGAGGACACAGTGCGTGTGGATGGATGGTAGGAGAGCTAACGGATGAGACCCGAAGGGCTGCAGAGCGTAAGGCAGTACCAGCAAAATCATCCAAGTGCATAAGTCAGAAGAAAATCTATCTTCTCACCCTGCTTAAGGACTGTCCCAGGCAGGTGCCCGGGGATGCAGAATGACTCCACATCGCTGTGTTTCCGCGGCACTGATTGATTGATCGATTTTTTTGCAGCACCGTCCTGTAGCCCTGCACACTGACTCATCACAAGCAATTAGCTGGGAGTGATGTGCAGCTCCCAGCGACAGCCGGGCTGGCTCCCTTCAGACTGCTCCGACCCGTCCCCGGGGCTGGCACATCCCCAGCTGGATGAGGCGGATCAGGGGAAGCACTCGGAGACACTCCCGGGGCTTTGAGTCTCCTGGGGCGAGGGAGCAGAATTGAGGGATTTTTAGAACGTTTAGAAACGTTTGCTCTCCCAGCCCCGCAGGCATGGCCTGGGGCATGTTGCCTATCCAAATTAGGCCACTGTCAGGTTCGTTGGCTGAGGTTTCATTTAATTTTCTTCATCATGCTCACTCACAGCAGCCCCGTGTGGCTACCCGGGCCAGGACACAAAGCATCTGGGTAGACCTTTGTCAGGCTCCCTGGCTGAGCTGTTAACGCTGATTTCCCATGAATATTCAGGCATGTGAGATGCATCCAGGATGCTCTTGCAGTCAAGGCTCACGGGATCTGGACTCAAACCTTAGCTCTGCCATTGGTTTCCTACGGCTTCTTGGGCAAACCAGCTCTGCCTTTGGCTTCCTCGGACAAATCTTTTAATTCCTCTGCACCTCAGCCTCCAGGTAAATAACCAGGTGGATGGGTGAGCTTGCGATTTGCGGCTCTGTACAACTGGGTGCATAGAGCACCAGTCCAGGGCTTGGCAGGGGTGCTAGGCTCACTTTTCCTAGCAGTCGGTGGCTGGCTTGGCTTGGGTCGAGCTCCATCTCTGCTATCCCACCTGTGAAATAGATCTAATGATATCCAGGTGGTTTCCAAAAGAGCTGTTGTGCCAGAAATAAGGAACTCAAAAAAGACTGCGGATCCTAAGGGTCCCTTTGTATGCATCAGGACTGCTTGTTGGGAGTATTTCGCTGTGGCCACGTGTGCTGGTTTCAGCTGGGATGGAGTTAGCTTTTTTGCTAGCAGCTGGTGTAGTGCTATGTTTCGGATTTGGGATAAGAAATAGTGTTGATAGCGCACTGGTGGTTTTGGTTGTTGCTAAACTCTCAAGGCCTTTTCTGCTTTTCACCCCACCCCACCAGTGGGCAGACTGGGAGGGCACAAAAAGCTGGGAGGAGACACAGCCGGGACAGCTGACTCCAACTGACCAAAGGGCTATTCCATCCCATATGGCATCATGCTCAGTTTATAAAGCTGGGGAAGAAGAAGGAAGGGGCGGGACGATCGGAGTTATGGCATTTGTCTTCCCAAGTAACCATTATGCATGATGGAGCCCTGCTCTCCTGGAGATGGCTGATCATTTGCCTGGCCATGGGAAGGAGTGAATGAATTCCTTGTTTTGCTTTGCTTGCGTGTGCAGCTTTTTATTTACTTGCTAAACTGTCTTTATCTCAACCCACCAGTTTTCTCATTTTCACTCTTCCGACTCTCTCTCCCATCCAAAATGGGGGGCAGTGAGCAGCAGTTGTGTGGTTTTCATTGCTGGATGGGGTTAAACCATGGCACCATGCTTAAAAAGATGAGTTTTCTAAGGTGGGAATGATACAGGTGCATGAAGCCGCAGGCGAGCACCATGAGGGACCATCCAGCAAGGGAAAACGGTAGTAGGAATTTCAGATAGGTTTCCATCACCAACGGTATTTGTTCCCCAGGGACATTGGAAAGGGGAGAATCCACCTTGAGTCATTCAACACTAAGCCAGGAGCTTGGCTGGAGCAGGGTGTCCATAATGAGACCCTAGGAGAGCTGGTGCTTCCTTCTCTGCAGGGTGGGTGAGATTTTGGCCCCGACCCCCCCTGCCCAGGCAGGGACTGTGTTGGGCTCCTCTCTGCTGCTGACTCTCTGCTCCAAGAACCTCGGTTTGCAGCCACAAGCTTGGCGAGAAGGGAGACCTGGGGGCAGGGAAGGTCCCGAGCAGTGATTGATGGGTTTTGTTCCCCAGCCTGTCATTGCCTGGCCTTCTGCTCCATCACATCCCGGCCAGCCCTGGTTTCCCACCACGCCATTGCTCCCAGCGCATGGGAACAGCTGGATGGAACCAAATTTTCGCTTGCCTTTGAAGAGCCAGCGGGCCCCATAGCCAGCAAAAACATTTACTGAAAAAATAGTAATAGATCTGTTTCCCTTTCATCAGGGTGAGGAAGGCAGCTCTGATGTTGACGTTTCTTACCCAAGATTCAGGAATTGCTGTCTTTAAAAATGAGAGCCCAGTGTGTTTGCAAACTGGACGGGCATCTGACACCCATCAGCCCCTTGGAAGCAGCCCAGGGCTTGCGGGGAAGGCCTTTGGCTTCCCTGGCTGTGGTGGGCTTTGAATGGTTATTTCTCTGAAACCAGTGCTTCTGTTTAGTGGTTTTCCCTTAATAGAAGAGATTTTCCTGCTGTAAGGATGTCATTGCTGAGGAATTACTGCTGGGCCTGGTCTTTGCATCTTTCAAAACTTGTCTGTCCTCAAAGGCTGTTTACATGAGCTCCTGAGTTCAGCCTCTCCAGGGCAGCTGCGGTAGCTGGGTCCTTCCCGAGCCACAATTCACCCCGGCTGAGAAGCTGCTTCTGCATGTGCGGGCTCTTCCTTTGCCAGAGCTGGCTCCTGGCTGGAGACCGACCTCCACCGAAACCTGCTCCTGGTTCCTGTTTTTCTCCTCTGAAGGCGCTGGTCCTTGCTGGCTCCTGGGGACCCCCCTACAGCCAGGCTGGTGTGGCACAGGGGCTGCCTGGGTCTGGGGAGCAATGGGGACAAGAGGCTTTCACACGCAGCACCCTGAATCCACCGGAGCTGCTGCTCCAGGGGAAAACCAGAACATCTCATCCCATCGGTGCTCCCTTTCCTCTGGGGGACCCCAGGCTCCATGGCTCCCAGTGACACAGGCTTCAGCCCCAGACTAAGGAAGAAGTTCCTACATCCTGCCTCGACTATGCAATTTGCCCTCTCCCTGTCCATGCACGGATTCACACACGCTCTGAGCTTCTTTTAGATGAAGTTATGCGTTATGCCCATCATTATTCCTGCTAAGCAAGATTCCTGGCTCTGCTTCTCCCAGCCTTAAACCACCTCTCTCCCCTTCCCGCTGGGCTCAGGGTCAGCCGAGCCCTGGGGCAGGAGGGCCGGCAGGTTCCCGGACCGTGGTGGGAAAGGGCTTGGGGAGTGTCCCGTGGTTTGGCTGACGTCCGTCTGTCTGTCTGCCTCGCTCCAGGCCTCCGTGCTGCTGGATTAGTAGCTACACCTCTCCAAGTGCATTGACTCAGGCATGGTTTTCATCTCCAGCAGCCAGTGGGCACTGTCAGTGGAAGTGGATTTCAGCGCTCATTAATCCCTGGCCAGATTCGCCTCCCTCCTTCAGCTGGTTTTTCCAGGAGCCTCATCCAAGTATAATCTTGTCACTGGTTTTGCAGTGGTTTGGCAACGGCTTACAACCTCCTTGTTCCCCAGCCTCCCTCCCCTTGCCCACTCTTTGCCCTTTCATTTGTCGGATCTGCCCTACGTCCTTTATTTTTCTCCTTCTCTGGTTTTCCTTAGTTTTCATGTGACCAGGCACATTGAAAGGGAAATTGGCTTCTTTCCCGTTTCTGACCCCGCTGTGCAGAGGTGGGGGGATGAGCACGTTGCTCATAGGAGTTGCAGCTCAGAGGAAGAGGAGGAGGTCCAAAATGTCACCCAGACACCTTCGTGTGCATCTCCTGGCGTGTGTAGGGCTCCAGCCCCGCAGCCATCACCCACCCTGTGGCAAATACAGCTTTCCCCCTGCTTGAGCCTTGATGCCAGTGCTTTGATGGTGTCGGCTCTGCCGGCTCGTCATGCCAGGTCTTGTTCAGCTGTGGAGAAACCCTGAACTGCACAGCAATGTCCAGATTCCTGAAGTGCAGGATAAATTCCTCTGCCCCCTTGGCTGAGGGAATATTTTGGCCGGGTCTTAGTTTGGATTAAGCCATAGGTTGGAAGCGAAAGCAAAGCTGGGTTTGTGTAACTCTGGGCAAACAGTGTTTTTAGTTCCATGGCAGAGAATGCTTCTTTCAGATAAAGCGCCCTTCTCTGGCATTGCCATATTTGTTGACCAGAGGATTAGAAAATGGGGTGTTGAAATGAAGAGTGCAGCAAAAATTATTGGTTGGCATTGCAGCTGAGGAGAGATGGAGAACGAAGGCAAATATTTCTGTTGAGTCAAATGCCTTTCCCTTGCCCTACTGGCAAATTTTAAAGCAAAGGAAGAGGCACCCCTCCAAACTCAAAAGGAATATTTATTTTTTGTTTTAGGTAGTGGCATTTGTGCTTTGTCCCCCTTCCCTCTCCAGAGGAGAATTAATCTCTGGATGAAAACTCCAAGAAGCATTTTGTGCTGAAAATGCCGGGCTCAGTTAAGTCTGGTCTTAGCCCAAATTTGCAAATACTTTTCATCTCCCTGGAACTGCTGTTTCCAGTCAATGGGGTTTTCACTCCAGTTATGCAGAGTCCCCAAACTGGTTAAAGGAAGAGACTTTTCCCTCTTCCCCGGTGCCGTTCTGCAGTGCATCCCTGGAAAAGTTTAAGTCAAGAGTGAATATTTTTCTGCAAGCCTTGCCTAGTTTAAACAATGAATTCTGGGAAGTGCCATGGCATATGTTCTGCAGAAAATCAGAGTAAATGACCACAATGATTCCCTCTGGCTTCATGCTCTGTGAAGCTATTGTTTGCAATGTGTTGCAGGGGTGTTTAGCTTGGCCCAGTGTGTCATCCTCTCTCCGGTCTTTGAATAGACTCTGCTGGAGAAAATGACTGGAATAAGCCTGTTCTGTATTTGCTTTTGGCATTAATTTTTTTGTTTGTTTGTTTATTTCTTTGGGATTATTTTAAGGACCTCAAGGTCCCCACAGCTAGAGAGGCAGGCCCAACACATGTGTTGCACGGCTGTTCCCCCCTCACCGACAGCTGAGAGCCACAGCTCTGATGGCAAAGGAAAGGAAGTCCATATCCCCCTCTCTCCCGCTACCTGGAGGGTGAAGAAGATTGCCTTGCTTGCTAAGGAGACGTGATGCTCCATTCTGCTTTGGGGGAGCAAAGGCCCTCAGCATGTCCGCTGGGTCCTCAAGTTGCATTTCCATTGGAGAAAGCATTGCTGATTAAATGATGCTGGCTGCATCCCTTGGTTGGTGCAGCTGCCTCAGGACCTGCTGCACTCCAGTAACAGGGGTGCTCCAGGCTGTCTCCCAGCGCTGCTCTGCAGAGCCAAAGGCTGGAATCCTGGATGGAGCTGGGAATGTGGGGTCCCCGTGAGCCCAGCATTATGCCCTGAGGTGACCACTCCATCTGCTCCCACTGCCTTTGGGGTCCTCCCTCTGGGCTCACCTCTGGTTCCTGCTGACCTTGCTCACATACATGTCTCTGCTTCCATCTTGCCTTTGCCCAGGAAGCTGATTTTGGGAACCAGACCCAGTCTCCGTCCATCAGTCTTCAGAGGGACAGACTCAGGGCCATGTCCTGGGGGTCTGCAGGGGTTCCCCCATCCCGTCCCATTCCCCTCTCCCAGACAGGACCAGCTTCTCCTAGTTGGTTCCCAACAGCCATTTATTTGCCTGACGCTCCCACAGGATCTGAGTGCTGGGGAGTCTGGCACTGTCCCAGGCAATCTGCTCCAGCGATTTGCTATCCTTAGAAAGGCTTTTGTAAACACCAATCTGGATCTTTTTTGCTGCAATTTAAGACTATTGTCATTTGTCCCGTCGAGGCAGACACAGCTTGTTTGCTCTAATGTCTGAAGTGCTGTGAGAAACCTCAGATCTGAACAATATCTAGTTCTGCCCAGACCCCCGTGGGCACCCATGGGAGGTCACCTCCCGAGGACCTCCTTCCCCATCCCGCTGCCATCCCAAAGAAATAGGGGGATTCCTCAGCTCCACCTTGAGGAAGAGGAAACCTTGGGTCAAACACCCAAAAAGGAGGGATGTGTCAGCAAGTCTGTGCGCTCCCAAAGGGACCCGGGAGGTTTCCAAACCTCAGTTGACGGTGGTCACTTACATCCCAACTGGCATCGTCCAAGCTGGAGCTAAAGCACATGGGCAGGAGCGGTGCTGGCGGTGACCAGGGAGTCCCTCTGTAAATAGCAAAGGGGAAGGAAGGAGCAGATGGGGAAAAGGAGGAGCAAGACAGAGAGAACGACAAGCGAGCAAGTGGATGTGTAAGAAGGAGCTGGCAGGAGTGAAAGAGGAGAGGGAGCTGTAATTAGGGCAGGTTTAGTATGCATGAATTTTGCTGGGTTTGCAGCAGGAGGCTTGCCCAGCAGCTGCAGAAATGATTTATTACATGCTCACTACATTTGCCCTGTAGGAAGGTAAATAAAATGTACATACTGTCCCATTTACTCAGACAATCAAGGGGATATGACCCAATTTCTATTTTACTAAAATGTTTTCCTCCCCAGGATTGGACCCCTGGGAGGTGCGGGGTGCCGCGGTTCCCCCACAGAGCGGCAGCGCTGCACGGGAGCTGCATTTATCTCCTCTGCCCTTGTTGTCAGAAGGACCTGTGAATGCACAGTTAGCATTTAAACCTCCTCGCGCTATCCTGCATCTCCGGCGTGGCCTATCCTGCCTCCCCCAAGCGCCGGTGACCTGTGACAAGGGGGAGATCACGGGAGGTGCCAGGCCAAGCGCTAACACGGGCGCGGGGGGAAATCCACCCGCACCATCTGTGTGTCGGATTAGGTGATGCTTTTCCTCTGACGGCAAGATGAGAGAGAGAGAGAGACAGAGAGGAGCTGGGAGCATCATCTGGCTTTCACATCTGCTGGCGCTGCCGGGGCTGGGCACAGCTGGCTGCACCGCGCCGCGCTGGGGACGGGGGCTTGGACCTGGCTTCGGAGGAGAAAGTCCTGCCTGTGCAGTGGGGCTCCGGCTGCGGGGAGGAACTGGCTTCTCCGGGGGGGGAAGCGGGGGCCCATGTTTGTTCAGTCACTCAGCAGGTCTAGGGGAGATAAGGGGGCCTCCAGCACCCTGGGATCTGCCTTGCCCGGCACAATCCGGGCTGTGATTACTTTTGCTGATACCCCAGATACAGCATTTGCTGAATGTGCATGTTTTGGCAGCACGGTTTCTGACTGTATCTGGGATGGTTTCTTTTTTTTTTTCCACCTCTGCTTGTTAAATCTCCTCCGTCCTCCCCAGCAGGCAGCCCCGGGCAGGCAGGAGGCTGCGGCCGCTGTCTGTAGCTCTCGGCAGCCACGGGGATTTGTTGCAGATGTCGGGCAATGAGGGGCCAGGGAAGCAACACGTGGCCAGCCTGGCCTGCAAGTGGCGAGGCCGCGGGCGATGAAACGGGCATAAAGTGGACATCGAGCTAAAACCCTCTCTGGGGGGATTCAAGTTCAAGGGTTTTGCCATGCAAAGAAAGAGAAGGTCTGTCATGGGTGTTTCTGAATCCCAATTTCACACGACTTTAAGCAAATAGTCACAGGAAGCGTGTTCTGCTCTGTGTTTGGCCCTGTCTGCCGGGTTTATCCTGCTGCACACAGGCTCTGAAAAACACAGCCTTGTTGTGTTTGGGGAAGCCTGTCTGGAGGAATGAGGAGAGGAGCAACCCCTCGCGTGAGAGGCGTTTGTGACAACCTTCCCTGCAGGAGCAAGGGCTCAGCCCCAGGCACTCTGGGACACTCTCACCAATTCCTTCCCCAGCGGGTCCCTCTTCTCCCCCCTGCACAGGGATGAGATGCTCACCCCAGCCAAGCAGGCAGGAGCAGTTCCCACCCCGCTCTTCTCCGGCAGACGGGTGATGCTGAGGACAGGCCACCGTTACTTAGCAACCGCTGAAGGATGCTGCTGTAACCCCACCCGGTACCCAGCACCACCCTCCCCTGGCAGTTTTCCGGAGGAATGGGCACAGTTCCCATCAGAGCTAGGCTGCGCTGGGGGATATTTTTTTCATTGTTTTATGATTCTTCTGGTCAAAACTTTTGGGCTGCTACAGACCCACTTGCTGGTCAGTCCCGGGCTGGGATGAACCCTGGCTCTGCCGTCCGATGGGCAGGGCTGCTGGTGGTTTTTGTCAGTGTTAGGTTGATGGTTGGACTAGGTGATTTGAAAGGTCCCTTCCAACCTGGGCAATTCTATGATTCTATTCTATGAAGGCAGGTGCACATGCCGGAGACGCTGCCCCTTCTCCGTCTATCCGCCAGGATGAAGGTCCTTCCCTTGCTCTGCACTCACACTCCCTCCCAGAGCCTGCAGCCAAAAAAACTAATTGTGTGACATAAATTATAGCAACTCTCCAAATAAAAGCCCAGAAAAAAAAAGGCTGTGGCTGGATGGACACTTGAGGGCTATTAGAAGATGCATAAATTCTTTTCCTTAGGTTTTTCATTTTTACATGTCTAATTACAATGAAAAGAGCCTTTCAAGGGTTGCTCAACTGCCAGGGCACTCAGCAGCCCCTGGCAACTGGAGTGGGAAGAGATGGCAGGGTCGGACGGCCCAGTTTACCTTGGATAGAGCCTGGGGCTAAACAAATGCCAAGGGCTTGGGAAGGAGACGGGGGAGAAACCGTTGCATTCCCCTGGGTCTCCCCCGGGAACCTGCCTTGGTTCCCCGGGCACCCATCTCTCCTAGGAATACTTCTATGCCATTGTGGCCCCTCTTTATTTATCTGACACTCCTCAAGCATCTCGCAAAATTTAATTAAACATCCCTCCCAGGGTATCCTTTACTCCCATTTTAAAGACGGACTGGATGAAGATAAAGAAAATGAGCAGCGTTTCTGAGGACTGGGAATAAAACGCAGGAGGGGGGAGGTGGTACTTCAATGCTCTGGCTTCCCCCCCACCCCTGTGCTCTGCCCGGCAGGGACTGTGGCAACAGCAGCATCGCCGGCATCAACCTCAATGGCCCCAGATGTGCCAGGGAGGCTCAGAGGGAGCAGGAAGGATCCGGGAATGACTGCAGATTCCCCAGGAGGAGGAATCGCAGGCTGGGACGGGGAGAAAAGCCCTTAAACCAAGAGAAATGCAGCAGGGTCAGAGGGCACGACTGCTCCCAGCTCGGGGCCCCGGCAAAAGCACCCAGCGCATGACGAGCTGCTGTGATAATTAGGGCCAATTTATACTTCCAGGTCAGGGGGTCACCCTGGCTTGTCATCGATTTTTAGGTGGGTGATAAACTGCCTGGAAACCAGAGCTGTCGGGATAACATGGGAAATGTCCCATTAGAAAGGGAGCTTCTGGAGAAAGCGCTGCCATTGTCACCCCCCAAAGTCCTCCCATGGCCATGGCCTGGGTAGGGGACCCCCGTAGTTTGCTGCCAGCTGTCCCCCCATTCATGGGGTTGACCGCATGCCACCCATGGGTGCTACCCTCCTGCCCCAAGCCCTCCCAGTGCTCTGTGCTGGACCCTGCTGTGCCCAAGGGCATGGGCTGGTCTCCTCCGCCCGGGTGAAGGGGATGGTGTGATGGAGGTTAGTGGCTCCCCTGAGACAGGAGTCACTCTGTCCTTCCTGGGGAGTAGGCTCAAGAAGGCACCCGTGGGGTCCTGCTTCAGAAAGTGCTCGGGGCCACTGATTTTGCCTTCACCTACTGGCTAGCCAAAAGATGGAAGAAGGTCAGATGTGGGAAAGAAGGGCCACCAAGGAGCTTAATGCATGACTGCTCTTGCAACCTCACTAAATAAACCCAGATCACTTCCTAAGGATCCCCACCCCTGGAGGTGTTCAAGGCCAGGCTGGATGGGGCTTTGAGCAACCTGGTCTAGTGGGAGGTGTTAGAACTAGATGATCTTTAAGGTCCCTTCCAACTCTAACCATTCCATGATTCCATGATTTTTCTGCCTGTGAACCTAAAAAGGAACCCAGGAAAGTTTGTGCGTGCATTTGTTAGGCTTGTCATTGCTCTTCCAGCGCTGGGAAACAGCCTTTGGCTCCTGGCCCTGGATCCGCTGGACAAGGTGATTCACACGACAGTGCTGGTCGCAGGCTGAGGGACTGAATGCAAGTCAAACAGAGAGGTGCTGGGGTGTGCAAGGCGTTGCTTCGTTGTCAGCTTATCCTGCTGTCCCGTTTGCTCTGCTCCAGCCCTGGCTGCTGTGCCGATACACAGTGTGAAGCCCAGCAGGACTCCTGTCCAGCCAAGGCCAGCGGTGGGAGGTGGACCTCCTGGCTCTCCTGCCTGGGAAGGGTTTTGTCCCTTGGCTTGCAGAGCTCTGCTTTGCAGAGGCGGATTCTGCTGCTCCTGGCGAGCACAGCAAGAGCTTAAATATGTTTGTTTCATCTCTTTTTTCTTTTTTTTTTTTTGCAAACTGCTCTAGCAGGTAGAACTGTTCCCAGATTTATTCCTCATGCCAAAAGAAAGCAACTGCAGGAGGTGGCTAAATGTGTGCAGCAGCTCCAGCTCTCGCTCCTCTGCTGACACGCACCCTGCCCCGCCGTCCTGTGGGTGCTCTCTTGGCGGGTTTGATTGCACCGATACGATCCCACTCCAGATAGGCTGCTGTATCCGCAGCCTAGCTCTGCTTCCTGTAATTAAAGGTGTCAAGTTATTCCACGAGCTGAATCCAGCAGTAGCAGCTAAGTTCTTCCCAAGTACATTACGTTGCCCAGACCTTGGAGTGTCACGTAATTACAGCCTCCGCAGGGTGAGGGTTTGATGGTGCTCTGAACTTCTTGGGCTGAGAAGTGCCCTTTTCTCATAAACAGGGGCAAAACAAATTAAAAGTGACCTGACCGCGGAGACTTATTAGGATCAGGGTTAAAATTGCCTTGAGCTGGCTCAGCAGCTCCGTTCTCTGCCAGGACGGTAACCGCAGTGCTGCTGTCTGTATGTGTGCCATATCCCAGGGCTGGAAACACGGGTGGGCACTGCAGGGGCCACAGATGAGCACCGCCAATGCCTCCCTGGCATCTCTTTGTGTTGCTTTATGTGGGGACCTTTCAGAAACCATCCCTTGTCCTGATGAAGACACCAACAGAAGCGTGTGACCCAACCGCCGGTGGCCAGCATCTGCAGCCAGCAGCCCCTCCGGCAGGGTCACAGGAAACAGGGCGCTTCCACCATCCAAGAATTTCATTTAAAGAAATCAACACTTGCAAAGGGGAAACGCAAAAATACATCAGACAGATAAATTGTTTGCTCGAGCTGCGAGTGAGGTGCCGGGGAAGCTCCGGCATCCGTGCCCGCTGAAACACAGGGCTCAGCAGATCCCCATCCCCCAGCGCTCGGCTAATCTCTGCCGCGGTGGAGTATTTGTGAGGATGCTCCTGTCATGTCATTTAGAAAAAAAAAAAGAAAAGAAAAAAAAAGGAGAGGGAAGGGCAGCCGTGTGGGTGATGGAAAAGTGACTCTGCATCGCGGAAAGCCACCTCCAAGCTCAGGCATGGCCGCTCCTTGCTCGGAGAAGCCCCTCTCAGCAGCCAGTCGCTGGGTGGTCTGCCTCTTAATTACAGGGTTAATGCGATGTTACTATCAGGAGAAGTTTCTTAACCTGATAATGAGTAGGAAGCAGCTGTAGCTTGGAAAATGTAATAATTGCAGAGTGGAGCAATGTAATTATAAGGTGTGTATCAACTGCCTCCATGTTTACTTAGAGAAGACTGAATGCCCTCAAAAGAAGCAGCCGGCTCTGCTTCTCGCAGGGGGCTGTAACTGCATAGGGAAGGGGGGACAAGTGACAAGTCCTGGCCTGCTCCTCTCTGCTGGTGACGTGCTGGGGCTTGAGCCGAGGCTACGGGGGACGCAGCCCGGCAGCACCCAGCACACGCCATGCTCAGTTACTATCGCTCCAGCTCCCTGCTGAGGCATTTCCGTAGCGCATCGTGGTGCCGTGTCCAGCCTGCCCGGCTCCAGGAGCTCGTCCTGCACATGGGATATCACAGGTCTTGGCAGGCAGTGGATGGAGAGGTGTCCCCTGGCCTCCCCGGTGGCAGCAAGTCAGCCAGGGGAGAGGGAAAGTTTCAGACAGTTCCTCTCTGTGGTCCCAGGAGCATGTCCCCCGTGGGGACACCAACCCAGAGGTGCAAAGCACCGTACCTGTCGCTCCCTTCTCCCTTCCAGGGTTGCTCTCATTCCCAGGAGCTCCTCGGGAAAGGCCAGTAGCAAACTGTCACGACCGAGCCCTTTATTTTCTCTTCCTGATGTATTTGCCTGTCTCAGGTCTAAGTGTGCCCTGAGCTTCTCCCTGCAACCTCAGAGCCCTCTCCTGCGGTTCCTCCCCCGCTTACCTGCACACGAGGCAGTTTTTACTCTGCAGTCTCCATGCCAAAGAAAATTTCTATTAGGTGGAAAAATTGCTTCCCTTTCATGCCCTGAAGGTAAAATAACCAGATGAGTAGAGATGCATATCCCATACAGAAAAAGCAGCACTAGGCTGAGCCTTTCTCCCGCTGAACACGGCTCATTACTCGTGTCATCAGTGCAGACGACGGTGAAGGTGTGCCATGACACAAGCGTGCCATAAATCCCTCAGCCCAAGCAGGGATTGTGCTCCCTCCTGCCCCTCCAGCTGCCAGGTGATGCCTCTTCATCTGTGGTACGGTCTGGGTGTATCGTCTCTGTCGAGCAGTCACTAAATCAGGACAAAGCCCACTCCTGAGTGGGGCTCCTTCTCCCGGCGGGAGGGAGAAGAAGGACCCTGCAGCCCCAGAGGCTGGTCCCCACCTGCGTGGGCACAGCCAGCTCGCTGGCACCCTGGGTTTGGGCAGGTCCCTCCCGTGAGCACACGTATTGGCACACATGTGCTCGTTCTCCCTCATTCTAATTCTGGGGGGAAAAAAAAAAAAAAAAACAAACAAAACTTTTGCCAACTGCTTTTTCCCTGAAAACTCCAGATTTGGCTCAAAGAAAAAACAAAATAAAATTGTTGCAGTTTCGCTGGGTGTGCTCAATTATTCTCCACTTAAAAAAAAAAAAAAGGAAGATAAAATATGCCAATATGGAAAATAAAAGTGGGTCAAGTTTTAAATGAATCGCAGTAATACTGACTCTGAAGCACAGTCAAACTATTTCACCAGTCCTTTACAATGCTCTCCTTGAGATCCCGGCACAAAGGCACATCCTCTCTCGAAGCATATTTCTGGGCTTCATTGCCTGCGCAACCTTTGCAAATGTCTTTCTTTGATCTTTAATAATTACCCTGTGCTAATGTGTTTGTGATGTGATGAATGAGATGGAGAGGAGCAGGGAAGGGTGAGAAGAACCCTTACCTTTCCCTTGTCAAGGTCCTTTACTCAGGGGCTGCGATCGGCTCCCACCGCCGCCCTGGTCATCATCGCTGCTGCAAAATGGCTCGTGCGTCAATTAGGGAGTTGGGCCAAGATCCGTGACGCCTTATCTTGAGAGACAATCTGCCCTCTCCATGAGCTAATTAATGAGAGGAAATTCTTCATGGCCTCGCATGCTTTCCAAACCCTCCTCCCGCTCTCGAGGGGGACAGGAGGGGGCACGGTGCTTTCCCCCGTGGTGTTGGCTAGAGGTTTTGACAGATGTCTGTCTGGTCATCCATCACACACCTGCTCCGGCTGCTGGAGGAGGTGGCCAGGCGATGTCCCATCCCTCGGCAGCGTCTCCTGCTGGAGAGAGAGCCCCGGCCTGGCTGGGACGGTGGTCTGCACCGCTGGGGCATCAATCCTCTCCTTGTACCTCATTTCCCCTGAGGACAAGCCTGAAAATGTTATTTTTGAGCCTGATCGCTGTGCACTGGGAGGATGTATGCACAGAGCGCTTGGATGGAGCTCACGCAGGAGAAAACTGATGGCAGCTAAAAATTCAGCTTCCCATCACACCCGGCTTTGCTCTGAAAACCCCAGAGAGTATGTAGGACCCCGTCCCTCCTTCAGGTCCCCTCTCATACAGATATAAATGCAAGCACCAGGTCTGTCCTCCGTGCAAAGTCCCCCACATCTGAAACCTTTGCAAAACCCCCCGCATCTGAAGCCTTTGCCCTGTGGCAGGTGACACTGGTGCTCTTCGTGAGCAGCTCTGAGACACTGCAGGTATTTTCTCCAGATAAATGGGATGGGAAAGAGTTTCCCCAATGCTGAGTGGCAACTGCACGCAGTCACCAGGCAGCTGTAGGGGGGCAGACCTGGCTAATAAAATCCAAGGGCCCTCAGCTTGTGCAAAATGGGGTCTTCCTCAGCCCAGCTTCTGCTGAACAATTTTTATTCGAGCATCCTCATTTTACGGTCTCTTTAGTCGAGCTCAGGCCCTGCACGCTGGAAATCAGCAATGGAGATTAAAGCCGTGTTTGCAAACGGTTGGTACCGCTAAATCAAAGCAAGCGGATTAGCAAAACCTTTTGGCTTCTCAGTTCTGCTTTTCTGCCGTGACCACGACACATAGTCCAACAACTCCACTAATCCGTAAGGCAACCAACCCCTTTCCTGGGGAAATCCACCTCCTCCGCGAGGATGCAGGGGAGGCCGGGCGCAGGATGCTCGGCGAGACGGCGCACCCTGCGGGCACTGCGCCAGGCATGGGGCTGCTGTGGGACGATGGGGCGAGCAAGGAATTCATCCCAGCAGAAACCCCTGGAGATTCCCTCCCTTCCTGCTGCCATCCACCGTGGAGGTGAGCCCTGGACACATCTCCCAGCTCCTCGGTTGTCCTACTCCACGCTGTGAGCACTGACTTCAAGTTAAACAAAAACAATGGGCAGTTACTCAAGGTTTACCCAGAGCTCTCTTTACCTTTACTTTATTAAAATAATTCGTATGAACAGCAGGAGTTGCTTTGTAACCACCTGATTTTCACATGTGGCAAAGGGAATATGAGCAGCAAGTCCTTTAGTTGTGCTGGCTTACCCTTCCCCATCACGTGGCTCTGTTTTTAAAGGCTTAACGCAGTGCTCACCACAGTTTCGCTACCCAGGGTGAACTATTCTGGGCTGAAGTTTGCTTCCAGCTGTTCTGATTTTTGGAAATTTCAATGGAAAACCAGTTAATTTGATTTCGGAAGGAAACAAGCCGAGGGGACAACGTCTTTGTTTTTCTCATACTGAAACCAACAAGAACAAAACTGGTGCCGCTATTTCAGTGACAAAGACCCGGCTGGTTGTGGTGGTCTCCGAGGGGCGGAGGCCATCAGAAGGTGCCTGTTGCCAAGCCGGTCAAAACCCACCCCAGTTAATCCAGCTGTGGACTTTCAAAGCAATCTGAATTTGCTCCTACACAGTTTGGCAAACAGATTTTGTACTGATTCTGTCCAGGGGTGAAATGCTGCCAGGCCTCCGGGTTTCTCCGTGCCAGCAGGATGGGCTGGAGGCAGAGCCCTCCGCCAGCGGCTCCGGCAGCTGAGCTCTGCTGTAAAGAGGCTCTTGGGCAGGCCGAGGAAGAGGAGAAATAAGTGTGATCCTGCCATGGGAAAGGGTGCACCACGAGAAGAGGCAGCAAAGACTTCACAAACACCCTCCATCCTGCTTTTCCCACGTCCGAATGCCTGATTTTACCATGTTAACTTGCTTTTAGCAGAGAAGCTCTCTGCACGTAATGGAAATGGGCTCTGCGATCTCCGCTGCTGAGGGAATTTGTCTTCATCACAGACGTGACATGGGCTGCTGCCAGAGACCTGCGACTCTCAAGCACAGCTCCCTGGCTAATTGCTGCCCACGGGTGCTGCGAGGGGGGCACCCCGAGCCTCCCATTAGCCGCCCTGGCCATGGAGATGCAGCAGCCTGGGGCACACACAGCTCCCGTGGAGCTGGCAAGAAGTCGTGAGCTCTGAAAATCCTGTCTGCGTGGCCCTGAGACCAGAACTTCTGAAAAAAAACCCACTTCTGTATGACAAAGAAGCACAGGTCTTGGAGGTGGCTGTGGAAACGCCACCTGAAGTACCTGATTTTGACTCACCAGCCTTGGAAGAAGGTCCAGGTGAGCTCCCTCGTGGTGAGCCTTTAGATAGTGCTGTGAATGAAACTGCACCACCCAGCTAAAAGAACTGGAGTAAATAGATGGAGAATGGAGAAACTGAGGCAACCTAAGTAACTGGGCTGCAGTCACGTGGCGTGTCTGACATGTGGAGTCCCAAATCCATTGCAAGGGTCCGGTCTGCCCAGAATAGGGATCTCAACTCCCAGATACTTACTCCAGCCCCCTCCTCTGTTGCTGAAACCTTGAGAGAGGTTTCAAAGCATCGTCTGCTGAAGAATCACAGGCTGGTCCATAGCCAGGTCCCAACTGGGGACCCGGCCCGCTTTCCTCATCTTCCTAAGTCCATGAAAGCACTGATAAACCTCTCAATATAGGGCATTTTTAAGAGAAACTATTCTGTTATCTTAGATTCAAGCCAGCCCAGCAGCTTCCTCTAGTCCTTTACCTTGGGTATGCCCCAAGGAAAGGCCCCTTGCTTCGTAAGTTATTGCTTATAAAACTACTCTTGCATTTGACCTCTCTGTTTTCATGCCAGCAAGGATGCCCCTGTTCCCTGGAGGCAACAGCAATCAGCCTCCAGTACCCTCCACCTACGGGAACCACTTGCTCGATATCAATATAGATATCAATATATACATGCATGTTTGCGTGCGTGCGTGTATTTTTATGTATATATGTAGAATCAATAAAAATTAACATTTAAGGAGCTGTAATATAATCTGCGTCATTGTCAGGAAAGGCAGCAAGTGTTAAAAGCTTAATGGATGGTGGAGGAATGGATTTAAGTGAGTTGTTTGCAGACTTCAGCATGCAGGACGAGAGGGAAATCAAGGAGAGAGAGAACAGGAATGTAGAGGGATTTGGAGACGCTGCCTCTGGAGCTGGTAATGAATAAGAATGAAGAGGCTGAAACACCGGGCTGCCTCCAGAACACGGCCCTGGCACGCGCTCTGGCACCCGCTTTAATTTTATGCTGTAGTTACCTGTTCCGACCTCAAATAAAACAACGATTCTGATGGGAATGTTGAATTAAATCAGCTGCTTGGCTCCCTGGGACGGGTGCTTGCCTCCTCCTGCTTTTCTTACCCTGGAGAACTTAAACAGAGCAATTTAAACCTTTGCAGCAAATCTGGGAACCGGAGCAGGTTCCCTGGGGAGGAGCTGAAGGATGCCAGACACGGATGGTGTGGGGAGGAACGCGCGGGGGGCTGAGCACGCTGCTGTCTGGCAGGATTAGGCTTTTTGCAGCATCTCAGCCACCACACACGCTCCTTTTTTTTTGGCCATAAAGTGCAGCGTGGGATTTCAGGAGGCTCCTGCCCCTGGAAGAGGCAGGGAAGGACCCAGGGAGCTGGATGCTCGTGGGCCAGCGGAGGACAGGACCCACACGGGTGGGTGGCCCTGGGAGATGGTGCTCTGTGGGGAGGAAGGGACAGTGGAAACTCAGCTGCTGGAGGCCTTTTGCACTGCTCTACCCCAAATCCACCAAAGGGAGCCTGCAGAGAGCGGTGCACGCCTCTTCACAGCCTCTGGGAGGTTCTATCCTGCCCAGGGTCTGTGCTTCCAAACCCAGCCCAGGAGCTGGGGATTGCTGTAGGACTGGGGACGTGGACAGGCCCGCGGTGGCTGCAGGTTGTTGTGACATTGCTATGGGGTTCCATGAAGATGTGGTTGTGTTGATGTGGTTGTTTAATGTTTCTGTTTAGTGTCAGAAGGGAGGAGAGGTGGCAGCAGGCATGATTTTTCTGAGGATGATCCATTTAGAGAGCAATGGCTCGTCCAATCCGGTCCTTTGGGAAAACCCTGGGGGACAGCGTGCAGCCACAAATATTATCGAGACTTTTAACTGTGACACCAGCTTCCATCCATCACGGTCTGCCTTCCCTGTCCGCTGCGCCTCCTTCTCCTCCCCCAGACATTTCTCTGTGCAAACTCAACTGACACTCAAAAGGTCCCTTTGCACCTGTTGTTCGACACGGTCCAGGGTTTGTCCTCCCCACGCTGCCGGTGTGGGAAGGGTTAAAGCCTGCCTCCCCCAGAGGCTACGCTTCACTTGATAATATCATCAGCTTGTGACAGTGTTAATGCAGGGATCAGGTGCACCAGGCGGCCTGCATTACCCTGGAGAGAGATGAGTTGTGTCCGGAAGAGCCAGAACTGGATACGTGGCATAATTGCACCAGGGCTTGATGACGCCTTCCTGACCCCTTCCCTCTTAATAAACCATTAGCCACCCCTCTGAAGACAAGCATCCTCTTGCCTCTTGTTGCATGAACCTCTCCTTCTCCTCCGTGGCCACATCTGACCGTGTCCGCCTGCCTCTGTGATGCTCCCTGGCCAGGATGGTGGTCCCTCCATCCTGGGAAATGCAGCATCTCCCGGACGGTTCCTCTGCTGCAGAGGTGGGAGCGGTGCTAAGCCAGTGTCACCCTTCCCACTGCCCCAGCCACACCGCTCAGCCCTCCTGCGCCGTCTCCCTGCCACCCTCCTGCCTATTTAACGCACTGGGAAATTTTTCAATATATATTCAAATCACTGCAGCTCCCTGGGAGCTGAAGGCTGCCATCCACTGCTTACTCCTCCCAGTCAACCCAGTGCTCCCAAGCCAGGGAGTGGATTGCTGGGGCAGGGCAACTCGCTGCTGGGACCTGCTGGTCTCCCCAGTGCCGAATGCTGGGTGAAGGCACCGTGTGTGTCTTCCATCCAGCCCTGCTCACCCAGGTTGGAAGATGCATATCGACGATGGTGAGTCCTGGCATGCCTTCGGGAGCTGAACAAGGCTGAGTTCACCGAGGCAGAAGGCAGGACGGGGTTGGGGAGCGGTGGGAGATGGGGAGCAGCGCTCGCTCCTCTTGGGCTCAGCCGTGCAGCTGAGACGCAGCAGTTCTGCCCATCTCCTACTTGGTATTTCCAGAACCACCTGCAACCCCCGCATACACAGTGTGAGAGATGGCCCCGGTGCTGCCCCAGGGCCTGAGCCTGTGGCAGGCACAACCGCGAGCCTCCTGCGGAGACCTACCGGCATCGCTGCCGGAGGGATGCTGCTCCGTTAGCCGGAGAGCGGGAAAAGCGCAGCAGCAGCAGTGCGGGTCCCCAGTGCAGGTGGGAATGGTTTCCCAGTTGGAACTGGGGCAGCTCTGGATCATTCACAACAGAAGCCTTGTGCCCACCCTGTGAAACCCTGCAGAGGTTTGGAGGCCAGGGAGAGGACAGAGCAGGGCAGCAGAGAGGCAGGAGAGGCCATTTCTGCAAAGCCCTGCATTTAAACAAACAAGTGGCCAGCAAAAAGGGATGGGTTTGGAGACTTCCATCTTCCCGTTGCATTTTCCATGTGTGCCTGAGTACTCAAACCAGATCAGCACAAGGAGTTAGTCCCTATCTTTCTTCTGCTCCATTTTGCCAATAAACCTATCTATGATCGCTGTGCTGGGCAGCATCCTTCAGCGAGGCTCGGTCAAACTTTTGCAGCAGAAAGTTATCTTCTCCGGTTGTTATTGGTTATTAGCATTCCACTGGGGCCAGGAGCAGGTTTGCTGCAAGGCATGGTGAGATACCTCCCTTCCCTTGCCTCAAACTGGAGTTATCGAAGGAAGAATGAGCTTTTCCACCCAGGGCTGTGCCACATGATTTAAATATCCAAGGTGGCAGAGCCTGTGCAGTAAGTGCCTGTGATGGCCCCGCGAGGTCTCCTGCCCTCTCCAGCTGTTGGCTTTGCCTCATGCACCCCTTGCGAGCTGGTGGTAATTAGGATACTGCGGCTTCCCCTCCTCTCCTTCCTCTGTGTGTCACTAGGATTTTACTCACCAACTTTCTCCTCCTTATCCGGACTTCCCATTGCTCCGTTCCCATTCCTTATCTTCTCACCATCGGTCCCTGGGTTTGGGTGATGTTTCCTTGGTCTGGGGTCCTGAGAAGCTCCTGTTGATGTGCAGTTCCCCTCATGCCCGGCTGGCAGGTGCCATCCCCACCTCCCACGCTCACATCCCTGCTGCCATTGCTCCTGCTCCTCAGCTACTGTCTGGTTCAGCAGAGAAACCAAGTCCCTTCTCTGTCCTCTCTGGAGACAGTGACTGGTCACACACTGGGCTGACCTCCCCCTCTCAAAGCAGCTGGTGACACTGTGACAGAGGGTTAGAAAATAAAAGTTGAGGGGCAGGAATGGAGCTTCCAAGCCTGGGAGTTGCTTCCCATTCCAGCCAGGCTGCCCTGCCAGCCAAACTCAAGTTATTGCAGCTTCATGGCTCTTTTCACCCCTGCCAGTTAATATAGACATATCCCACTTCCACTGACGTGAGGGCATTTTCACACAGAGAGATGGATTTTAAATGAGAGCGATGTGTCTGCTGGGTCTCCCCTTTTCTTGCTGTGCTGCCGCTCCCGGAACGTGATCTCCGCACAAGCATGTCTTATTTTTATCATCCGTTTGCCACCATCTTTCCCCTTCGTGATTTGTTTACAAACCAACACAGAAAACTCAAGCTCCTATTTTTTTAATTAAAGTTTCTACTTTTTCACCTAGAAAAATGTAGGTAGGAAGGAGGGCAGGGCTTTGTGCATACTCTCAGCATCCCAAAGAGCCTCCAGAAGCAGCTTAAACCTCTCCGGTCCCTGATGAGCCCATCACCCTGCCTGCTCCCTTCCCTGCCCGAGCAGCCCTTGGTGCCCTGGTTCCCACACTCCCCAACACCTCCGCATCCTTCAAGGCTCCTGGTTCCCGTTTCGCCCCCCCTAACTCCCGGCTTCTCCAGGCACCGCTCTCAGACAGCTGTGATGTATCGGTGACAAGCTCCCTTTGTGTCCTGCTCTTGCACAACAATAGATACTCCTGTCTGTTTATACAAGTTTGAGTTTGTCCCTATAAATACGGTGTGGAAGAAACAGTAGACTATAGATTGCACGCTGACAGCTGAAAGATTAAGGGAATCCATTAAATAAACCAACTGCCTGGAAATCTTATGCAGAACGTACACCTGAAAGCTATTATTGCTGTCCTGTCATACTACTTTATCTCTTTATTTAGGACCCTTTTTGTTTGGTTGAGGGTTTGCCTTTTTTTTTTTTTTTCCCCCTCTAATAATGTAAACTTGTTCTGGAGTAACAGAGGAGCCCTTGATTAAGTATCTAAGTATTTTCTGCTGAAGAATTTATGAACTCTGAGCCAGCGCTGTCCTTGCCAGATCCCATGGAGTGTGAGGGGAGGGGGCACTTGCCTGTCTCTGGGTTTGTGCTGTGAATGGCCTTGGATCGGGTTTCCTTGCAATGAACTGTTTGCATTGCTCTCAGGGGCGACTCCGTCTCACTTAAATATCTGGCTGCACTTAACCTTTTTTCACCTGAATTCTCTCCATCACTCCAGCACTCCCTGCCCCTACCTCTCCCGCCAGCTCCCCGCTTTACAATAGCAGCCCACCCTCAAGTTTACAAGTGCAGGCGGTCGCTTGCCTCTCCCGGA
>VYZM01020548.1:289973-301616 GCA_013398915.1 Dromas ardeola
AAATTAAAAAAAAGGACGTTCGATTTAAAAAACAACAGCTTTGAAATGTGAGCTGGGCTTGGGCACCGCACGGTGGGTTGCTGCCGAGCGGCCTCGCCGAGCTCCCGGCGTTTCCCCCCGGTTCCCCCCCGGCCACCGCCGGCCCCGCTGCCCCGCCGAGAAACCAGAAAGGCTTTTGTCTTCCCAGCACGCCGGGGCCGGGCGACGGAGGACCGCTTCCCGGAGAGAAGGCAGCTTGTTTGCAAGAAAAAGGGGAGTTTTCTTTGGCTTTTTTTTGAAAAATAATCTGCCATTATTTTTTTTTTTTATCTCTGCATAAATGCTGCAATTCTTTGTGGGATTTTTTTTTTCCCCCTCCCTCTGCTAACAAATGCTTCAGTGTCTTTACCAGGATAAAAAGGTGGGGGAGGGAGAGGCACAAACCCCTCCTCCCCAAACCCAACCAGCAACATATTTGCACTATTTAATTTAATAGGGAATTAATACCATTAGCGGATTAAATATGCCAGCAGCCCTAGCACTCAGCATTCATTCCGGGGAAGCAGACGGGTGTGTGCGCATCTATTACTCGCTGACAATAAAGTAGGAACGAGCCAGGCTGGGCAAAGCGACATGCAGTGGCATGGTGGCATCCCGTGTCCTCCTGCAACTCTGAGTTGTGCAGGGATGCCCGCGGTCCATGGACAAGGTCAAACCAGTGTGCACCTGGCTGGTGTCCTACCAGGGTGGCCATAGGGCAGAGGCTGGATGGAGAGTGGGGAGAAATGGCTTTTGGTGCGTTGCTTTTGCCAAGCCTCGGTTTCCCCATCTGTAAGATGGGCACAAAGATATTGGTCCAGCACCTGCTGAAATCTCCTGATGAGAATTGCTCCAGGATAGAACAAGATAGCAATGATGTTATCCGTAAGAGCTCACTGAGCAGTGGGCATGTGCTGGAATAGGGGACTGTGGAGGAACGAGGGGACTCTCACTCCCATGAGCAGTGCCGGCGATGATGCCCCATCCAGGTGACCATGGCAGCAGTGTGACCATGCCTCAGTAATGCCACTACGTGTCTCCCAGGCAGCGGGATGCAGCTTTTTCTCCACAGTTGCTGCCTTCACTGACCCTTACCACTCATTTTCTCGTGATGAACTCAAGCTTCTCACAACCTGTCCCCTCATCAGTGGTGGAAAACACAACTGCTTGCCCTCCTCTGCTCACTTCTTTCTCTACAGCCATAGCCAAGTGTGAGGCATCTTCTCATCCTCCCTGCGGCAGGTCCTCCCCTTCGCCCTTGCAGTGGCAAAGGGCTCTCAGCTCCTGCCTCCAGCAGCCCCCATGCCAGACCGGAGGAACAGGAGAAACCAGAGGCACTTTAAGGAAGATGTCATAAGGAGAAGTGGGATTGCGTGGAAAAAGTAGTCAAAGGGTAATTCTGTGCATCAGAAAGTGTCCCTGTGTGCAGGTGCTGCTCGGGGGCTGCACCAGGGAGCGATGGGGCACAACACAAGACAAGAGGACACGGGAGGGACGGGGAGGCTGCAGAAGAAGGATGAGCAGGAGGTGACGTGAAAGCAGCGTAGCGTGAGCAGGAGACTTTGAAGCAGAGGGAGGGAGAAAGGAAGGGAAAGAGGCCAACAGAAGCGTCACTGAGGCCGGTCAAACATTTCATTTTTGGCAGCTTTGCTCCAAAATGTTCAAGGAGCCAAAAGAAAAAGAAATAAAGAGAAACCACTTCAATAAACACTAAAAATTACAAGAGCCTTTTATTTTAATATGATTTGCACAGTATTTTTGTTAGCGATTGACAGGGTTCCCTCCCTCTCTGGCGAGGCACCTGGGAGGAGAGGAGGGATGAATAGAGGAAGGACTAAATGAACAATGGGGGGATGCTGGCCCGCGCCGCTGGCAGCGCTCCACTGGCTCCAGTGGGCTGAGCCGGCAGAGGATTTGGCCCATTGCTGACAGTCTGCAGAGAGATGAAGGAGCAGAGCAGAGCACGGGGGGCATTTGATGTTCCTGTCTGGGGAAGAGTCCCTTTGCTGCGTGCATTGTGACATCTCCGCAACCCCAATCCCGTATCACGGCCTCTTAGCGTGACGCCAGGGAAAGAGCATCCTCTGGTACCTCTTGGTTTCCATCTAAATGTGGAAGAGAAGGGTGAAACTGTCTGGCCTCCACCAGACATAGCAACACATGGGCCATGGTGGTGCCTGGCACTCTCAGGCCACCCACAGCTGTGACCTCAAGTTTGGGGGTTTCTCCCCATGGAGCCACCAGCCCACCAAAGTCCTTGCCCTCAAAGGGGTGATGAGGGTGGTGAGGCACTGGCCCGGGTTGCCCAGAGGGGTGGTAGATGTCCTATCCCTGGAAACATTCAAGACCAGGTTAGACGGGGTTCTGAGCAACCTGATCTAGTTGAAGATGTCCCTGCTCATGGCAGGGGGGTTGGACTAGATGGCCTTTAAGGGTCCCTTCCAACCCAAACCATTCTATGATTCTATGAAAGCTGCCCAGTAGACAAATTCCTGCAAGCATCGGTGATCTCCCAGACCTGCAGATCCTGACTACAAGAGACGTTTCATACCTGGCTGCTTCCCTCCAGGATGGCTTGCTCCCCATGCACAGCCTGCCCGCAGGAGGGATGCAGAACTCCCGGCGATGGGTGCTGAGGACGGAGAGCTCAGCGCAGCCAACAGCACCCTGTCACCTCCGGCGCCGCAGCAGGGAGCCACATGCACCTCTCCCGCCTGCATCCCCCTTCCTGCAGTCCTCGGCCATCCTGTTTTACATTATGTACATTAACTTTTGGACTCTTAATCCCCTCCATTGAATAAATCACTCCTGCTAGCCTGATAACTTTTCTTCCCCTTAAGCTATCATCCTGGTCTTTCATTCCGTGCAGGATTTGAGACTCTCCCTGCTGTCTGCAATCAAGCTGCATTCTTTCAGCAATTATTTTGTGTCGCTGCTCTCTCCTCTAAAATTTCTGGGGCTAGCATCTTTTTTTCGCGTGCAGGCTTCCTGTTGCTGCTTATCTCCAAGCGCCTCCAGCCAAGAGGTCCTTTCATTCCACCTCCGCTGTCTGACACTAGCCCTGGATATGGAACTTGGTCAAAAATGCTTTCTCAACACATGTTTGTCAGGACGGAGGGCTTGCATCTGTGCTTGGCAGTGCAGTGTCATGTTCCCTGTCAGTGGGGGGACATCGGGGGAGCAGGGCTGAGCTAATGGACTGGATCAGGTTCTCTTTGCTGACAAAGATAACAGAAGGAAGCTGTACGTGTGTGAGAGAGGGATGGTGGGGGGGGACAGAAGGCAGAGGGGCTGACTGCTGGGGGAATTCAATAGGGGAAGGGCAAAGAGGCACAAAGGAGCCCTTGCTACCCCAGGCTGTAGGACTAAGGACAAACTTGCTGCAATTCCTTGGACCACATCCTGCTGTGGTGAGCAGCCGCACCGTGCAGTTCAACCCCATGGTGGGGGAACATGACACTTGCATGGCTTGCAGCATGGGAGATCATAGAATCATAGAATCATAGAATGTGGAATCATAGAATTTGTTGGGTTGGAAGGGACCTTTAAAGGTCATTTAGTCCAACCCCCCTGCAGTAAGCAGGGGCATCTTTAAGATAATTGCCTTTCCTCTCCTAATGGAGCGGAGTCAGGAGGAGAGAGGACCACAGCTCGCTCTCCCTGACCCGGCTGACAGGCCGAGGGATGCCATAAATGTGGTTGTTCCGGAGCCTGCGCCGGCGTGACACCCAGGTTGGGTGATGGAGACCTGGAAGGTGCTGGCTGCGTCGCTTCTGGAGTGCAGACCACAGCAGGAGTGATCAGATGTCATGATACAGGGAATAAGGTGATTTACTCAGAGGTCAGGGAAGAAGTCATCCTCCACGCTGCATGATTTATCTATTTATTTATTGCATGCTTCAAAGTGCTGGGCAAGGCTCCTGCGGGGCCTCGGCAGGAGCTGCTGGGGCCAGGGGGCTGATGTGGTGGGGCAGAACCTGTGCCCGCTCAGCCCATCCATCCCCTCTGCCATGTGCCTGTCACCATGGCGCTCGCCCAACCACTCTCCATGGTGAGACATTCTGAATATGACGCTGGTTTTAAAAAAAAATAGTAAACTCAAAGGACAAAATCTTCCATTTTCCTTTGTTTTTGTTTTGGGGTTGGATCCATCTTCTCTCTCGGAAGGAATTTTGATAGCAATCATCTTCATAAGCCACCCACGGTGCTGGTTCCCCTTTCCAGGCAGATGCTCGCAGAGATGGACCCTCTCAAGCACATGCTCTGCAACTACTCAAACCGCAACACTGGCTTGGGGTTGGTTTTTTTGCTCTTCCAGATGGTGGTGAAGGAAGAGGGAGGCAAAGTTTACACTGATTTGTTATTTTGAATACTGGGTGAATGGTTAGATGCCAATGGGGATGAGCAGATGGGCATCAGCCAATGGGGATGCCAATGGGGATGGGCATCAGCAGATGCGGGCAGGTCATAGGGTGCAGGTGGGTCTGGTTTCTGCTGCTGGGATGGTGTGGAAGAGCATGGAGGGACCATCCCCATGACGTTAGCAGCTGTCTTGCAAGGATTAATCATACAGTGAAGTTGATTCTACTTCCAGGAACTGGTACAGAGAGGAGGGAGCTGGTCGGGGGGAGGAAGAGATGTCTCAGGGAGGGCTGGAGGGACACCAGCAGCCCCCCAGCCCTGTGCACCAGCCACTGCTCCCAGGAGCAGGTCTAAAGCACCTTGAACTTCGGGCTGGAGCAAGAGGCTGGGGCATGAAACAGCGAAGGCTAAGTGCAATGAAGATGTCCTGATGATCGGAGCTAGATGATTAGTCTCTGGGCTCATACTACATTTCCTAAGGGAGGATTTCTAGGGAAAAGCTACAAACTTGAAGGGGTTTTGGCTGGTGCTGAGCGGCCCCATGCAGTGCAGCCTGCCAGACACCCAGCTTGGGGAGCACAAACAGCAATCGATGCTATGCAGGAGTGAGGAGATGAAGTTCAGGTCCTGACCGGAGGGCAGGAGACCAAGCGAGGATAAGAAGGCGCTGGACTCTGCCCACCTCACGGCTGTGGCTCATTAAAGGATAAACCGAGATTTGTGCCTCCTTCCAAGAAGGGCGGGGGGGGGGGATCTCACCCTGGCTAGGGGCTCACTCAGTAAAGGCTGTAGTTAAATCCTGAAGGGTTTGCCCAGGGTGCACGCCATGGAAATGCTTGGCCACGTTGTGTCCAGGCTGGGTGGCACCTGGCAGGGTCCTGCAGCCCCAGCTGAGCTGGCTATGAGGAGCCCAGGCTCAGCACAACCACCCCTTAAATCAATCCCAGTGGAATGCAGTGATTAGCAGGTTTGGTCCTTGAACAAACCTGCCTCTCCCAAACTACAGGGCACAGGAGTTAAATGCAGGAGGATGAAAATCTCTTTTGGAAAAAGCACCTGGCAGCGGAGTGAACCCACTCTCCGGCAGATTTACTGTGCGCGGTGGTTATTTGTTTAAGATGTGTCCTGAGTGCTCCCCCCGTATTGTGAAGCCCACTTAAGGAAGCACTTCACCTGAAGCAGTAAGTGGTTACCACCGTGCGCAGTGTTCCTCGGGCAAGCGTCCCTCTCCCTTTCCCTCTCACACAGCCTCACACACGCATACGGCTGGGTAATGCATCCATTAAATTCAGCCACATTCCTGAGACTACAAAGATAACAAGAAGTATATAAAAAAAGGAGCCCTTTTGTTCAACCATTTCTCTGCTGCGGTGTGTGAATAAAACCATCTCAGACAAGTGCCTGACAGCAGAATTAAACCTGAAAGGAGGAAAAACATTTCCCATGAGCTCTCAGGCTCCCAGTTTTGTGCCTCGACAAATGCTGTGTAACACCCATGCCGGGTGCTCTGGTGCCTCTGCTGCTCTCGGGCAGCCATCTGCTGTCACCATGTGTTTCGACGTCCCAGCTCCCTGTCTCTCCGGAGGGGTACGGATGGGACTATGGGAGCGTTAGGAGCTGCACAACTGTCCTGTCCAGGCATGTCATGCCTGCGAGGATGTCCAAGCCCTGTGCTGGCTCCAGGGTCTGCAGAAAACCGCCGCACTGGGGTAATTAGCTGAGGCGAGCATGTGACACAAATTTGGTTCTGTCTCATCAAGTTAAGGGAAACTTTTCAGCTCGCCTGGTGGGGGTTTGGCCTTTGAACCAAAGCTCTTCCCTGGAGCTCCAGCCCCGGGATGCCGACGATGCAGTGGAGCTGGAGCCATACCTGCATCCCCATGGGGCCAACCTGCTGCTCTCCCCATCACCCACCGCCCCATGGCAGCATGGCCAGGCAGGATTTGTCTGGGTGTGGGAGCCTGACCGTCCATCCCTGGAAGCTGGGAGGAGTTTGGCCACCGCAGCCTTTACCTGGTGGCTTTCATCTGCCCACTGTGGGCAGCGGGTCCAGGAGCTGCCTGCCTGCCTGGAAATGTTTGGGTTGCACCGAAGAAGGCAGGAGCTGCAGAGGATTCTCCTCTTGCCCTGCTGCCAGCGCCGGTCCAAGCCACTGCTCCTGCTCCTAGGGATGCTGTTTTGGATCTGGGGATGTTTAAATAACTCCATAAAGTGCTTTTATCGAGGCCTGCAGCCCCAGGACCTGGCAGGGGACAGCTTGGGGTGATGTGGCATCTCGCTGAGAGATGGCATGTGTGGCCACGCTGGGCACGGGTGGCAGCGACTCACCCTCCTGCTCCCAGCACCGGTGCAGGCACCGCGCTCCCATCGCAGGTTCTCTTGGCCGTGCCAGTCCCTACCGAGCCAGCGACCCAGGCTTTCAGCAGCCAGCCCCCAGCCAAACCCCGCTGACACTGTCTATGTTGTTCCTTATGGTAATGGTGCAGAAAAATCCCTACAGAAAGCAGGTAAGATATGAGCTTTCCCTACTGGACTTTTAAATAAACAACTGCAGGGATCCAGGGCCGGGAGTGGGAACAAAAGTAAAGGGAAGTTGGAATGAAATCCTCCTCTTCTCTCCATCCTCCTCTGCTTTTTTTCACTGATGACATTTACTCTGCTTAATAAAAGGAGAATTTATGTTTGACTCCCCTAATGGTGCCTTTTAATCTCCGAGACCTCGATACTTCAGGACTGCGTGTGCCCAAAAAAAGCGAGTTTCAGACCCAGGCGGGGGGAGAAGGGGGCAGGAGGATTTGGGGGGGGGATTGGGGCTGTGAAGCCCAACATTTCAAATGGCTTTAGGAGGTTTCTTAACCCCTTGCAGAAAGTGGCCTGCACTGCTAATTACAAAGGCCTGGGAGGGCTCAGCACATCGTGGGGATTTCTGCGTTTGAGCATCACGGATGGCTTCAGAGAGCTGCTACTGCTGAGGGATGGCTGGGGCCGCCCCGCAGCCTCTCTGCAAAGCGGTTATCGCTTCTGGAAGGAGGAAGCGACAGAAGCCCCTGGAAATAAAACATTGAAGTTTCCATTAGCGACATCTCTGAGTTAGCCGGTGCTGATCGGCTCCAGATGGGATGTCAGGCTCCGATTATTGCTTCTCACCCAGGGGAGAGTGAGGGGCTGGGGGGCTGTGCTGGAGGTGGTCTCTGGGCTTGCGGGGAGCCTGGACTGTGGCAGTGGATAAAGGGGTGCTGCAGGTGGAGGGCAGGCAGATGGTGGTGGGATGGTAGGGTGGTGGGACAATGAGATGGTGGGACAGTGGGGTAGCAGGATGGTGGAGTGCTGGGAAAATGCAGTGGTTAGACAGTGGGATGGTGGGGTGATGGGATGGTGGCATGGTGGGCAGGGAGTCCATCTGCAGCCCCCAAGGTGCCTGCAAAAGCCGGGTGATGGGAGCAAGGAGAAGGGCAGAGCCAGGTGGCAGAGCAGCCTGCCAGCCCTCCCATGGGACTCTCCACAGCTTTCTCTAAGTAAAAAATAAAGAAAACACTCAATTTGCTGATGGTGACAGTACCAGGCATGCAAATCTATTCCTGTTTTAAAGATTAATAAATAGGGCAAGAAGGGGATTATCAGCCTGTGAACATACTGTGATGCAAGACCAGTCTGCAACTCCTGCCGGCACCTCCCCGTTCCCACCAGCCCGTCCCCTGCAGGGGGGTCTCCGCGGAGCTACGTTTCAGCCCAAGACTTGCTCTCCTCCCACCTTGCCCCTGGACGAGGCCATGGGGTGGGCTGGCAGCCGCCGGCGCTGGGGGGGTCCCAGTTCCAGGGGCGCCGGGACACATCCCGCTGGGACCCACATGGCTCCAGGGCTCCCTGCTCCCCCCCTGATTAATGGCTCCTTACGCAGAGCCGCAGCTCCCTGTGGAAAAGAGAGTTTCCGTTTACCCAATTAGAGCTAAAGACGTTATCTCATTTATTCTGGAGGCGGCAACATGTAAGAATTAATTTTTTGGGGTATTTCCCGGGACATTTTTCTCCCAAGGTTGCTTTTGGAGCTGCTCTTGTCAGCCAGGACGTATGGTCTCCGGCGCACATTGCTTTCGAGGCGAGCGAGCAGGTCTGGCATCTCTTGTGTAGGTCCCACGCATGGTGTTTTCTTTGGCTCTGCAAACCATCCCTTTCAAGTGGATCACGGCTGAAGAATGACAGGGGTCCGGTGACAAATTTTAAACATTATTTAGAAATCAGGGCAGAAAGCAAAGAGGTCAGGCCCTAATGCCGGCGATGAGGGAAGCAGTGAGAGGCGGGGGGGACTGTGCATGTTTCTTCTCACATGTGCTCAGGGGCTGAAAACCGGGAAGAAAAATTGCACCCAAGTTCCTCAACTCCCTCCAGAGCCTCTAATGGAGTAAATTAATGAGCTGGAACGTCACGCCGGAGACGGGCTGGGGGGGACCCGACAGTGCCAGTGGCAGCGGGGTGATGAGTTGTGGTCACCTTTGGAGGGACGGGCTGGCATTTGGGAGATGGGGGTGCACACATACCATCTGTGCCCAGCCCTGTGCATGGTGCCAAGGGGATTTTACTGGCTCCTGCCTTCTCACCCTGCCCGATCTGCTGCCAGGGGGGTGTGAAGTGGGCAGGAAAGGGGTGAAGGGGCTGTTACTGAAGCTGCAAACCTGCTCGTGGGTGGGAGATGGGAAGGAGCACGAGGTCTGAGCACGCAAGGAATGGCTCAGCTCCACAGCCTCCACTAAGTCTCACTTCAGCTGCTTTTCCCCCAGCCTACCCCAATTGCAGGGGAGGGTACGGCAAAGGGCTGCCAAGATGATTAGGGGACTGTAACATCTCTCTTATGAAAAAAGGCTGAGGGATTTGGGTCTTTTTAGTCTGGAAAAAAGATGACCGAGGGGGGATCTTATAAATACTTAAAGGGTGGGTGTCAGGAGGATGGGGCCAGGCTCTTTTCAGTGGCGCCCAGTGACAGGACAAGAGGTAATGGGCACACACTTGAACATAGGAAGTTCCATCTCAACATGAGGAGGACCTTCTTTCCTGTGAGGGTGACAGAGCCCTGGCACAGGCTGCCCAGAGAGGTGGTGGAGTCTCCGTCTCTGGAAACATTCCAAACCCACCTGGACGTGTTCCTGTGCCACCTGCTCTAAGGTGACCCTGCCCTGGCAGGGGTTGGGCTGGATGATCTCCAGAGGTCCCTTCCAACCCCTACCATTCTGTGATTCTGTGTAACTTTTGGGGCTTGTCATGACATACCCTCAGCTGGCAGCATACTCCTGGCCGGACTTCCCTGCCTTGCTTCAGCTGCACCCCCTGGCACTGGGTACATCCACACAAAGGACCACTCATCCCAGGCTGCCAGCACCCATCCTGACCCTCAGCACCGTCTACGTGCTTTAAACAACTCCACTGACCAGGGATATGCAACTCCAAAAAAAGCCCCGCTGGCTATATGCAACCCCATCAGAAGCCTGGGCAGAGATGGAGCACACATTGCACGTGGCTTTTGCACAGGGTGCAAGTGCTCTGTGGCTGGAAGCAGGGCCATGAAGTTGACCCATTGTCCCCAGTCCGTTGCAGCCCCATGCCAGCGGCCGTGTTGGCAGAAAGGGTGCAGGGATTTGAGGTCAGCAGCACAGTGTGACACAGCGTTGGGTGCCACCACTGGCCCCCCTGCACAGGACATCTCCATAGGGCTGCCCTATCATTGCAAAAGGTCAGAAGAGTTTGGGGGAGTTATCGGCCAAGTAAAAAATAAAACAGGCTGGATCACTATCAAATTTTTGTTTGCTTGTTTTTTTTTTCCTGCTTGTGTTTTCCAGCTATTTCATCCTTTTCAACTGTTTTTCTTCCTTCTGAGATGTGCCCTGAAATTTTTCTTGAGAAGTGTGACCTGCAAGGCAGCGTGCCCGAGGCTTCGCTCTGCCCGTGCAAGGCGAAATCTTCCAGGTTTTCTGAAATGCATATTTTTTTTTTTTTTTTCAGAAAGGGCAAATTAACCTGCCGGGACTCGTTTTTCCACTCTCATCTACCCTCCTTTTTTTTTGTTGTTGTTGTTTTTCTGGACATAGTCCCCTCTTGAAACTCCAGTTTCCGGCTGATTTTCCCTTCATTAAATTTCAAACGGGCCGGCTCTGTCCTTGCCTTCAGCAGGTGCCAGATCTGCTGAGCTGGCAGCGCGAGCATCGCTCTGCTGGGCAGAGCTCCCCGCCAGCAGCCTGCCTCGCTCCGCTGAGATGGTCCCCACAGCGGGAGGTGTCCCCGGAGCGTGGCCGTCCCCCTCACAGGAGCGTGCATCCCAAAGGACCCCCGGGGAAATGCATCCTCCTGGGATGAAAGTAACCTTCTCCCCCACAGCAGGAAGGCACTTCCCAGCTGGCGTAGTACAAACAGGGTGCCGACCCCAGGCTCCCCTCGTGCCACGGGGTGTCACATCGGTGTCACTGCTGCCAGGGCTCGACTGGCAGCAGCCAGGCAGGGTTCACCTTTGAAAGGGTTGCTAATAAATAACCAGCTCCAGCCTCTGCTCAGGCTCCTGGGAAAGTTAAACTCTGTGGTGCTGGGTGAACTAATTCCCCCTCTCCCAAACACAAGCTCCCCTCCCTGCTGCTTTCACCATCTTTCCTGCTTTTCATGACGTGCCCTTCTTTCAACCAACAAAACAAAAAACAACAAGAACTCCTCCCAAATCTAATGAACCGGTCTGCATCCAAGTGCCATGGTTTAGACTCACCCATGTTTCCATCCCTTTTGGCTTCGTCTCCCTTTTCTACCCACTGGGTACCAACCCAGCTGCCTCCTTGTCGGGTTCACCTCACCCAGGACCAGGGAGGGCTCCACTTTTCCTCCAGTACTGGCAACTGGAATTAAAAGTGTTTTTCTTGACATCTTTAATTCAGAGCATACAGACAAAGCCAGTCTGATGAGCCCAGATGAGGTATTCAAGAGGGCTCCGAGGATCCCAGTGAAAACACTGTGCTGAAAATTTCCATCCTCTCCACCTCCCGATGGAAAGATGAGAGGGGTAAAAAGGAGGTAGGTCGTTTCAGCTCCCCTTGAACAGAAGACTCTCGGAGAAGATCAGTGTTTCTAATGTCTTTTTTTCTGGCAAAATCCTGACCATAGTCCTTTCAATGTGCTTTCCTCCCTTACAGTGATGTGAAGAGAATAAACCTGCAAAAGCCAGTTACCGAGTATCCGTGCTTCTCCAGAAACACCAGCAGCATGGCTTGGCCCCCGCCCCCATTCCCCACCCAG
>VYZM01020548.1:301646-336036 GCA_013398915.1 Dromas ardeola
TCCTCCTCCCTGCACCCCCAACCTCCCTGCAGCTCACGTCTGATGGGGAAACTCCAGACCTGACAGCGATTCTAGGTGATGGTGGGGTGATGATTTGATCAGAGTGAATGAATGGCTTGGCAAAAGGTCACTTCAGGCTGGTTTGCATCATATGTACCAGTTGAGCATCCTCTCGTGCTGCTGGGGCAGGGGCTGTGGTACCCCAGGGGGAACCCCCAGGACAGGACCGAGCATCCACTTGCAGCCACAGCAGCGTGGGTACATGCACGGAGAAACGAACACACAGAACAAACCAGGAGCACGTCTGCACGCACAAATGCTTCCACAGACACATTTCGAGGTAATAATCCCCCCCCCCACTGTTTTCTTTCCTTGATCAAAGCCCAGACGTGAGGGAAGTCCATCTGTGAAAGATTGAGCCATGCGTTTTTCGCGAAGGTATATGGGCTGGCAGCGAAATTTCTCTGACAAGTCCAACAGGGAAAAATGGAGAAATGAAAGCCTTTAAGATGTGTGCATTTCCCAGATGACTGGTGATGTGTGTGGGTAACATATGGGCAGTCTGTGCCCACTGTCCCACAAAACATGCTGATTTTACACTTGGATTTCTCAGATTCCCTGACAGCTTTGCAGACCGACTCCGACAGCCTGATATTAAATGCCATTCGGTTGTATTGCTGCCTGTGCCTGGCACAGCACTGGGGAAGGGCAGGGGATGCCCGTAACAGTGGGGCTGCAGCCGCAGCCGGTGCACGGTGCGTGCTCGGACCAGGCGTCCGGCTTTCCAAGAGGTGTGGAAACGGGTAAGCAGATCGTCGCCAGCCACCAGGCATCAAACCCAGGCTTGAAACAGCTTGCAGGAATGTAAGTTTTGCCTCTTGCTGTCAAGTACTTCTATTTTTCATGAATTTTTGCAGCTCTTGCTGGGACTGAAATAGCACAAAAGTTGCCGCTTCCCCTCCGACTGCCAGCCTGGCTCTGTGGGTTGCCAGTCAGCTTCAGGACCAGAAGAGCTTGTTCTGTGCTGTGCTGCTCCCAGTCCCACCCTGGTGTTCGGTGCTGGGAGGGCTGGGGAATAAAGATATTGCCACATAGTAGGACGCGGGTGTCTTTTTGTCACCTGCTGAGCGGCTGGGAACCAGCCCTGACGTGCCCCGGGAACACCTCCATACGTCGTGCCTTGCTTTTTCTTTTTCCAGGATGACAAGACCAGGAAAATGCTGTTGCTGGGTCAGTCTGTGGGTCCCCTTCACCCACCCCAATCTGCCACACCGCCCAAGGGTCGATTCTGAGATAACACAGAAATCAGACAGAATAGGATGGGCTTCGCTCTTTCACCTTCTCATTGAGGGACTCCCTGAGCAGAGAGAGCATCCAGGCTGATGCACCCAACAGCCAGGGATGGACTTCTCTTCCATGAGTTTGTCTAGCACCTAGCTGGGCCTGTCTATAGCCCTGCCACAGCTAAACCCTGTGGCAATAAATCCCAAATGATAATCTTGCCTTTGTGATAAAAGCCAATTTATTAACCTTAATGAAGCTCAGGCTAACCTTAATGAAGCTCTAGGGAAACCTGGAGCTTCCAGCTCAGTCCTGACGGAGGGAAAAAGGTGAGTTTTGTGCAGGTCTCTTGCTGTCCTCGTACCTCATTCCTCTGCAAAACAAGGTTGCTTCTAACCCAGGAAAGGCATAATAGAGAAACAGAGCAGATGGGTTTTGTCCCCCTCCTTAAACCAGTTCTGTCCAGGGAACCACAAAAATACCTACGTAGAAACAGACTTCTTCGGTTACCCAGTGGAAGAGAGGCAAAGTAAAATGCAACAAATTGCCCAAACTCATATTCCAGTTCACGCACTAAGCCACGTTCAGCTCCCCGCAGCTGGCTGTGGCCTTGGGAAGAGCCATTGAGACCGAGTGCTCGCTCAGTGCCTGCTTGCTTTTAAAACCTTGGAGATTTGATTCAGGGCGTCTGAAGGGACTCGAGTGACAGATCACAGCGTCTCTCTGTTTAGCGATGCTCCTCGGTTGATGGGGTTTGTGATCTTCACCTCTGTGACCATAAAACATGCAGGTCTCGGAGGCATGAAGCAGTTCTGCCTGGTGATATCAAAGTTTGGCATGATCAAGGGAAGTGCTGATTCTCCTCCGATTGCTTGGGAGCACAGAAGCAAAAACCTTACAGTCAAATTACTACGAAAGTGTCTTACTGAGACACTCTCAAATGGTTCCCTTGAGTGCATCCATCAAAGGATGAAAATTTTGAGAATGGGGAAATAATAGTCGCATACTCTATTCTTACATTAACTCGCTAATTCTGGGTATTTGCAGGGCCCTAGGTGGAACTAATGCATGTTCTCCCTATATTTATTATTATCTGCATTGTTAAAATATGTACACTAATCCTGTGAGTAAGCCTAATTGGGGCTGGCTTTGAAAAGGTTCTGCTCAGCTGCAAGTCTCATTTGCTGGCGCAGTCGCTGTGATGGAGTGAGCAAACCAGGTAAAGCAGAGGGTGAGCGCAGCCGAGAGGCCTCTCAAGTGCACATTTCTCCACTCACACACCCAAGTGCCATTATAAATTTACAAATTTAACTTCTGGCTACCCACAGCTCGCTCTAAAAAGTCAGCGCTCCCATGGTTCAGTCTCCAAGGGGAGAGCCTTAGACCGTCCCATAGTGGTGCTGGACTCTATGCCTGGGGATGGAGCTGATGGACATGGCTGAACCATGTCACCTGCTTCCAGAAAGCTTCTCCCACTTTGCATCCCTCACCTGTCTGAGCTGCCGGCGGAGATGCTGAGTCTGGGAGAAGAGACGCTGCATTTCTGCAGGGAAGCAGTGACTGCACGTGATGCGAACGTATGAAAAGTGCTTTGGGGTCCTCCTGATGGGAAATGCAGCAGAAATGCAAACTGTTGCTATGAGTGTGATAGGAAGCTGGACATTTTCTCAGTTATCAGCATGCAATGTGTGCGGTGCAGCCCCATACTGTGTATTGAAACTCTATTTCTATATAGAAATATGTTTTTAATACTCCAGTGATGGCATCTAATATTCAATAATTATTGTGGCTCAGTTTTTAAGATGCACTTTAGATTTCCCAGACCGGTTATCGAATGTGAGTGAGATGCAAATTAAACATTAAAAACATATTTATGTAGGGGTTAGCAGCAGCTACATAATGTTACATACAGAGCAGGCCACAAGAATCAACTAGCCATCTGGGAGACCTCGGGGAGGATTTGTTGTAAAAGCAATTGGCACATCATTAGCCTAGAATGCAAATCCCGTTTGATGTGAAGGAAGTCCACGATCAGGCAGATTCTCCCTATGCTGGATCCTAAGGGCAGGTACCGTCTCTGAGCGGGACACGTGAAGTTGATGCTGAGAAGATAGAGCTGAGAAGTGGGACCGAGCTGTTGGCTGCCTTCTTGATAGGTGCAGAGACAGGTAAAACCTCGTTGGAGGGTCTGGTGGAGTTACTTAGCCCTGATGTTTCACCTTTGCCGCCAAGCTGCAATGTGCATTTCAGAGCTATAGAGAAGGCTGGAGGAGAAGTCAATGGGTGTAAGCTGGTGCATGAGGTAATCTGAATAATTCTGGTCTTCACGGAGCTCAGCATTAACAGTGGGCTTTGAACAGGTAGAATTTGGAAATTGAGGCCTAAATCTTGTGACTAGAGCCCACTGTTGAGCCATGAAGCCAAAACATGGGTGGACTGTGCTGGGCAGGAGAGCAGAGGCACAGCACCGGCCATGAGGGCACGTATCGCTCAACCTCTCACTCCCTAAAACCTTTCTTTCTCATGGCCCCTGAACTGTGCCCAGCTGCCCTGGGACTGCCTCTTCCGTGAAGGCACCCAGCATATCAGCCAATGCACTGGTTTCTCTGTTGGAGTTGTCTTCCAACTGACTGGTTCCTCTCCTAGAGTTATCTGCCAATGCACTGGTTCCCCTGCTGGAGTGCAAAACTGTTGGGGTAGGAAGGGGAAGGCGGGTGGCACCAGAAGATCGGTTTGAGCTCTTGGCTCTGGGAGCTCAGGGCCACCTCCGCAGGGACACAGAGCAAAACACAGCCCACCACACTCAGGATAGACATCCTGCAGGGCCGTCCTTACCTGTGTGGCAGGAGGAGGAAGAGCGGTTCAGTGAGGACAGATCTGCATAGATGTCCTTCCAACAGCATCACTGTAGGCTCGGAGGAGCCTTTCTAAAGAGAGCAGTAGGGGATGCGTATGGCGAGCTGTACCATCTGGTGGTTGCCCTCATCTCCCCAAGATGCAGACCCACAACAGACTTGGCATTCCCACCTTCTGGTCTGCCAACAGGATCCTGCTCCTTTGTGCAACATGACAGAGTTTTCTTCTTCCCTGGTCCCATTCATTTCCTCTGGCCACTGTGGCCTGACTGAAGGCTGATGCACAGAAATGACCCTGAGGATGGTCCAACCCATCTCTGCTGGGACCGGGAGCCTCTGGGGCTCAGCAGACCATGACTCATGGTGGAGACTTGGAAAGATGCCCTCCCCAGGAGCTGAACGCCAGCTGCAGCATGGCAGTACGGCGCTGCTCGGGGTTTCCTTTCACAAGTGGGAAACTTTCCTCAAGGCCAACATCTCGGCAGCTATGTATGCCGGAGCTGCTGAAATCTGCTGAGCGGGCACAGCCGGGAGGCCACGCAGGGTAGGGAGAAACCTCTCATCTGGCAGCACTTGTGCCTCAGGTGTGAGCTGAAGTCCTATTGATTTCTAATCAGTGAGCTCATATCCCTCGTGGCTGCAGTGGGAGAGGGTCAGCAGCGGAGAGGAGAGCGGAGGAAATCAGCAGTTCGGGTGGTCCCGGGGTGGGACTGATGGAGCCGCTGACAGAGGCTGAGTTATGGCTCCGCATGCGCAGCGCTCAGGAGATGGTTTCGGAGGGCTTGCGGAGCCTCGCTTATTATCTGGCTGAGTCCCGTTCTGGGGAAACCACCGAGAGAAGAACGTGTGAGCCATAAAACATGTTGTTGTCTTTTAATGAACGAGACTCACAGGGGACTAGGACTATTTTTTACTCCGTCGTTATTCTTTCCTCAGCTCAGAGAAAGTTGCTGAGTGTTGTGTCTGCCAACTGCAGACCAGATGCTACAGCAGACCCAGGCAGTCGTGTCCTGTCCAGCCTGGCCCAGACCAGCCTTGCCATGAAGTTCCCATCTGCTCCTACCCTGCCTCAGACCCACCAGTCAGGGCTGTGGTCACGCAGATGCAGGCAATGGCAAGACCAAACATCAGGGCTTTGATGTTCAAGAGATGTTCTCAGGAAAGCTGAGCTATAACATGCCCTGGCCCCATGAGGAACCTTATTAATGCTACTGCTGAAGGAAAAGTGGTAATTAATCCTGAAATCCAAGCTTTGGAGGTTTTTGGAAGAAAAGCCAGTATATGCTCGCTCTCCTGAGTGTAAGGAAAGTGAATTGCAAGGAAAGCGCGGGGATGTCATTGTTTTCTTCTTCATGCAAAGCTAATCTGCAAGACCCTTCTTGGATGCCTGTGGGAATGGGCACCTCACTAATGGCTCTGGGACTCAAGCACAGGAGGTGCAGGACCTTTCTGTAGGACCTGAAGAGCTCATACATCCCTTCTCATATTTCTCCTTTCAGTGACAGGGGCCTGCTCCAGAGCTTGAGGATCCTATGAGAAAATATGGAGGGAAGAAAAGACCTGAGTTAACATCTGGGACCTAAATGCCCTGGTAAACATTTGCTGAAATCTAACTCCAGACTAACTACCCTTTGAGTAGAGGCTGATGTGATGGCACACCTTGATTTTGTTTTTTGTAGGACAGTATGACGGGGATGATGCAGCCGTTGCATCTGAAGTCTCTTCTCTTTCACTTCCACTGCTGCAAAGCCCTTCTGGAGCTAGACGTGTCCCCTGAGGTGTGCTGTCTGGGGCTGGCGTCTGAGCCCAGGCTGCTGGGGAGGTTTCCTCTTTGGGGGGAAAGTGCCTGGAAGTCATCAAAGCATGACTGCTGGATGACGGTGCTGTGTTGAATGGGACCATTCGGTGCTCTGACTCCTCCCCATTGCCCACAGCAAAAACAGGGGCACTCAGGGTGCTTGCAGGGAGCACGGCATCACTGGTGTGGAAGGGCTTTAGGGTGGTGACTACTGGGATTTGCTGGGGATGCACGGCGTGGAGGGGATGCCACCCCTGCTGCCCTGCAGTGGGAGCGTGGCTCTTCTCTGCTCACGGCTCCTCTGAGCATCAATAGGTTCTGCTCTCCATCTTGTCCCTTTTCTTCTATATCCCACCACTCCGCTTGGGATCGACATTGGGAAACCCAGCTGAGCTGCACCTGTGGCCGGCAGGGATCAAGGGATGTGCAGGGCCCCTTCTCTGCCCGGCAGTGGGGACCTAAATCATAATGCTCCGTCCCCTCGACAGAGACAAATGACATTTTACAGCACAGGTGCTTTAAAAAAGAACAATAAATTGGAAGCTCTTTGCTGAGCTCAGACATAGGGCTAGGATCCCCTTTCAGAGAGTATTTTAGGACTGAAGGCACCACAGCTGTTTGTGGGCTAATCCCTCTGCCCTCCCCATCAACCTCGAAAAGGGACTTTGCAGACCCACTTCAACCGCAAATAAATCAGGAAATGGCACTTTGTCCTCTCCAGAAATAGGCTCTCCTCAACGCTTTGAAACCGGCATCTGAGACCAGCATCTGCTTAGGGGAAGACCCCGCTGCAGTCAGGCTGTGTTTGGCTCTTAGGGACCCGTGGGACACATGCCCGTCCCCAAAATCCCAAGGACATGGTGGGAGACCAGCGTCAGGTCCTCGCCATGCTAACCCCATCGGCAAAACTTCCGCTTGGCTTCCTGGGGTCAGAGCTGGGCTCCAGCAGGCTGGAGCATCGTCTCCTCGCTGCAAGAGGGGGCTTTTAGCCAAAATCGGGGCACAGAGCTGGCAGCGGAGCTGGGCACCACCAGCAGAGGAGGAAGGGGGTATTTGCCCACTGAGGCGAGGGGCTGGATCACCGTGCAGTGGAGGATTTACATCTTCTCCCTGAGTGAATCAGAGCAGCTCCCTCCAAGGCTCACAGCCCCGAAAAGGGCTGCCCTCACAAAAATGAGTGAGGGCGTGAGGAGGGTTTTCCCAGGGATTTAATACGGGCTGTTATTAGCTGAGCCTGGTCTTTGTGGTGGTCCAGGGCTAGGACCCAGGACAAGAGATGCCGCTGGACTCCCCAGGCTGCAGCTGCTCTCTGAATCCTTGGTGCCGGGACCCATTTGCTGCCGGTATTTTTTCTGCCCCTGATTATGGGCCTCTTTCCCCAGCTCGGGGACCGCAGCGGGGTGTGAATGGGAATAAAATGAGAACCAAAACTCTGTGACTAACACAAAACCGTCTGGGGTCAGAAGCTGCTGCTGGGAGGAGGAGATGCCATGCACTGCTCTCCTCCACAGAGTAATATTTTCAGCATATTTTAAGCATCATTAAACAGATAATTAAGCATTTTCTTGCAGTTTATACAACCCAATATTACCTATTTAAGGGGCGCCAGTGTTTTGTATATGACGAGGGGGGTGAGGCTCGCCGTGGTGGGATGCTTAGGGGCAGGCAGCGGCTGTGGCTGCCTCGGTCCAGGTGTCACCTCGCACGTTGGTGCTCCACCTCACTTGATGTCTGAGATGATTTGTTGGGCTCATCTGCTGCCAACTGCTCCTCTTACCGGTGACACTCCCCCAACTGAGATTGCTCCTCAGTGCCGAGGCTCTGCAGGGGTTTTGGGAAGGTTTTGAAACACAGCTGCATCCCCCACAGTGCTCCCCAAGCCCACCCTGCACCGTGGGGCCGATGTTGTCCCATTTCTGCAAACATCCTCTCAGCCAAGCCCTGGGGTGGCTGCCCCGTCACGCCGAAGCCACTGCTGTGACGCACACTGAGCTGTTTATTTTTATGTGCTTTTAAGGAGCACAAGAGGTTTAAGGTGCTGCCAGGGCTGACACTGCGGCAGGGATTCAGGATGCACAGAAGTGCTCAGGGTGCGGGGACCGGGACCCTCCATGGAATTAGGGGACATCCCAGCATCCGGAGGGGCTTCGGCAGAGTTTGCTACAGCTCTGCAAGTCATGGAGCTAATTGAATCCAAGTGTGGAACTAAGGCTCTGCCCTTGCCGATGCGGCGGGCAGGGAGAGAACATTTTATTTCTCCTCTGTTCCCTGGTTGCTTTGAGTTTTCTGCCTTTGAAAAGGGAGGCCTCTCGTCTGTATTCACATAAAATGTGGCTTTTCTAAGTTTAAAAGCCTTTTGGTCTCTTCAGGGAGCGCTCTGCAGGAGGCTGGGCATTGCTCGGGCTGGCTTGGCACCCCCCCTCCCCAGCCTCCCTCCTTGCGGGCAGCAGCAGCAGAGAGATGCACCCACCGGGAGCTGCCGGTTGCTGCCTGTCCCACCAAGGAGCCCAAGAGACAAAGTCAAAGCTGCACCTGGGGGATCCCTCCCTCCTTCCCTGCCTGGCCCTGGATGCTCAGGACACCCCTGTGGGCGTTGCAGGGCTTTGCAGGGCTGCGGGTTGAGAGATGCTGCTCCGAGGAAGTGAGGGAGCAGGGTGGGCAGAGTCCAGCAACAAATGCCAAAAACGGGTCGCAGGTAGTATACTGGTTTTAAGACAGAGCAGGGTCAGAGTCCCTGGCAATGCTGATCTAGCACAGAGCAGACCTAACCCAGACCTCTCCAGTCCCTCAGCCCGTTTTAGAATCATAGAACCAATAGAATGGTTCGGGTTGGAAGGGATCTTAAAGATCATCTTTGTGATGTTCCTGCTTATTTTTCCACTTGAGGCTTTGACGTCTTTGCAGAGGATCTGGCTGGTGCTGCTCCAGACCCGCGCTCACCGGTTAAAGACAATGAGTGAGCATCGTTTTGATTCATGGACATAAATAGGGATTTATAGCCAGGTATTGGCAGGAGGGAAAGCCTCTCTCCCAGAGCCATTTGCAAATCCAAGCAAACTAGTTAGTCCCGGCGATGATGCCAGCTGCCAGCCACGGTAATTAAGGGGCAATAACAGAGAGCCGCGCAAAAAGATCATCAGTCATGGGGGAAAGCGTTTGCTCCGGTGCTGTCAGAGGGGCAATGAGATTCCTGCACACCTCGGGTGCCTCCTTTCAAACCCGCTGGAGCTGCAGTTCTTTAAGTGTGTCCCTACTTCGACAAAATGTTGCTTGTTACAGGAGGGTTTGTAACCGCCGGCTAACGAGGCTCCAACCCGTGTCATTGCCGAGGTACCTGCCCGGCTGGAGCGGGAGCTCTCGGGATGCCCTCAGCCCTCCAATTATCCCGGGAGCCTTGCTGAGAGCATCCGAGGGGAGGGCGAGGGAGAGAGATCTGAGAGCACAGGCGCAGGCTGGGAAGGCGACACGACCATGTCCCTGTGGGGTTTTCAGGAATTAAAAGTGAAATTGCAGCCTTAATCTATCAAAATATTTTATTTAATTTTTTTTGCTGGCATTTTAATGAAAACTCTTGTAAACAGGAGATGGCCTATCTCAGTCCTGCATCCCCAGCCTCATGCTCTCTGAGGTTATTTATTGGGTTGCTACACAAGCTGGGTTTTTTCCTCCCCTTTTCTTTTCTCTTCCCTTTCTTCTCTGCTTTCGCAAATTGAATTATTTAAATGCATTGTTTGGCAGCCTTAAATCCAGGCGTTTCACTCTCTTTCCCTCTCGGCTGCCATTTCTTTCTCTCCTTTTTGCTCTTGTATTTTCAGGATCATTTACTGCGTTGTTCCAGTGGCATTTATTGAAATTTGCACAAAAAAAGATCTTTCTTCAATGACACTATTTCAGCCCATGCGAAAGATTTATGGGTGCAGGAAGACATCCATGGCAGGGAGTCTTTGCTGGCAGAAGGGAAGGAAGGAGGGAAGGGAAAGGAAAGATGCTGGAAAAGCAAAGGACACCCAGAGACGCGAATGAGGAGCCGCGAGGCACCGCAGAGGCGAATCGCCGAGGATTGGGTTTGGCTGGGAATCACAGAATCACAGAATCACAGTATGGTAGGGGTTGGAAGGGACCTCTGGAGATCATCTAGTCCACACGCACTTATGTGGGTATGGACACGTACTGGGGGCACGGAAAGCTTTTGGTCTCGGTGGCGTGTGGGCAGAAATGGATGCACATGGAAGACGCACAGCCACCCCTGCGGGCCTTCAAACACCAGTGGCCCAGTGGGCACATCCCGGAGAGGTGCTGGGGCTGCTTCGACATGCTTGGTGTGCGCTTAGTGCACGCTTGGAGCCCGTCGCCGTCTGTGGGCAGCCCTGAGCTGCTGCTGGGCTCTGGCTCCTGCTGGAGGACGTTTGAACAAGCTCTGCAAGAAGCGTCACTCTTGATTCTCACTCCTATCTCTAATCCTGCTTCAAAGCCGTTTCCTTTTATTTACATATTGACGTATGATTCATTTAATTGACTTTCTCGCCTTGGAATTGTACTTACTTAATTAATCTGATTACATTTCTGCTTCTAGTTAAAGGGTTTCTGTGTTCCAGCCCAGAGGTGACTACGTTTCTGCAAAATGATGTGATTCTGGTCGATCTAACCAGCAGATAGAGTCTGCAAAGCATTTTGGGACCCTTTGGTAGGGGAAGACAGGCAAAAGCCATGGAAAGTGCCGCAGCAATTTCCATTTTCACACACGCAGCATCTTTACTTGTGGCAGAAGTAAGACACATTCCTAGTCAGTGGGATTGAATTATCTCCATAAATTCATTACATTTTAAAAAATATGATAATCAGCACGAAATGAACATCCCGAGGGAGACAGAACATGTACATCTCAAGTACTGCTAATAATAAGCCTTTAATTTACAAGTGCCCAAGGCTGGCTCAAAGCCGACGCGTCCCGTGGCAGAGGGGCTGGTGCTACACCCGTGTCTGGACCTGCCGGGGAGACCGTCCCCACCCTCCCCCTGCCCGCCGGTTCCCCATCCCGGGGCGGTGGACAACCCACAGTTGGGATGCAGGGTGGGCAGTCTCCGTCATTTCCCAGTGCTTCGAATGTGGCCTCGGGAGCTCGCTGCCATGCACTGCCCCGCTGGGTGCAGGGAGGGATGCAGGGTCCCCGGCGGGTGGTGGCCCTTGGTGGCCTCTGCGTGGTGGCACGGCTTCTCCCGAGCCACCCCTCCTGCAAACGCCGTCCTGCAAATATCAATATTTATGAAATGATTAGTGCCTGTTTAATACACAATTGAAGCAATTAGCAAGCATGCGGCAGTAAATGCTGTATCCATTTGTAATCATAAAGTATTCATGGGGGCTCGGCGGCGGGGTGGCCGGGGAGAGGGGCTGGCAGCGTGTCCTGGTTTAACCGCGTACGTGAAGGGGGCTCTCGGTGTAACTCAGAGCATCTCGATTTCGGTGTCCTCGGTCAGTGCGAGGCTGACCAGGTCGCGAGGGGTCCCCAGGCAGCCAGGGGGGTGGCGAGGACGAGCCGGGGGGGACGGGGTCCCATGGCCCTTTTCGAAGTAGTTCATCTCACAGCCTCAGAGTCGAACAAAATCCCAAAAAAAATTCACTTGGACAGCATCATTGTAAACTTTTTCTCTTTATTATTCCATTTTGGTGGCAGACAAGCTGCTCCTCTGCTCTCCGTTTGTTAAATACTAATTAATTATTAAATTATCCATTAACTATTAATAGCTGATTTCATGAGTGTTAACGACAGCCATGTGCAAAGAGATCTGTGTCTATGGCAAACCTCCTAAACCTCAGGGAATAAATCCTCAATAATCAATACGGCATCCACTCCATTTGCAATTCTTGTCTCATTCACTCTGCATTTAGCATGCACTTAAGTGTATTTTATACAAATGTGAAAGCAAATTTTACCGCTGGTGGAAATTACCAGCTTGCAGAGATAATGGCAGAGCCTTTTGCTTACCTCCAGCGCTGGAGGGGCTCAATGATGTAAGTTCTGCCACCAGAAAGGACCAGTAGAAGTTACCCGAGGCTGCAAGCTTTCAGCCCATCCTAAATCCCCACTTGACCATGGGGTGCCCCTGGTCTGGGGACAATTTTTCGGGAAAGCCTGATCTTGGCAGCACTGATTTCAGAGCATTGATCTGGTAGCAGCAGCCTTCAGCGCAACCCACCCAGACCAGTGCTAAACCAGCAGCCTTTGGGCAAAAAAAAGTCTCTGCAGAGCATTTGTAGCCCCCTGAGGCAGGTGGCTCCTGCTTCGCCAGCGTGTGAAGTGCTACCAACTTAATTACAAGTGAAGCCTAATGAAAAACACATTGAGGTTGGAAACAGGGAGAAGGGGGTGATGGGCCAGGAGGGGTGGAAGGGGAATGGGCCAACGGCCACACTGCAGCAAATCTGCGCGGAGGCGGCTGTCCCGGTGGCTCTTGCTCCCGCTCTTGGCCGTGGATGCACATGGGGCCAGTTCCAGACCTTGGTTCCTGCAAACGGCCCAGGGGCAGGCATCCACGCTGCTGGGCAGCCATCGCTTTCCTCGCCCGTCCTCTTCCTCCCAGGAGGAGGGAACCTGGCCCCCCCGTGGACCCCACCACAGCGGCAGGGTCATGGGATCGCAGACAAACCCACATCGGGCACTTCCAACCACATGTGCTCGTCTTGGCTCCTTAATGCTCTTTCGATACAGTTTTGGGGATCTAACGATGTGTCGGTGGGGAGAAAGGAAGGAGGATTTATTTTTCCTGTAAAATGCCTCTGTTGCTTTTGCACCAGTAAGATAAGGCTGTTTCTAAGAATAACAAACTCTGGGCAGCCAACAAACAAGCAAGCGCCTTGCGAAACCTCCCGCAGGCGGATCCCTGGTTGCGCCGCCTGCCTGGGGTCCCCGAGCTCCCCCAGTCCCTCCCTCCCTCTGCCAGCCAGTCTCACCCTCCCAGACAGCATTTCTTCCCCTTTCCCTCTCCCTCGGGCCCTTCACAGTGACTTCCAGGGTGGGACGACCTGAGCAGCACAGGGCGGAGGTGACAGTGAGCCTCTCGCTGTCCCCAGGATGATGCTTGGGCACCTCTGTGGTGCTCACCAGGGATGCTCACCAGGGATGCTCACTGGGGATGCTCACTGGGGATGCTCACCAGGGAAGCTCACCCAGGAGCCGCTTTGGAGGCAGGGTAGAAGGGCAGCAGGATCCTGCATCCACCCAGGGGGATGGGCGAGCGAGCGGAGGGGACACGGGTGCCAGCAGGAGCAGGAAGGGGAGCAGAAAGGAACATACAGCTGACAGGCTGGAGCTGGTCCACAGCAAGTCTGAAAAAAAAGCAGCCGCAGGCATCTCCGGAGCAAGTCTTTTGAAGCCGATGGCCTAGCCCCAGGGAAGAGTTTTGGCCCAGGGAGCGTTATTTTGACTGATGCATTTGCACAGTCCCCCAAAAGCGGTGCTGCTTTTCAAGACGCCCTGTGAGGAGAACCATTGCTGCTTGAGAGAGAAAGAGGCTTGGATTATTTTCTCATGTCAATTAATGGTGCTTTCCAAAGGAAACCCAGGCTCCTCTGAATCCAGAGCACGGGACCCCGGCCAGGCTGCTCCCCCCGAATAGCTGGAGTTGGAGGGAGAAATCAAGGCTCTTTGGCCAGCGAGCTGCTGGGCTGAAGCCAGCAAATAAAATAGTCATAACGAGCCCTTTTGAGATAAGTTTGGAGGCTTGGGTTGATTTTTTTTCCTTTTTTTTTTTTTTTTTTCTGTTAGAGAAACCGCTTCATCCAGGGGAAGCAGCAGCAGATTGAACAGCAGCATCACCACGGGGCTCACCACAAAGTGCATTTTCTCCCCTGGAGCTGCCTGCTCTCCTGGTGAGGTATGTGCCAGGCTGGTGTGCCGGCACCTTGCCCAGTGCCTCGCACCATGGCCGTGCTGGGTCCCAGTAAGGCTGAGGTGCCAGGGAAGGTCCGAGCTCCTTCCATGGATGATGATGAGGAGATGTCCTGCCAGCAACCACCTGTGCTGCCATTTGCACATGGTGTCAAGTGCCACCAGCGTGGCACAGCAAATCCATTATGGGGTGCGGAGAGCAAGGATGAACCCTTTGCATCAGGGCGCCTGAGCTGCCGTGAGCTGGTGCTGCCAGCTAATAACAGGAGGGATGCGAGCCAAGGAAAATGAGGAGGTTGTCTGTTGTGGGGTGGGTCACGGCTGGGAATTTAGCGCATCGGCATGAAGCTCTGCAATTTTTAGTCTTCCCTCTAAATTCTCCCCTCCTCCTTACACCTGTGGTGGGCTCTGTCCCAGCAGAAGTACAAGCCTTTTGCTCTGCTCGGCACAACAAAGCTGGGTTTTGCATGTGCTCGCGGTGTGCTGGGACTGTGGGGTGAGGAGGAGCAGGGATGCTATTTGAACTCCGCAGCCCTCGGTTCAGGCGTGGGTTGGGGTGTGGGTTCGGGTGTGAGTTCAGGCGTGGGTTCAGGCGTGGGTTCAGGCGTGGGTTACCTCCTGCCCCTTCCCTGGCTCCAGCTGTTTTCCCAGAGCAATCTGGGAGCCCTCCAGTGGCGGGCCGAGCACGGAGAGCCACGCTCCGGGGCTGGCTGCACCCAGGCTAGGGAAATTCCCAGGGGCTTCCCCAGGGATGCACTGAAATCCCTCAGGGGTGATGATTTCTGAAATAGTCCCCTCTCGGAGGCTGTGAGATTCACAGAGCCTTGCTGAACAAGCAAGGCTCACAGAGCCCTACAGGCTGCCCACAAGGAGAACACTTCTCCATCCTCGGTGACTTGGGACCATCTACAGATGTTGCTGGGAAGATGCTTTTTGAGAGGGAAGCAGGTGCCAGTTGGCACACGGCGGTGCAGAGGCTGGCCATGGGCAGGGACCTCTGGTTCCCCTCGGCTCTTTGGGAAGGAAATCAGGGTGTTTTCTGTGTCCACCGTCCCAAAGCCAGGATTCCTGCACAAAAAGTTCAAATGCCCCCGCCATTCCCCCCTCACCGGCTCTTCATGTTTCAAAGGCTCTCCCGTTCCCATCCTTCTCCCCAGCTGCTTCCCGAACACCCCGCTCCTTTGGGGTGGGCTGGGATAGCGCTGCCTGTGAAGTTGCCAAACAGCAGGAACAGATGAGGCCGCCCGGGAGAGTGGCTCAGAAGAAGCGGGACGGGCCCCCCCACCCCTCACACCACCACCCCCGGCCGTGCGGGGGGAAGCGGAGATGCTCCAAAGCGCTGGAGATCAGAGGGGCCACGGGGAAGGCTGCGAACCCACCCACGTCGCCGGGACCGCCGCAGCTGACGCCCGTCCTCCGGGTGAGCCTGGGTGGGAGCGGACCCCCCTCCCCATCCCGACGGCAAATAAAGCCCTTGAGGAGAGGTGTGAAACCCTCCCACCCTTCCTGCCGAGGCTGCGTCCTCGCCGTCTCGCGAGATGCGGCAGCTCCCGGGGGGCTTGCAGGAGGGTCTGCAGGCAGGGGCTGAGCTGGGACCCCTCTGTCACCCGGGGACTTGTGTGGGCTTCTCTTAGTGGGGAGCAAGCCCCGGTCAGCAGCAGGCTTTTCTGACTCAGTGCCACCTTCTTTCTCCCCACCGTGTGAAATGCAGCACCAGGATAAGAAGAAAGGCATCGTGGCCGGCAGCAGAAATCCTCACTTGAAAGATGACCTGGTTTAGGGTTTCAGACCAAACAGAGCGACAGATCGGCTCAATTCGGACCCCCTGAACCTTCTTCCTGCCGCTGCCCCCGCTCGCAGCAAAACCTCTGATCTCTCTCCAACTCTCTGCATAGCTCTTGGGGTTTTTGTGGGTCTGAGCCGGGACCATGAAGCCGGAGATATCTATGGGGGCGGCAGGGCTTTGGAGCCTCCTGCCCTCCTCTGCCCAAGGCTCGCGGAGGTCCGTGACCTATTTGGATGTGTGGCTCCGTAGCATCCTTGCCAGACGAGCCGTGCTGCTGGGATGAGCAGTGCCATGCAGGTGGCTGGAGGTGCCCAGGAGATGGGCTGCTGAACCGGGATGAGAGGGGAAACCTGTACACACCAGGAAAGGGGAAAACACAGAATCTGATGCTGTGTATCAACATCCCTTTTGAAGAACAGACAAACCCCTCTCCTGCCTCGGGCAGGATGCCCACGGCAAGGGCAGAACAGCCTTTCTCCTCCCGCACCCGCGGGCTGCAGAAGTTCAGGGCGGCTATTGGAAGCAGGTGTGCTGCCCTGCCAGGCGATGGGAGCTATTAAAGAAAAAGCCTCTAAATAAAATTTACGTCTGTCTCTCTTCACCCCTCTCTCCTGAAACAAATTACGCTACGGTCCTGCCCCATTCAGGGAGACCCACTCGCGTTCAGCCCCCCCCGGGGTCTGCCGGTCCCTGGGATGTCCCAACCCTCTGCTAACGGAGCGGGGGCAAAAAGTATGAAAAATAGCCAGGCTTTCCTAGCGGGCCCCTAATTCATCTCCCTGTGAGTCCGTCGGAAGGGATCCCGCAGCACCTGGGCTGCTGCCCCTCTCCCCCTCCCAGCCGCCCCGCTTGGCAGCCACCCGCTTGCTTGAAGGGGGGGAGCGAAGCGGGGGGAAAAATCGTCTCTCCCCCCCCCATCACCACCGCTTACCCCGAGGTTTATTATTACACAAATGTGAATTCCAGAACCGGCATCTGGGGAGCAGCTGCTGGGAGTTAACCCCTTCGCCTGCCGCGGGCGAGCCGAGCGGGAGGACCCAGCTCCTGGCTGGAGCGTGGCCACGCTTGGGGAGGACCTGGGCATGGGGACACAGCTGGGACACTCCTCCTCGCGCTGCAAGGTGGCCATCTGGCAGGTGCAAATGGCTTTTGCTGTGCAGGGACATGTCCATGCACATGGATGGGGAGGCAGGTTCCTCCCTCTCTTTCTTTCTTTTTCTCTCTCTCTCTCCTTTTTTTTTTTTTTTAATAACACACACTTCTGTTTCCATTCAGAGGTTTTATGGGGATTTGCTCAGCCTCCTAGGCAAGGCCTGAATTTCCAGTTTGGTTCGGGATGCAGCTCCAAGGGATGCTGCACTTGGCTTTTGATGAGCAGCCTGGAGATAAGGGGTGAGAGCGGGAGGCCAGCCTCCTGCTGAAAAGGAAGGGCTTGACTGCAAGCGTTTGATCTGGACAACATGTTTTTGCTCTAAGATGGATATTTGGGAAAGTAGGCAGGTCCTCACAACCTCCTTCCCTCCCTCCACCCTTAATAGCATCTTCGCAAGGCTTTAGGGGTTGGTCAAAAGACCGACTGTTCTTTCACCCAAAGTTCCCCTGCCTCACTAAGCTCTTCCCAGGGCCAAGGGCCTCGTGGCCCCACGGCAAGACATGGATGCTCAGGTAGTGTGAGTGACCAGGAGAAGCCTTTCCCTCCTCGGCTTGGCTGGGAAGTGATGCCCAGGCTGGTCCTGCAGCCCCTTCCCTGGGTGGCATGGGTGCAGCCAGACCCTCCCCATCCCTCTCCTGCGAATACCAGCCCCATCCCAGCGCCTGCACGGAGAGGGTCCGGCCGACGCTCAGGTCTGCCACCACTCACAGGTGCACCTACTTCCAGGAGATGGAAATCTTCCAGGGGGTGACTCACTGGTGGCAACTTTCCCTGTGCTCCCGGGTAACACCAACTCCAGCCTTTCCAGTCCCAGACAAGGAATGTCTCCTCCCAAGGCTTCTGTAGGTCATAACCAAATCCTGAAATTCAACCTTGGAGTCTGGTAGGAAACCAGTGCCAATGGGGATGGAGGCACCATGTCTTCAGTGCAGGGCAGCTTGAGGCATCTCGAGAAGTTTCCAAATTTCTGTAGCACATGACACCAAGACAGATGTCTGGCAAGGCAGAGGGGTGGCTGTCGGGAGGCAATAGCTGCCAGGCAGGGACGGGAAAAAGGTCTTGCAAATCACGACTGCGAGACAGCTCGCAGCCGGTGGGACGATGAAGCAGCTCCCTCCAGAGCGGCAGGGTCTGAGCGGGGCTGTCAGGGCTGTCCTCCCCGAGGAGGGCCACCACGGGAGGGTGTCCCATGGCTGGACACATCAGCACAGCCTTAGGTAAGCTGGGGAACACGTGGCAACCGTGGGTAACACTGGGTGCTTTTGAGCAATTTACAGTCATGCCCCCGTCCCAGATTAGTGCTGGGGACTTGAAATAAATCACCGACAACTGCAGTGATGACAGAGCTCCATTACGGGCTCAATGGGTGACACGGGAAGCAGTGTGTCACCTGCCCCAGCGTGGGGTCCAACCTGGGAGGGACCCTCTACTCCGCAGGACATGTGTGCAGGGGCTGTAGGGCGTTTTGGGGGAGAAAACACAATAAGCAGGCAGTGGGGGCTCCCTAGTGGGATGCCACCAGGCAGTGGGGCTGCCTCTTGTCTGCAGGGGTCCGGAGCCCACCCAGCTCTCAGCCTGTGCCATGCTCTCCTCTTTGCTGCGCAGCTTCCTCTGGCAGCCAAACCCCCTGCTCCCGGTGCTTGACTGGCAGCCAGAGGTGATTTCCCAGGACGGGAGGTTTAAGCGAGTTTAGCAGGCGATGGAGGCAGGCACCGGCGTGCTCGCTTGGTGCTGGCAGCTCGACACGCGGCGAGATGTCGGCAGGCAAAGGTCATGAGCAGGCAGGTGACAGGTTCTGTCAAACACGGCCCAGCCTCCTGCCTGCACGCCGGCTGCCAGACACCACGGTGATGGGCAGAGCCCAGGCAGCAACAAGTGTCGTAAAGGCCAGGAAAGATTTTGGAGGAGTTTTTAGTGCCTGGATGAAAACCAGCTGTGAGTTTTGTTCCTGGGCTGACACAGGCACTACCGCGGCTGCTCAGCCTGTGCTGGGAGAAGGGAGGAGAGATGGGAGGTGCAGGGGCTCCGGCAGCCCCACGGGCTCCAGGGGAGGCTTGGGACAGCCCCGGGACATCTCACAGCATAGAGCTGGGCTTTGGCAGTCAGACTTGCTCCCCTGGTCAAGGGGTTTCATCAGCGGTGGCTCCCACTGCCTCCAGCTCGCCCAGCTGGCTGACCCACCAGGACTGGTGGAAGCATGGAAATCATCCCCTTGGAACCTCGGGAGGGGACCAGAGGACGATGGGACAAGTCATTAGGTTGGGTCCCTCCTTAATTGCAGGCCTCCTGCTCCCTGCTGCTGCTTTGCCTGCAGACTCCCTCCAAGCCCGAACTGTACTGCTCCTGACACCAAAGTGGAGCTGACAGGGCGACTCGACAGACAAAATAACAGCAGCCAGAGCAATCACTGTCTCCTGAGGAGGTGTTTATAATGCGAGGAACCCCTGAAGGGATCTGAGCAGGAACGGGAACAGAAGCTCCTTTGCTTGGGCTTGAACTCCTGCCTGGAAGCCAGCGCGTGGACCCCAGCCAGCGCAGCCGGCTGGTTCCTCCGCCCGCAAAGCCGGTCTCCAGGCTCTTACCCCGAGAAGGAGGAGTGAGAAATAGAGCTGACAGGAGCTCCTGCAGCACCGGGAGCTCAGCAGCCCCCCACAGACTGTGATGCCATGCCAGAAAACCCCTCTCTCCCCTTGCCAGTCAATGCCTTGCCTCTCTGAAGCCAGCTCCAACTCCTCTCGGTATCTGCTCCTGCCCATGGTCCTCAGCCTCTTCCTTCGCTCCCTTCCCACCCCGACACTCACGCAGTTTGTTTTTCTCAGCCGGCAAGATCTTTGGGGCAGGGAATGAGCCTCCCTCCGGGTTTCATGAACCAAGCCCTTGGTGCGAGGGGGTTTGAGCCATAATGAATCACAGCGTGGGTCTGGCTGGGGCTCGGCCGCCCCTGAGCGTTGCATCTCTGCCGGCTGCTCCGCTGGCAGCGCACGCGGCGGCCAACGGGCTCGTTTTCTCCTGCAGCAAGCCGAATCCCACCAGGCAGCAAGGGGTAGGATGACAAATTGTTCTGACTAATAGTCTAAACAATGTGAAACAATGGAAGTCAGGGAGCAGCGTATAAAATATGCGGCACGCAGGGGGCTTGGCTATTTTATTTGATTATCAGATGGATATTCCAGTGGCCGGGATCCATCAGGAATAGAACAGCACATGTCAAACTCAATAAGGGTTCATGAGGGGCGGTGGCAGGGGCTTGAGAAGCTCCTTCTCTGGGGTGCAGCTGGGAAGATTAACTTTGAGTCAACTGCTTGTGAAAACGAGCCAAGCTCTCCCTGCCCGACACACGGCAGCATCCACCACGTCTTCTCCGGGAAAGGCTGGGACGAAAGTGCCTGACCCTGACCCAGGCTCACCGAAGAGCGGTAGGAACGCTGGGCAGACGGGAAGAAGCGTGGGAAGACTGCCCGGCTGATGTGGTTGAGCAGACGGGGGAGGCTTTCTGTCTTCTCTTAGAAATTCCTTTGCGTTCAGAGTCATTTTGAAAGTCAAAAGCTGTTAGATTCCCCAGGACGCCCAGGGAGGGATATTGACTGGGTTTGTTCTGACAATATTTCCCTGCACAGCTGTTTGTGCCATCAGCAGTAGGTTTTCTCTTTAAAAAGAAGGTATTTTATCCATTAAAAAGAAATCCATAAATGATGAATATGTATTCAGTCTAAGACTGAGTGATGAAATCCTCTCAAAGGTGCAAAGATCCAGCTCTCTGTCTGTCTGCAAGCCCTGCAAGGGACCGGTGGTGGGTTCCCTTGGAGAATCCTCAGCTCTTTGAAAGCCTTGGGGTCGGTAAGGCTGCGCAGGGCTCTCTGGCCAGGAAGTTTTCTCTCCGGAGGCTCCTTTCGCTTCCCATGTCTGAGCAGGGCAGGAATGCTGTGAGAAACAACCCCTCGGAAGTTGTTTCGGGACCTCCAGCTGGAACAGAAAATGTAGGATCAGCAGAAGGAGGGGGGAGAAAGCTGTTGGTGGGGAGGAGGGAGAAAGAGAGCGTTCCTATCTGCCCTCTGTGAGGGGCCCCGTTCCCCCATGTGCCCACCCAGGGGCAGATTACTGCATGGGCTACCCCATGTCTGTGTTTTCCTGGGTGAGTCCCTGTCTGGGGCCTGCCTGGGGGGATGCTGACCCAAGATTTCTGATGACCTGCAGCGTGCTCAGGGAGTGGAACGCCTGGGTTGTCTAGACACGAGCCGGTGACGGCAGCCCGCAGGCACAGGGTGAGTCTGCTCCCGGCATGTCAGGGCTCTGCATGTCTCAAGATGGGAAGCACCAGAAGGACACAGGAGATCTAATGCTGTGCACGGGCACAAGGGCTCTTTTTCTTTGCCCATCACTCCTCTATCTCACAATTTCCTTGGGACTTTGTGGGATGTAATAACTTCCCCATCCAAAATGGTGCTGTTTCATTCCCATTGCCCTAACACAGCTTCTAAAAGCCTGATGCTTCCTTCATGGGATAAATGCAAGTGACTTGAACCTTGTATACATGATTGGTATGTGCCACCTCCTTCCCTATTTTACATTTCTTGGGTTATCATTTATTTTTTCATTAAGTCATTTATTTTGTAGGGAAAGACATGCCCCAGAGCTGGCAGAAGTGCTCACTGTACCCTGCATGCCCTGCTGTGCCGGAACCAACAGTGGCAAAGGCAACCAAAGTGACTTGGTTTGACCAGCATCTCCTCCTGCTTCCACCTCCTAAGAGACGGATTAAATGTGAGCACCACAGCTTCCCCAGTTCCTCCTCCTTCCAGAGCGTTGTGGCTGGGATTGGCACCCCTGGTCATTCAGGTCGGGCAGGAACACGCCATGCCGCGTGGTAGGTAAATACCTGCTACCTGTCATCCCATTTCCAGGCAGCATCCACACCTGCAATACTTGTATACCTGCCCCAGCTGATGGCATCTGCTGACAGTGCCCACAGCTGCTGGAAGATGCGATCACACGCATCGGAGCCGGCTGCATCACCAGAAGTGGAGGATCTCAGCCGTGGCTGAGTATCCTGCATGAGAGACCCTTCTGGAGCACCTTTCCCCCCTCTCAAGCTTACAGTCCTTCCTACACAGACAACTTGGTTTGATTTTTTTTTTTTGCTTCTCCATCTTGCAAGTGTCTCCACAGCCAGGGCAATAGGATGAGAAGGCAGAGAACAAGGGGGACCCAGAGAGAAGCAGGCAGAGAGAGCAGCAGGCTAAATCACCAAGGCAGGAGGGAAATTTCTCAGCTGAAATTAGGAAGAATGGCTCCAAGTTTGTCACTGTCTGCACCTGATGCAAATCCGTTTGCCAGGGGATGTTGGGAGCAAAGCGCAGAATGTTCCTGATTTCACAGGTTTGTGTTGCAAACTGGAAGATCCCAGACAGAGAGAGAGTTTGGAGGAAAAATAAAAAGGAGAAAAAAATAACCAAAACAAAATGATGCAAACATCGGCAGTCTTGGAGGGGGAGCACTCCCCTGGAAAGGGGGGGGCAGGTAGCACGGTCGAGCCAAAATGCCTTAAAAGCCTCCCTTTTATATGGCATTTGTTCTTCAAAGACATTAGGGCTTGTAAAAAAGCCCTGCCATTTACCTCTGCCTCTGACACGTTAATGGTTGTATTTTTGAATCATTAAAAACTGAAATGCGTAACACTTTCAGCAGCTGCCAAACCTCTCCGCAGCCCAGCTCTCCCCCTTCTGCTCTCCTCCATCAGCTTTCTCCGTTTTCTCCATGTGCTCTCTCCTCTGGCATTCCTCTTCCATCCTCTTTCTCCTTCCTCTGCCTCCCTCCTTCACTTCCCAGGTTTTCTCCCCCCTCTGCAGTTTACCCCCCAGCCTTCTTCCTCATCATCCCTCTGCTGGAGTCTCAATTCACGGGAAGCACTCGATAATCTGCAGCTTTAATATTCTCACCTCGCCATTCTCCTATTCGGTGGGACTTGGAGAATTAGAAAATGTATTTATCCTGGTACACTGGAGAGCAAGAGAAACAAAGAAACCAGCAGGGCTTTTCTAACGAGGAATGACTAATTTGACCCAGGAGAGCCCGTCCTCTTCCAAGCGCTCAATTTTCCCCAGGTTTTGCATCCAAAGATAACATTGGCAATGCCAGTGGCGACGATGGGGCACCTGCCAGCCCGCAGCTACCGCGGGTGCTGTGGTCCCCGCAGGGGCTGCTGCCAGCTGCAGAGAATGGCAGTGTTTGCTTTACCTGCTCTCTCAGATGTGACACAACCTGCTGCAGCCAGAGCAAGCAGCACAGAGCCAGCAGACGGGAGGATTTGGAGAAGCTGCTGTTTGTCTGCTGATGGCCCCACTCAGGGCTCCAGAGCACCGAAAAGTTCAGGTCCTGAAGAGCATGCTTTCCAAGACAGGGCTGGAATGGGGCCGGGATCTCTGCAGCCTTTCCGTGGCTTCAAGCAGCTTCTGACAGCTCATAGACTGGGAAGGAACACCTAGGGGTTGTCTCAGGTCTGTGCCCATGACAAATGGCCTCTGCAAGTGCTCTCAGCAATCATTACAAGCTGTGGGCACAGACAGCGCTCAGCTGGGGTTGGAAGCCTTGGGAGATGCATCTTGGCCAGACCTTAGTCGCAGTGGGCTTCTACAACAGCCCTGAGAGGGTGGAGAGAAGAAGAGTGTTGTAGTCTTGCATCCCTGTGCCATAGAAGGTCCTTACCATGCTTCAGTGCCACCAGAGCTCAGAGGGGCGTGGGATTATCTCCAAGTTCTCAGGAGGGGGGATGGTTGCTCGACAGCACCCTTAGGGAGAAGAGCAATGGTACCATTGCCCTCCTGTCTCCCCAGACACTGGTGGGAGTGCTGGGGGGGCAGTCAGGGAGCACTGGGAACGTGGAGGGATGTGGAGAGTAGCCCGGGGGCAGGGTGGGGAGGGCAGCGGTGGTCCATGGCACCACCACAGCCCAGCACTGCCTCCCTGGCTGACCTCGGCCCTTTACAGCAGTCCGAAATAAATGCCAGCCTTGCCAGTTGTCCTGTACTTTGTCTGGTGTGAGCTGCACGGTTTCTGCCACCTTCCTCCGTCCTGGGAGACAACGCCCATCCTCCTTATGCTGCCGCAATGGCCTTGCACAGAGCAGCCATTGCCCTGCTCCTCATCCAAACCCACCCAGCAGACCCTTAGAATCATAGAATGGTTTGGGTTGGAAGGGACCTTAAAGACCACTCAGTTCCACCCCCCCTCCCACTACACCAGGTTGCTCAAAGCCTCATCCAACCTGTCCTTGAACACCTCCAGGAATGGGGCATCTACAGCTTCTCTGGGTAACCTGTGCTAGTGTTTCACCACCCTCATCATAAAACCATTTTCTTCCTTATGTCTAAATCTACCCTCTTTCAGTTTAAAACCATTACCATTACCCATTACACAGGCCCTACTAAAAAGTCTGTCCCCATCTTTCTTATAAGCCCCCTTTAAGTACTGAAAGGCTGCAATAAGATCTCCCTGGCACCTTTTCTTCTCCAGGCTGAACAACCCCAACTCTCTCAGCCTGTCTTCGTAGGAGAGGTGTTCCCTTCCCGGAGAGCCTTTTTTCTGCTGGGCCTGGTTTCTCCAACGTGGATGGGCTAAACGCCTGCTCCACCCTATGGTCTTACTGGAAACAGATTCTCTGCCTTCTGGTTGATCTGTTCAGCCCTCATCTTGCATTGAGTATGCTTGAAAAGGATGGTGGATATCATGGTTTGCTTGTTAGAAAGGAGTACTTAGGCCAATGGATTTGGGATTTTTACCGAAAATGAGGAGGTGGGATGAGGTTTATTGATTTGAGGATGACACAAGTCATCTGTGGATTCTTTTTTCCCCAAACAGACGAGCAAATGTAATTTAGTGGGCACAGACAGGACAACAGGTTCTGAAAGAGTTTTGCTTGTGTAGTACAGAGACAAAACAGAGGCCAAGACGTTTATGATTGCTGCCTGTAAATACATTGGAGAGGAAACACCCAGGAATGCAAGGAACTCTGTAAGTGGAAGGACACTGTTGGCATAAGCATAAATTGGTAGAAACCTGTCGTGAATAAACGTCAGCGAAAAATTGAAGGAGGTTTCGCCTAATCATCAGATGGGGGAGTTTATAAAATAGCTTTCCAGCAGGGTAATTGAGGGAAGAAACATAACTAGTTCAAGATGGGAGTCTGACAAATTTCTGAATTTCATTTTAGGATGGGGCTGAATTTGACAGTCTAGCCCCTCTTGACTAAGTCCTGCCTCAGCCCAAAGCTCACTGCGCTTGTGTAAGGTGGAGGAGCCCTTCTGCTCCCTTCACATCCAACCCATCTCCTCCTCCCTGCCTGGTTACACACACACACACACACACACACACACACAACTCACCTGTCCCTGACACAGAAGCTTTTCAGCTGGTTAATAAGCCGTGACATGCCAGACATCGAAAGTATGAAAATTGGCCAATTTTTTAATATTTTAAGCCCCATCACATATATTTTACTGGTCTGAGCAAAGCGCTTTATGACGCCTCAGCAAGGAAATGGAAACTATCATTTTGTATAATCTGCCTGAGCTGGATTGACCCCCTGATCCCTGCCGGACCCCTCCTTCTCCCAGCACCCACCTTTCCCAGCTCCCCAGATGTGGAAAGTACCCGGAGAGCGAGTGTGGCTGAGATGGCTAACACCGAGGATGATGTTAGCCAGCCGGCCGATGTCCTGGCCTGGCAGGGTGATGGCCAAAGGAAGGGATAGGAAGAAAGATGGGAGCCAGGAGATCCCCCACGCAAGGAGCAGGGGGGTCTCTCTCTTTTCTCCCTTTGGCGACTTGCCCCTCTGGACCTGTGCGTGCTACAGAAATCAGGGCTGTAAATGCCACTTGTGCAGAGAGAAACGGTGCAGTTGGTGCACAAAGTCGTAAGCAGTGGGAAAATCCTGTCTTCATCACGTCTTTAGGTGCAGCCCCTTTGGGAACAACCCAAGGGGTACAAGAAAAGGAAGGTGGGAGCTCCTTTTTTCTCCCCCCGCCCACTCATCCCACTGTCCCCTGTCCCTGTAACCTGGCACCTGGGCTCGGTCAGTGGGTGCTGCGGTGTCGTGGCCCCACCGGCTGCGCGGCGGTTGTTGGAGCTGCTCGTGATGAGGTGTCTGATTTGCAGCCTGCGAGCACAGCTTGCTTTCATTTCTCTGTAACGAGAAAAAGCGGTTGCTTCCTGGGAGGACTTCTATAACGGGGTGTAAAAGAGACGTGGAGAGGGGGCTGGAAATGCTGTGAAATGCCCATGTGCTCCTTGGAAATGGCCTTTGAGCAGAGATGGCTGCGGGCTCCCCTTGCCTTTGGTGTATGGCGGATCAGCAGGGTGAATATCCCAGACTTTTAAGAGACCCCTGTACCTCAGGAATGGGGGAAGGAGAGAAGCGCCCGACTAGGTGATACAGGAGGAGAAGGAGGGACAGAAAAGCAGATGTCTCTGGGCAGCCTTTTGCACCACGCTCGCTGCATCCATCCTCCCCTTCTTGTGTCAGCACCTTCCCAGACAGGTCCCCCCTCAGAGGGGCTGTGATTTAAGCAGGTGATGTGCAGAAGTGGGATGGGGAGAGGATGCTGGGCAGAGGGTGTGGAGCCAGAGCACTGCTCCACCTCTCATCTCCCCTTCCAGCAGCACCCTCACGCTGCTGCCCCATCACAGGCCACCCTGGGGAGGGCTCAGCGAGGTACGGGCTTCTGCATGGGCTCCTTTCTTAATTTAAATCAGGGGAAGGTATATTTTCTTCTCCCTTTTATTCCACCCTGACTGTTGTGCGTTGCCACTGACAAAGGAGCAGGAATTCCACACATTTCTTTGGCTGTTTAGCAGAGCTGCTGCCCTACTCTCCCCTGTCAGACACTAATCTCTCCTAATATTTAACAGTCCCAGTAGGCAGCAGGATTTATCCTCTGGCCTTTCTACCTGTCATTTCATCCCTTCTCACTAAGGAGCCCTTTGATTCCCTTCCGAAAAGAGGTGCCAGGACCAGCGTGATGGATTGGCTCATGCTGGCAGTTAGAGAACCAGCTCCATTTTTCTCTGTTCCAGCTGTCGGGTATTTATCTGGGGCAGCTCCATACAGCTGGGGAAGGCCCTTGTGCCTCCTCGCAGGGAGACATGCGGATGGGCAGGCTTACCGAGTGGGAAGGTGGTGTGGGTGTTAATGCTCCAGCTCCTACAGGGCCCGGCTCCAAACCACAGACTTGAGCTGTGGACGTTTTAGCTCCTGGGTTGATCTGGATCTAATACCATCATCCATTTCAGGGAGGAATTCCTCCCCCACCGCTCCCCAGACGTCTTCATCCCTTCCCATTGCTCTGCCTCCACATGTTCCTCTTCCTCAGCATCCCAGCTGCCATTTCCTTGGATGCACAACCCAGAGGACAAACACCCTCAGAGGGGAATAAGCTTACACGGAGACCCACACCCTACCCCGTGGGGCTGCTGCCATCAGAGCTGTCCTCTCAGTCCCCATCCTTCAGGAGTCCATCCTTGCAAAATGCATGGCTGGTGGTAGGGTGGAGGCAGCCTGCATCCGAACAAGGATGCTCCGCTGTTGAGCAGGGATGCTGCATCCCACTAACGGAGCCAGGAGAAACCCAGTGCCTGTGAGCCAGAGCAGTACCAAAGCTTCTCCTCGCTCCCCAGGCAGGTGGTTAAACAGTTCAAGAGCTGAAGGTGTCAGGGCAGCACAGTAGCTCTTTATATCAGTAACGAGCCCTTTGATTGCTGTTTCCTTAGCCCGGGAGTTGGAAGTCATTAGGCTCCAACCTGTCCTCCTGCCTGGGCTCCAGTTACAGGGCTGGGCTGGTGTTTGGTGGAGGCAAGGGCTGCTCCGCGGGGCATTTCTCCATCGGAGGACCATGAGAAGGGCAGAAACCCAACTCCCTCACTAATGACCCTTCCCGTTGTCACCTGCCATGCCGGGCTGCCGATCCCGGCCCCGATAAGCAGCAGCAGGGTCGGTGTAAGGGGCTGCCTGTGCAAAGGGTCTGGTGCTTCCTCCGGCTGCCGCCTCTCCGCTCCTTTGCTCACTTTGTTTCTTCCCCTCGCGCCTAAACTGTGGCAACTTCAGAGCTCTGCAGGGCACCATTAAAAGACAGACGATACTGCCAGAGCACAGCTGTCCAAGGCCGTGGAAAACAGGCTCCACATAATCTTTCTGAAGGGGCATGTGTTTAACATTGACCTGGTTAGGCAGCCCACAGCCGGGCCTCTCCCAAGTGCACATGCCATTTCAGACAGAAACAGCGGGACTAAATTGGGCAGCTGGAGTGCTGACCTCGCCACCGGCCGGGCCGTATCTCCTGCTGCCTCCATCTAAGGTGGAGCGAAGAAGAAGAGGAGCAAGGGGAGGATGAATTCTGCCTGCTGGGAATCTCCCGGTTCAAAGAGCAGCCAGACAACAACCACCATTAATAACCTCCAGCTGCTAAAAGCACGCATGTGATAGCACAGGCTTTCAGGGTTTGAAGGACTCTCTCATTGTCCCTCGCGAGGAAGAATCACAGAATCACAGAATGGTAGGTGTTGGAAGGGACATCTGGAGATCATCTAGTCCACCCCCCTGCCAGAGCAGGGTCACCCAGAGCAGGTGGCACAGGAACGCGTCCAGGCGGGGTTGGAATGTCTCCAGAGACGGAGACTCCACCCCCTCTCTGGGCAGCCTGTGCCAGGGCTCTGCCACCCTCACAGGAAAGAAGTTCCTCCTCATGTTGAGATGGAACTTCCTATGTTCAAGTTGGTGCCTGTTACCTCTTGTCCTGTTGCCAAAGCCCAGGTCCCATTGAGATTCTCCTGTGATGCTCCTCCCTGACCAGCCCCAGCGCAAGGCATTGCTTCCCCTTGCACACTGTGCACTTGAACCCGCCCTGACCTGGGTGCTCGCACATCTCTCTGCCACCTCCTACATACATGCACGGTCCCAGGACCAGCGCTGGCTCTGGATTGTCTGGCCACGTGCGCACGATCCCTGTGGAAACCTCTGGGGTAGCACGAATAGGAGTCACCCCTCCGTCGGTCTGTGCATGGGCAAGGTTGGTCCTGGGGTTGGAGATGACCCACAGGGCATCAGATGAAGACACCAGCCTTTGGGTGTGGGGCTTAAATGCTCAAAGGGCGAGGAATAGACATTAGAGAGTCATGCTCATCTTGTCTTGCACATCTCGCAGAATAGGAGGATGTTTTGAGTAAAAACATGGCTGGACCGAGAAAAGCTTGCAGACTTGGCTGTTTCATGTTTGGAAATAACCAAGAACAGCTATAGGTGACAGTCTTCCAAGCCCTCACAGCTAAAACATCAATACTGAAGTGCAAAAAATTGGTCCCAGCTGGGGATGCACCACTGAATCTTCAGTTGTAAACTGGAGAGGAAACCCTCCTCCTGAGATCTGGTGACAGAAAACACAGAGAAGGGAACGATGAAAATATGATGTCCTCTAGCTCATGTCAGATTCCCCTGAGAGGTTTTCAGGCTGCTGGGTCAGGGATGGGGTAGGGGCCACTCAAGATGGCCCCATTTCCACTTGACATTTGGGGTGTAGGTGGTTTGGATCTTTCAAATCAGTGTTTCTTTTATTATGGGGGAAAAACCTAGAGATGGGTCTGCTTCTTCACTGTCCTTTATCTCTCGCACATGCCATGCTGGGATGCATTGCTCTCCACCAGCCTGATGCAGGGACCTGTGTGCCACCTGCTGTGGGGCAGCAAGTGTATCACTGCCCATTAACACCATTTCCCTCCTGCTCATCTCTCCCTTCTTTATTTTGTGGCCCATGCCTAGCCAGAAGAGGACCTTTCTTCCAGTCATTTCTGCAAAAACAAACCAACCTTTGAGAAAAAACAAGAACAGAACCCTCATCCCTGCCACCCACCACCGGTGCCTTCCACTTTGGCAGCGTGGTGCCTGAGCAGCCAACCATCAACCCCAGCCCAGCCCAGCCCTGAGCGGCTCCGACTCCCCCAAAGTCAGGGGCAACCCTAAAAGCTGATCATTTTTTCCTGATTTTTTTGGTGGGGAAAGCAGAACACCCCAAATGCTGGGTCTGGCCCCATTTCAGGTGCTTTATGTAGAGCTTTATGCATGCCAGCTCTTTGGGAAAGTGTTGGACCCACAGGATTTGGGGTCTGACGCAGCCCCAGGGTGCAGGGGTAAGTCGAGGAACGCTGAGCAGGAGGTGGGACCAGGTGACCCCTGAGGGCCCTTCCTACCCGACCTTGTCCTGTGATGTGGTTGCAGCAAAGAAGCAAAAGCAGAGCCAGGGACAAGGACTCTGATCATCCCGTGGGAGGGAGATGCTCTGTGCATGGCTCCAGGTATCCAAGGATTCCTCTTCTTTCCCTAAAAGGGGTAAAGGCAGGTGCTGGCAGGACAGACATCCACATCCCCATCACCCCCTTCTCCCCAGCTGCACATCTCCGTCCTGGCCCAACGCAGCCACCGCTAGTGCCAGTATTTTGGTTGCAGCTTGGTGTGATGAGAATATACCCATGGAGGAAAGAGTTTGCAATGTCAGCGCCCACGTGCAGCTATTTCACGGACAGTGCCAGCGGGGATGGCAGTGGTGCAGTGGCCAGGAAGCCTTTGGACACAGCCAGCTTTGTTGGGAGGAGGGGAATAATCACGACTTTTGTCCGAAGCCCAGCGCCAGAGCTGCTGCTGTTCCACGCCGATCAGATTTAAATCCGCGTGCAGACAGCTGGCAAGCCACACCACGCACACTAAATCCAACGCTGACTTAACGGCCTGAGAGGGCCCCTTCTCAAAAGTCATTAGTGAGGCTTTCGGGGAAGGAGCGTGCACCATTGTGCCGAGGCGCTGAGCTTGTTTAAACAGAGCCAGCGCGAAAGGAAAAGCTCCCTGGGGACCTCGTGGGAATGTTTCCGGGAAGCTGAGGGAGGCTTGTTTGCTCCAAGCTCCGGCTCCGTTCTCAGCATGCACTTGGTGATGCACACCCTATGCTGCATCCATGAGAGGTTCCACCAAGGGGTTGCACCCATCACCTTTGCATTGGTGGAGCAGGACAGCCCCGACGTGGGATGATGAGCAATAGGATGGTGAGTGGCTGTTGCTCCTTCCCTTCTGCAGCACCATCTCCAGCTCAGGGATGAGATCCAGGTCCCCCATCTCTCCTCCGGCAACAGGAGCACCATTGCCTTCACCGCACAAGAGCCGGGGTTGCATCTGGGCTGGGCTCAGCCAGGCATCTCTTGGCCAGGACCCTTTCTGCCCCCACCTTGTACCACCCCAGGGCTGTCCTGGGCTCTGCTGAGGTGGGAGCCTGGGTGAGCCCCAATATTCCGCTGCTCTGGATGTGGCAGGGAGATGGAGACCAGCCCTCTCCTCTGCACCGCCGTCTCCGTCCCGGCGAGGCACAAACGGCATTGAGAGAGCGGAAACATTGCTGAAAAACATTAAACTTTTATGAATCTCCAAGCAGGCTTGGCGTGAACTCAACTTTGTGGGGTTAAGCCCATCATTATTGGATGCAAACCAGCATGTTTTCCACTAAAAATAAACTCCTGGCCTACGGAACGGGGCTATCCCTTCGTACAGCTTGTATACCCGCAGCGTGGTGCCATAGGGTGCCGGGGGGGGGCTGTCGGCATGTCTGTGGGGGACAGGGAGGTTGAATGGAGGTTGCTGGAGAAAGGCTGGGTCACCCAGCCCAGGGAAGCAGCCCAGGCTCAGCTCCCTATTCCTGCGGGTGCTGCTGGGTGAGTCAGACCTCAGCCTTGTACCTCAGTTTCCCCATCTGAAAATTAAGGGTAAATGAGCTATCGGAAAGGTAGCGATTCGAATTAATTGCTGTTTGGAAAGTGCTTTGAGGTCCCTGGGTGAAAGACTCCAGTGGAGTGTGATTGTGATGGTGCTGCGCAATCGGCCCAGAGGGCTTTGGTGTGTTAGGTAGCAAGGGATTATTTACTCGAGTTAGCAGCAGATGTACGCTCACACGTGGATGTTTATTACGCAGCTACGCATCCTTGCTGAGTTTGCAGTAATGACTTGGAATGTATTTTCTCTGCCCTAACTAAGCAGTTAATTGTGGGTTCCACCTGCCGCGGACACTCAGATGCCAATGTTTCCCTTCCTCCTCCTCCATGCCCTGTACATAAGGTCCTATGAGAAGTCTCCGGAGACTTCTGAGTCCATGAGAGGACAATCCTTGACCCACAGCCCAGGCAACCCCCAAATTTCTTTGCCCAGCTTCCATCGAACCCAAGCCTGAAGGGTTACATCCCTCTCCACCCCCATCAGCATCCTTCCCCATCCCCATCAGCATCCTTCCCCATCTCCATCAGCATCCTTCCCCATCCCGCTGCTGGGCTTCCCCGCCAGCCGCTGCCTGCCACTCCCCCGCCGTTGCCCAGAGCCGCGCCGTGATGGATGTGATTAATATATGCTTGGAGAGCAGTCCATCCTTCCGTGCTTGCTTTGAACCTCTGATCATTAATGTCTCCATATGGGCACCATTTTTCCTTGTCACACCGCAGCTGTATCTGGAGAGAGAGGGAAGAGAGTCCGCTTCCCAGTGGCAAAACCCCCCAAGAGCCACAGCTCCGGAGGTTTACCCACCTTTGGGAAAGGTCAGAAATATAAATAGCTGTTGCCAGGAGGTCCTCAGGCGCAGAGAAGGAATGGAGATTGCTGCTTGGCTGCTGCTCTGGTCCATTGGAGAGGCCTTTAATAGCCTTTTTTCGCCTGGTTTTGAACTCTCTCACTGCTCCCTGCTCCTTTCCCCTCTGTCACTCGCTCCCTCTCTACCTCCCCCCGGCTCATTTCATTTTTTTGAAGGGCCGCAATTTCTTTTCAGTTTTATTTCTCATTAAAAATAAATACCGTTGCTATAATTTACAGTGAGTTTAATTAGAAATGAGTTACGTGATCTAAGCATTAGGATTTAATTGCTCGTTCCTAAAACAATTTTCTCATCTGAAATGTCCCCAGTTAATGATCATTCATTAAATAGGATTTGAGTCTCTTAAGTGGAGTTAGAAGGGCTGCAGATTTCCTCTGATAGCTGCTGCGGCCAGCCCAGCGCCGGGCACGGAGACCCCTTCATCCCCTGGACCTGGGGGATGCCCAGGGATGGGTGCAGGTGAGAGATGCTGTGGGACATCTCCCCAAATTCCCCACGATGCTGGCACTGACCATGAAACCTTCCCTTTGCAAATAACTTGTTTGATTTGGGTCTGTGCTGCCCACCCTGAGGCAGCCCCAGATCCCCCAAGCACGGTGGGGGGGATCGGAGGCATGGATGGACTGTGGTCAGAGATGCTGTGGGGTCGTATTTCACTGGACAAAAGCCATGTGCTGACACCCACACCTTCCTTTTGGGAGGTTAAACCCACCGCCTTGCTCTGCGGTGAGGGCAATCTGGGTTTTTTTTAAGGAGGGGGGGGTGGAGACACAGGAGATGATTTTCACGAGGAATGTTGGTTAATCAAAACAGAAACATTTACAGGAAGTGTAGAGCGATGTCAGTGAGACTGTTTTGTGCTTTACTTGCTCATTTTTATTCCAAAAGTTTCTAATCAAAACCACATCTGGAGAGAGCAACCCTTCTCCTGCCCCCAGCCCTGTGCCCAGAGAGCCGGGATCCTGGAAGAGCCAGGAGGGCACCAACCAGGGCAGGACTCGTCCTTGGTCCCCCTGCTCTGTGCCCTTGTGGGGCTGGCAGCTCACAGTGGGGGGACATGTCTGGCAGGGCATCAGGGATGGGATGGGATGGAGTGGGAAGAGATGGGATAGGGTGGGAAGAGATGGGATGGGAAGGAATGGGATGAGACAGGATGGGGTGGGAAGAGATGGAAAGAGAAGGGAAGGAATGGGATGGGATGGGATGGGATGGGATGGGATGGGATGGGACGGGACGGGACGGGACTGGACTGGACGGGAGCACTCTCGTGCTTCTCAGTTTTGAGCAGCAATTCCTGAAAAGAGTTAAGCCGAAACTAGCACATTCCTGTAAAAAAACCTTTGTTTTGACACATCAGCATTTTTCCAGGGGAAAGAAAAAAAACAACCCACAACAAAACCAACCCCAAACTCTCTTCACTTGGTTGGAAAAGTCCGTCCCAGCTCCTGCTCTGAGCTTCCCTGCTCTGCTCTGCTTTCCCGGGAGCAGCGAGAGGCAGCAGCTGGGCTGTGCTCTCCTGCCGGGATGGATCCAACAGCGTGTCCCATAGGTGCTTGAGCACAGAGCAGGACCCTTGTGGGACACCGGTGCCTTGACCCCGGTTTGTCTGGAGGGGCAGCAGCTTTCCCGCACCCCCAGCTCTGCGGGCAGACGCGGTGCTGCTGGGATGAGCCCGTCCTTGGACATGGTTTGGTCCAAGCTCTCACCTGCAGCACGTGGCTGTCCTCGGCGAGGCTCTGCTTTTGGATGTGCTTTTGGGTTAATTCAGAAGGATTTCTGCGAGACTTTTCTTGCAGAGTTTTCGGGCAGACCCTCACCCGTAAGCGGGGGTCTGCTGCACGCAGAGAAAACTGCATGTGCACCTTTCTCTGCGCCGGGCTGCACGCTCGTGCTGGGAGGTGGCCTCATTGTTTCTCTATTTATACCTTGCTGAGACCACTCCTCTCATGCTTCCTCATCTCTCTTCTTCC